>JBBGZY010001096.1:277500-302500 GCA_037952925.1 Lithobates clamitans
ATACTGAGCAAAGGGTCTGAATACTTAGGACCATGTGATATTTCAGTTTTTCTTTTTTAATAAATCTGCAAAAATATCAACAATTCTGTGTTTTTCTGTCAATATGGGGTGCTGTGTGTACAATATGGGGTGCTGTGTGTACAATATGGGGTGCTGTGTGTACATTAATGAGGAAAAAAATGAACTTAAATGATTTTAGCAAATGACTGCAATATAACAAAGAGTGAAGAATTTAAGGGGGTCTGAATACTTTCTGTCCCCACTTTAGATATATATATAAATATATATATATATATTAAAAAGCACATGACAGTGGTGCTGATCTTTACTATGGAGTCATGATGATCAATCATTAAACTGTAGTATATATATTTTTTTTTTTCAGTACTGGTGAGGAAGAAGCAGTTAAATCTTCTCGCTTTCAGTGAGTGCCCTAAAGCGGTAGCTTTTCTGGTCAAGAGTCAGCGTAGAATGTTGTGCTATCAGGGACCCGGACTCCATTCTGTGACACATACCATTATTACAGCTCCAGGGATTCATTTCTTTGCTGGCCCACCCGCTGACCTAGCCTGGAAATCCAACATACACATGGAAACAGAACAGCAAAATAGGAGCAAATGGAGAAATGAAAAAATCAGGGACCTTTCTGAACAGGAAGACTTTAAAATAGTGCCGGCTATTTTCAGTGACAATGCAATCACATTATCTGCGACTGTGGCTTTTTTTTTTTCTTCCTTGTGACTCATTTAAGGAGGATGAATTTTTTATGCTGCAATTTTTTTTTAAGCCACCCTACAGTAAATATGTAACCTGGGAAATCATTATGATTTGGGTGTAGTTAAAACAAAATGCATCCATTGAAAAATAAACAGATTTCTATAATGCACAATGATACAAATGCAGGAATATTAACCAGGTAATGAATATACCAATAAAAGGAGATGTTGGGAATACTGAGATTTTTGGTTAAAGGGGCAGACTGGATGGACCATGTCAGGAATCTGCAGGATTGCTAAACTATCAACAGGTGGCACTAAAGAGCCTGGCTCTATACGTGATAGTATCGGTGCCCACCAGCAGGTGTCTCCAGCAGAGCTCAGCAATTTGTTACCATCTGATGCTGGCTTCCCAGAGCCTGTAATACTTATTCTTTTCCAAAAGGGGCATTTCTCAGTCTTCAGTGCTGTCATACTTTGACTGACAATTACTCCATCATATTAGACCAGTGATGGTGAACCTTGGCACCCCCCAAATGTTTTGGAACTACATTTCCCATGATGCTCAAACTACTCTGGAGAGTGCATGAGCATCATGGGAAATGTAGTTCCAAAACATCTGGGGTGCCAAGGTTCGCCATCACGGTATTACACTATACCCAAATTAATTTTATACTATTATTTTTTTTTTAGAGAGATCGACATTTCTTTTGGTGGTATTTATTAATCACTTTTTTATTACAATATAAAGGGGGAAAAAAAACCCATCCTGACACCATTTGGTCTTTTTCTGCTGTCCCTCTTCTATGTTTTGGGTAATATTCTGCTGGATAATTTCATATACTCAGCTGTGGAGTTGTTGGTCTTGTTTTTGACAAGAGATCAAACATATAGTGTAGAGCTAAAAAACAACTAAATCACCTCAAAACAAATAAAGTGAGAGTATATAAAACCTGTGTACAAAAAATACTGTGAAATAATTACTATGGACTAGAATGATCCCATGACCAAATGTCCACATGTATAGTGTCCAATGGAACTTTCTCTTCAATCGTCAACTGAAGCAGGAGATATGTGGCCACAATGGACCAAAACTATACCAGAAAACATATGAAAACATTCAGATGAGAGCATGGGTACTCTTACCGAAACCGATGGACGCACCTACCATACGGCAGTGCGTCTGATAGACTAATGGTACTGGATCCCCAGTGATGTGATGATGCCAGGCTGGATGGTGATGTAGTGACCACGAACTCCGATCTGCCCAGGTTGGATGATGGTTCCAAAGTGAGGTTTCCAAACCGATCCACCACCAAACCGGTCTACATTAGCAATAATCAGAGAGTAGTCATCAGCACTCAAGCATGGGGGAAAAAGAAAAAAGGGAAGCTCCACATGGCGCATGTCAACCAATTTTGTGTTATTGGAGATAAAAAATGCCAAACAGTAATGGATAAAAGTGATCACAAAAATATAAAAACAGCAATGTGGGAAGCAGGGAGTGCTTGTTTTTGACAAACGAAATTTTTTGTCTATTTTTATGTATTTGTTTATTAATAAAGAAAATCATTTGCCCTGTCAGGAGAACAAGTAAAAAAGGTCCTTCAGACCCCGAACCAGTTTACTTCTAAGGTTCTCCACCCACTTAGTCTCTGACTTCCACTTCATCTAAATTTCTTATTAAATGGACCGATGGGGGGTACTAGGAAGTAAGGGGTGAGATTGTCTGTCCCTGATCATTCATTATCATTTTATACACCGAGGCAATCGTATACATACCTAGAGGTCCGAGAAAGAGGAAGTCCACATATGGGTTCCTGGGTTAAAGAAAAGCCCAGTACGTATTGGAACTAGAAGACTATTCGATAATTGCTCAGAATTCCAAGGAAAGGCTTACAAGACGAGCAATGGCACGCACCCGCAAATGTATTAGTGGATATGTATAAACTGGAACGTGCTCACTTGCACATGCCTGGGCATTGGTGCCAAATGGCCTACTTAAGCTGGACTTTGACATGAACTGATTGCTGAGTGGTCTTCAGCTAGTTCCAGCCTTACCTCCACCCGGACCTGCTAGGTTTGCCTTCCCATGCACGACCAGCTTGCTCCTGACCTGCTTCTGTATTCCTGCCCGCCTGTTGTGACCTTGGCTTGTACTCTGCTCTTGTCCTACATTCCAGTCCCTTTCTGCCTGGCTGTGTATTGATCCCGGCTTGTATCCTGACTCTGCCTCTGCCTACCAGTCCTGTACCTTGCTGCCCAGCTCTTGATAACCTTCTGGCTTGTTTGCTGACTAAGCTTCTGTCTATCAATCAAGTGTCACCTTATAATTTGAAAGACGATGTTATGCCGAGTAAATAGATACCTAACACGTGATGCTTTAAAATTGTGTGCGCTCGTGGAATGGCGTCAAACTACGGTACTTAACCACTTCCCGACGGCCGCACGCCGATATGCGTCCTAAATTTGAAGAGGATAGAGATAGAGGACAGCTAGCTGCCATAACCCCAGTATCCTCTTCTTCGGCTGGCGGTCCAGTTTCCAATACTAGTGGTCTCTGCAACGGATTCACCGCAAGATCACTTTTATCGGCGGCGGGAGAGGGCCCCCCCCTCCCGCTGCACTCTGGTGCCCTCCACCGCTTACTGGAGCAGTTGGTAGCGGCGGAGGCGATCGGATCCTTATTGGTGTTAGGTATGGAGACGAGTGAGGGGAAGATGATATATCATTGTGGGGCAGAAGCGACGTCATAATGTCACTTCCGCCCATAGCTCCTAAAGGGCCATTTTTTTAATTATTGCATTTTAGTGTAAACATAAGATCTGAGGTCTTTTTGACCCCAGATCTCATATTTATGAGGTCCTGTCATGCTTTTTTTGTATTACAAGGGATGTTTACATTCCTTGTAATAGGAATAAAAGTAACACATTGTTTTTTTTAAAGAACAGTGTAAAAATAAAAAATAAAAGGTAAAATAAATAAGAAATTTTTTTTTTTAAACTTGCCCTGTCCCGCCAAGCTCACGTGCAGAAGCAAAACGCATACGTGAGTAACACCCGTATATGAAAACGGTGTTCAAACCACACATGTGAGGTATCACCGCGATCAATAGAGTGAGAGCAATAATTCTAGCCCTCGACCTTCTCTGTAACTTAAAACTTGCAACTTGTAGAATTTTTTAAACAAATTTTTTGTGGGAAAAAAAAGACGTCAATTTTGTTTGGGTACAACGTCGCACGACCACTCAATTGTCAGGTAAAGTGACGCAGTGCCGTATCGAAAAAATGGCCTGGTCATTAAGGGGGTAAATCCTTCCGAGACTGAAGTGGCCCTGTCTGACCAAAGATGGCTGCCAGAGTCACATGGGGCAGTCAAATCCAATTGGGTTGCTTCCCCAGTGACCCAGAAAATTATAGAGGAACTTCGTTCCTCTTGACTTCCTCTCCAGGTACAGGGCCACTGCGACAAGCACCACCTGCAGTGGAGAAAGTAGACTGCACCTGCCTACAAGGTGATTGCATCCGGCCCTGGGAGACTTTTACCTTCCGACCAAAAGATAGAGCTACCATTGTCTCCCAAACCTGTGAAAGTTGCAGACAATAGATGAGGAGTGTGGACAGGTTCGTCACTCCTTCTTAGGGGACACCAATTAATGAAAGCTATAACACCTTGCCACCCAAGTCCACTTGGTTGGGTACTGAACCTGTGCTTAAATAAAATTAGGGTTGGGTCAGGTTGACCTCCATATTTCAAACATACTGAAAATTAAAACATTGCAAAATACGCCAACTATCCAACTCTACTTGAAATCCATTCCATTGAGATCATGCTCTTCTTCCAAGCACGGAAAGGCTGACTCTGGCTTTCCTAGTGATATGGAAAGGGATATGAATGTTTGGCTGTCCTCCAAACTGAAGTGAACTGTGAATGCTCTGATAGAGCGAATTGTTTAAAAAGTGAATTCAGGCTCAGACACTGTAGACAGGGGCCATCGCCCTTTCTAGATTGTGGTGGCGATAAACAGGTCAAGAAGCCAGTAAAGGTTTGATGGTAACCGGAGAAGATCACGATGGCCAAACAGCCTGCCTTGGTGGTTTCCTACATTCTGAGCTTGTATAAACGGAATGACACACAACATAAGAGTACAGCAAGAGATTTGTGAATATTGAGTGTGTCACAAAAAATGCTTCAGCTGGAGACTTAAATATTATAAAGCCCAAAAAATATGAAAACGGAAATTTAATTCACAAATTAAATCTCATGGTAACAGTGAAAGAATTTGTGAAAACTTATCGAAGATCAGCTCTGTGGAAAATGGTTTTCTAAAGACATCGAGAAGAATTTAGGATAAATAAGGTGCCCTATGGATTATGTCTATAGTCTTTATCAAGTAGAAATAGCAGTTTGATTGATTGACTATGTATAGGTATCACAGCATCCAATGCATTGCATATATGAAGAAGCAAACAGAATGAGTTCCAAAAGAATGTTTTATACCAACGGTCTCCAAACGGTCTCCTTTTCTTGCTTTTATCTGGGCCTTGGGGCATTATTTTCATCCACTGATACAAACAATGGGACATAATTCCCCCCACTCATACCAATGAAGTGGCAGAATTCCTCCAAATGACACCAACAATGGGGCACAACGCCTCCCAATGTGCCAACGATGGGGTACAATTCCTCCCAATGACACCATTGATGGGGCACAATTCCTGCCACTGACATCAACAATGGGGTGCTATTCCTCTCACTGACACTAAAAATGGGGTATTGTTGTTTTTACCAATGACGTTGGAACCTTTTTTACTCCCAATGGCCCCAGTCTGGCCCCACTTAAAGTGTAAGTAAACCCCCCTATGGGTTTCAGCCAAGGAAGCTGCCATCTTTGCCTCTGTTTATTCTACAATTGCCATGATGCTGCACATGTGATGAGTTATGACACCAGCCATTGGATGGTTTGACAGTTTGGTTGAGAGCACAACCAATGGGAGTGTTACATTTCTGGCACGTGCCGGAAATTAAACTGTTTTATGGATGGGTTTATTTCCGCTTTTAGTCTGAAGGACAGTAAACTGGCCCTTTGTTTAGAAAGCTTGAAGACCCCTGTTCTATACCATGGCAATCTTTGGAAAGCCATTGAAGATTCAAGGAGAGCTGACACATTTCTGATCACCCCCCATCAAGGCCAATAATAGATAAATGTAATATTAATTAATAAACATATACTTTCATTATATATATATTGTGAGGGGGTTAGCTAATGTCGACAGCTTACCGGTTAGCTCCGACCACGCCAGGTTCTCCAGCTGGCAGAACCATCACTTCTGGTTGGACTGCAAGCTGCAATCCCAACCCTACGCTGCTTTCTTGCTTCTGAATAGGCCCTCAGACAGCCTAGCAGCCACAAGTCCCCAGGATAGGCCACAGGCTCTGGCCCAGCAGCCCTGGGGCAACACAACATACAGCCGACCAGGTGGCACTGAACCCCAATCACCTGACCTCACCCAAATAAATAGGCTCCCCCAGCAGGACAAGGGACCTAAGAAAATCCCTGCCCATTGGCTGAGACACCCTATTCATTCCTACTCTGTCCTTGCAATGCACTTGTCTTATCTAATGCCATCAGATACCCAGCCATCTAGTGACAGAAGAGAGAAGTGCAGCAATTCCAGAATTAGGGTGAAATCAATTGACCTCCTATCAATTGGCCAAGGCAACTATCACTTGGCATCTAAATTTACTAGCAACCCAGCCTAAACATCAGGGTGCTACATCTACAATAGACAAGTAACAGCAAAACAAAAAGAAACATGAAAATAAATCCTTTCCAACTTGGCCACTAACTACACACGCAGGTTCCCTATCTGTCAACTAGGTGCAGCCTTGTGCTGCCCCCAGCACCCATCACCCTGTTTTAGAGGTTTGCCACACAGGCTTTGTCTCACCGCACAGGACAGGTATCACGCTCCCCAGTCTACACAGACACAGAACTGGTTCCAGGATGGAGCACCCTCTCTAAGCATGCTGGGAACTTTGTAGAGTCCCTAATGCATAGCTCACAACTGTCCCTGATTTTGAGGGACTGTCCCTGATTTGGAGCAATGACTCTCTGTCCCTCATTCCTCCTCAATTGTCCCTTATTTTGGTCTTATCTATATAGATGTATATACAATGCACTTTTTAAGTATCAAAAAGTGTTTTCAAGTGCTAAACCTTTCATCTGATTTCTAAATTGCTGCATTTGTAAATTCCAAAAGCCGAAATAAAGGAATAGTATTGGTAAACAAAGCACTTGTGAGTTTAACCAATCTTGTTTTTTTTTGTACAATTCTCCTTTAAAGGGGCATGGCAGGGGGTGTGTCCTATGCCTGCATACTTTTGCTGATAGGTGTCCCTCATTCCCATCTCAAAAAGTTGGGTGGTTTGCCTTATAAGCCAACTTTGTTCAGCTGGGCTCATTACCTCACCACTGCAGGACTCTCAGCGCTTCCCCCTAGTGGAATAAATCCACATAGAGCCTGAATCTAGGAAACACATACCTGCCATCCTTGATGCAACCAGGCGATTTTATCTGCCTGCTGTCAGATATCCCCCCCCTCGTTTCAACCTTGGGGTTGGAACCCCAGTAGTCAAGCACGCATGAACCCCCGGATAAAGCATCCACATTCCCCATCAGAACCCAAGGGCGAACCCAAGGGTGATGCTTTACAGTAAAGTGGAATTCTTGTAGGGCCTAGTCACCCTTCTATTGGTCTCCTTATTTTGAGCTATACACTTTAACGGAGCGTGATCAGTAACCAGTGCTCTTCCCCCTTTCAAACCTGGGACAGCACTGCTCCCAACCCAACCTCTGATGCATCAGTTTGCACAAAGAAGTCTTTAGAGAAGTCAGATGAGTACTTAAGGCTTTTTTTTAAAGACTGGAATGCCAGGCCTCTGGGGTCCATTTAACCATGACAGACTGGTTAAAAGGGAAAGCCCTTTTGTCAGGTTGGTTAGGGGCACAGCCTGAGAAGCAAAATGTGGGAAATGAATCGCCGATAATAGCCAGCAATTCCTAGAAAGGCCAACTCTGTATGGCCTCAACTTTGTTGGCTTCGGGTATTATCACTCCCCTCTCAATAGTTACCCAAGATATCTGGCTTTGTCCTGTCCAATGGTACACTTCTTTGGATTGGTCGTAAATTCAGTTTCCCGTATAGAGTCTAAGACTGCCTACACTTTTGGCAGATGTGAGGCCCAATCTGTGCTATGGATAATCACATGGTCCAGGTACGCTGCAGCATACCTCTGATGGGGCCGCAAAATCTTGTCCATTTTGCGCTGAAATGCTACAGATGCATTCTGAAACCCAAAAGGCATCCTTCTATACTGGAGTGCCCCATCTGGGGTTGCAAATGCATTTTTCTCCTTTACCGGTATCTGCCAATACCCCTTGGTCAGATCGAGTGTGGTCATGTACTGGGCTGCTCTCAGCTGGTCAATCAATTCATCTATATGTGGCATGGGGTAGGCGTCAAATTTTGTAACTTTAGTCAACTGTCGTACAGTAAATCGTTACAAAATCGCCAGCTCACTCACTTTTTCAATTATCTCATATGGGCCCTGCCATTTGACCAGGAATTTGCTTGAAACTGTAGGGATTAGTACCAGTACCCTATCCCCCGGGGAAAAAGTACAGGTCTTGGCCCCATGATTGTACACCCTTTGCTGTGCTAACTGCGCTTGGGCCAAATGTTCTTTTACGATTCACATTACCTGTGCAATTCTATCTTGTATCTGGGCGACTTGCGCAATCACACTCCTGTGGGGAGAACCCTTACTTTCCCAAGTTTGGCGATGTCCAACAGCCCTCTTGGGTGTCTCCCATAGAGTAACTCAAAGGGTGAAAAACCCTATAGAGAATTGTGGTACCTCCCTGATGGCAAACAGCAAATAGGGAATTAAGAAATCCCAACCCTTTCCATCTCTATCCACCACCTACTTTAACATTTGTTAACTGGTTTTGTTGAACCTTTCAACCAACCAGTCTGTTTGCGGGTGATACACGGATGTCCACAATTGTGTCACTTTGAACAACTTGCATAGCTCTTTCATAACCCGGGACATAAAGGGTGTACCTTGGCCTGTAAGCAGTTTCTTAATGGGGATTCCCCCCTGACAGCTGAATGTAAACCAAAGAATGCCGGCATTTAAAAAACATAAAAAATCTCAATCCCAATCCATAGCAGGCTTTCAGGTCAGGTATGGCTTGTAAGGGGAACAGACCCTTATCCAAGCATGCAGCCGCAGGCCAGGAATGGAGCGCCCTCTCCCCCCTCCTGAACCATGTTGCATGTTGATGGGGACAAGGGCCTCTTGACTACAACCCTGGCCCGTGGTTGTGGGGGGAATTATCAGAATCTGGAAGCCTCTTTTAACAAGCGGTCCCCCAGATCCTGCCCCTATGTGAATGAGTATGGGATACATTTTACCCCTACTCACTCATCAAAAAAAAAATCAAAAAATAAATAAAGACACAGAGACAGTTTTTGATCTGTGCCTGGCGAAGGCTCCCGCCATCTGACAGCTCCCCGATTTGACAGTTTCTAAGTAACTAAGGGGTGGGGCCACTGAATGATTTAACCGGGTGACATTATTGGTCCAAAATATGCTGGGGGGAGGGCAAAGCACTTCTCCATGGGGTTCCCCTTAAAAGAAAGGTTTGCAAAGGTGGGCAATTGCCTCTCACCAACGACCAGACCAATTCAATGCCTTCTGAATAGCGGCTCCCGGAGAGGCGTCCTTGCAGTGGATCCGCTGTGACGATCACCTGATGCGAAGCAAGGTTGTCGGAATGCCGAGAGGATGCTGGACAGATGTCTGATGAACAGCAAGCAGAGCTAAACCCTCCTCGGCCGGTTTGGAATGTTGTACACCGCGCGGTAGACCACGACCTCACCCTCCCTGTACAGAGAGGTCCGTCACACATGAGGCCCATGAAGAAGAGAGCATGGGGCAGGTCTCTGGCTTCATTTATAGCTCTCCCCAGCAATCCCTCTGATGGTAGCAATGATCCCTGAGATATGTAGTCCAAGTGTATAGTCATGCAGAAGAATAGCCATTCTGAAGAACTACTAATCCCACAATCCCTTTGCTTGGGCCCACAAATATGATGTCAATTAGTGGCGTTGGGCACTAGAGGGACAGTACGATCTATAGAATGACAGTGAATCGCTGTACTTTGCAATCGTAGTCCACATTGCTACATAAATATTTCATAATGAGCTAGTATGTGGTGTATGCTAGCTCATTATGCCTTTGCCTTACAGGGTTTTTTTATTTTTTTGTAATTTTTTTTATTTATACAACCGCTTTAATAGCAGCTCGGTTAGCCATTGCGCGAAACTGGAAAAATATCCAAGCTCCCACTCTCCAACATACCATAACCATACTTAATCGGCATCTTCATTTAAAATATATGCAGGTCTTCACCGTAGGAGCTCATTAATAGTATCCAATAAGGTGTATTAGCAAGCAATAAGATTTCTTGAAATGGTAGAAGCTAAAGGTGTCTATGCACAATTCCGTAAAGTATTCCCAAGGTGTCTGTGCAAAGTGTCCCAGTGAAACCATAAGAAAGGATTTGTAAAGGTGGGCGACTGCCCTCTCAGCAACGACCAGGCCGATGTAATGTCTTCCGGACAGCAGCCCCTGGAAGGACACATGTGCAGTGAATCCGCCGGTTCGTTCTCCCGATGTGAAGTGTAGAACACAGGTTGGCAGGCGATCGAAGTGGTGCTAGATGGATGTCCGACGAACAGGCCCCTCTCATCCGGGTTGGAATGTTGTACACCGCGTGGTAGGCCGCGACCTCTCTCCCCATGCACGGAGAGGTCCGTCTCGCGTCAGGCCCAGGAGGAAGAGACCGCAGGGCAGGGCTTTGGCTTCTTATATAGTTCCTCCCAGCAATCTCTCCGATGGCAGCAAAGATCCCTGGGATGTGTAGTCCAGGTCATGCAAAGCAATTATCAGTCTGTGGAACTACTCGTCCGACAATCCCATTAGCTTGGCTCACTAACATGATGTCAATTGATAACACTGAGCACTAGAGGGACATGCGATGCCTAGAAATACCTAGAGGAACACTGTACTTTATAATTGTAGTCCACATTGCTACATCTGCATAGCCTAAACTTGTGCTCTAATGCACATATGGCAACTAAGCCGACATATGTGTTGCACACGCTTACAACAGAGCTTACCAACACATGAGACCGCTATCTTTAATTATCTTGAATGATCTCAGCACATATTATATTATATTTTATTACATAGATTACATAGAGTATACAGAGTGACTTATTAAACATTCTCTTTCAACCTCAGGTTGCATTTGGTACATAAGTTATGCTGTAACTTTGTTTGTTTAATGAGTTTTGTAAACATCAACATTTCTCAATAAAAAGTTTAAAAAACGTATAAAAAAAAAAGATAGGCTCATACAGTACAAAATAAGACATACAAATGAGGTGTGCAAATCAAGTGGGGGGGGCACAGTTTGGCATCTTCGCCCTTGGCACTGGTGACATTGACTCTGTTTTAAAGACTATGAAATCTGCAAAAAATCCATTGAATAAAGCTTTTCCCTCACAGCTTCTCTACACATTCTAGTTATTTGCATACCCAAAAATGTCTAGATGCATGTCTCAATTTATAAAAAAAAAATTTGCATGCCACCGGAGCCTCTCCAGGACGTCAAAGTGAATTGATAAATTGATAACACAGCGCCCTCCCGCATTGCCGAAAAACCACGATTGTTCCTGCAATCCCCCTCCTGTCCGAACCGGCTTCTTATCTTCCACTGACAATGCTAATAGGATATGCATAGTCTTATTAGCATAGCAGATAATGGCACCCTAGAGGCAACGGAATCGTAAAACTTTAAGTAGAAATCAAAACAGAAGGAGGGGAGCAGGAGGAAAACATTGTCACCAGCCCGGGGCTACGCTTTCCAGCGGCATCTGGGTGTACTCATATTTCTTGCGCTAGTCAACATGCAAATGTTAATAGGCTGTGCTCCCATGAATGCTATCAGTGTCATGTTTTATGTGAAACATTAATTGAGATAATGTGCCCCTTCTGCGGGGATGGCAGGGTCGTATGTCATGTCGTACCACAACAATGAGATGCCAACATCTGTACGGGTCTTGTGCTCGCTTTCTGCAGAGTTTTGAGCAGCCTTCGTGTTGGAGGTCTACCAGTCATGATTGTCTGAGGTCTGCTTGCTTAAAGAGCATCTTCGGTCCCCCTCCCAATAAAAGCATAAAAATCAGCAGCTACAAGTACTGTACAAATACTGGAGCTGCTGACTCTTAATAAAAGGACACTTACCTGTCCAGGGATCCAGCACTATCCTCACCCGGGCCGGTTCTTTGCCGGTCCTAAGGGTCTCCAGAGCCAGGCATGTTTACTAAAGGAAGCCGGCTGTGACTCCTTGCGGCTTCCCTGCGCTTTGTGGATGGTCCTGCAGCCTTCTGGGGACCTGTGATGGGTCCCAGAAGACTGCGGGCAATGATCTTTTTTTTTTAGCTGTTTGTAAGGGTGGCGTTCTGACCACCAATGTAAGAGGCAGGGTCGGGACCATGGGTGGGCAGGAGGGGTGATTGCCCTGGGCACTGTGGTATCATGTGAGGTTGGGGAGGGTGCCGCAAGGAGATTGGGAGAGAGGGGATTTGTGTTTTAAGGGGGAATTTGGGGGATGGCAGGGGAAAAATATTGTTCTAGGAGGGAAAATTTGGGGGGGGGGTGCTAAGAGTGGTTATTTAGGGAGATTTGTGCCAGGAGGGGGATATGGGAAGGAGATTTATACTAGGGGAGGGATAGGGGGTTTTGTGCTGGGAGGGGGGATTTGGAATGGGGGGTAGATGTGTACCAGAAGGGGAACTTTTAGAGGTATTTGTGAGAGGGACGATTTTTTGGGGGAAGGAGCATTTGAGCTGGGGGGATTTGGGGGATGTAGGGGCAAAGATTTGTGCTGGGAGGGGGTAATTGAGCGGGGGGGCGGATTTATACTGGTAGGAGGGGAGTTATAGTTTTTTTTGGGGGGGGGATTTTTGCTGACAAATAATACTCATACATCTTGGGGGGCCGCAGTTTGGCATGTTCGTACTAGGCATAGGTGTGCGCAGCCTATTGCATTAGGGTGTGCACCCCAAATGTATTAAAAACATGGACAGTGTTAGTAGGGCAGTGGACAGTGGCAGTAGAGCAGAGGCTGGTGTCAGTAGGGCAATGGACAGTGTCATTAGTTTTTTATTTTTATTATATATTTAAATTTTTTACAATTTATTTTAGGAGCCCTTTTGGGGGGCATTGGTGCAATAGCAGCAGGGGGAATCGGCGCCTCTCAAGGTGATTAGGGTGTGCCCAGGCACACCCGGCACACCCCCTGCGCACGCCTATGGTACTAGGCTTTACTGTGGGCAGTGGGAGTAGAATATGGTGTCAGTGGAGGAATAGTGCCTGATTTTTGGTGTCAGTGGAAGGATTAGTTTCCCATTTTTGGTGTCAGTGGGAGGAATAGTCCCTCATCCTTGGTATCAGTGGAAGGAATAGTGCAACATTATTGGTGTCAGTGGGAATAATAGTGCCCCATCATTGGCCTCAGTGGGAGGAATAGTTTCCCATTGTTGGTGTTACATAGTTACATAGTTAGTCAGGTTGAAAAAAGTCCATCTAGTTCAACCAGAAAAAAAAATACAAAAAAAAAATATCATACAATCCCATATACCCAATCCTATACCCACAGTTGACCCAGAAGAAGGCGAAAAAAAACTCCAGAAAAGCATGATCCAATTTGCTACAGCAGGGGAAAAAATTCCTTCCTGATCCCAGAGAGGCAATCAGATTTTCCCTGGATCAGCCTTACCTATAAATGTCAGTACCCAGTTATATTATGTACATTTAGGAAAGAATCCAGGACTTTCTTAAAACAATATACTGGGCTGGCCAGAACCACCTCTGGAGGGAGTCTATTCCACATTTTCACAGCTCTTACTGTGAAGAAACCTTTCCGTATTTGGAGATGAAATCTCTTTTCCTCTAGATGTAAAGAGTGCCCCCTTGTCCTCTGTGATGACCTGAAAGTGAATAACTCAACACCAAGTTTAGCTCAAGCCATTTATTATCAATCAACTGTGTTTACTCTTTTTAAATAATAATCACAACAGAAACTACCCAAATGACCCTGATCAAAAGTTTACATACCCTGGTGATTTTGGCCTGATAACATGCACACAAGTTGACACAAAGAGGTTTGAATGGCTATTAAAGGTAACCATCCTCACCTGTGATCTGTTTGCCTGTAATTAGTGTGTGTGTATAAAAGGTCACTGAGTTTCTGGTCTCCTGACAGACCCTTGCATCTTTCATCCAGTGCTGCACTGACATTTCTGGATTCTGAGTAATGGGGAAAGCAAAAGAATTGTCGAAGGATCTGCGGGAAAAGGTAGTTGAACTGTATAAAACAGGAAAGGGATATAAAAAGATATCCAAGGAATTGAGAATGCCAATCAGCAGTGTTCAAACTCTAATCAAGAAGTAGAAAATATTGGGTTCTGTTGAAACCAAACCACGGTCAGGTAGACCAACTAAAGTTTCAGCCACAACTGTCAGGAAAATTGTTCGGGATGCAAAAAAAAACCCACAAATAACTTCAGGTGAAATACAGGACTCTCTGAAAATGTGTGGTGTGGCTGTTTCATGATGCACAATAAGAAGGGCACTTGAAGAAAGATGGGCTGCATGGTCGAGTCGCCAGAAGAAAGCCATTACTACACAAATGCCACAAAGTATCCCTCTTACAATACGCCAAACAGCACAGAGACAAGCCTCAAACCTTCTGGCACAAAGTCATTTGGAGTGATGAGACCGAAATTGAGCTGTTCTTGGTGACAACCATAAACACATCGTTTGGAGAGGAGTCAACAAGGTCAACGATGAAAGGTACACCATTCCTACTGAGAAACACGGAGGTGGATCGCTGATGTTTTGGGGATGGGTGAGCTACAAAGGCACAGGAAATTTGGTCAAAATTGATGGCAAGATGAATGAAGTATTATCAAATACTGGAGGAACATTTGCATTCATCAGCCAGGAAGCAGCGCATGAGACGTACTTGGACATTCCAACATGACAATGATCCAAAACACAAGGCCACCTGTCATTGGCTACAGCAGAATGAAGTGAAGGTTCTGGAGTGGCCATCTCAGTCTCCTGACCTCAATATCATTGAGCCCCTCTGGGGAGATCTCAAACGTGCAGTTCATGCAAGACAGTCCAAGAATTTACAGGAACTGGAGGCTTTTTGCCAAGAGGAATGGGCAGCTTTACCATCTGAGAAGATAAAGAGCCTCATCCACAAATACCACAAAAGACTTCAAGCTGTCAGGGTAATTTGGGTAGTTTCTGTTGTCATTATGATTTAAAAAGAGTAAACACAGTTGATTGATAATAAATGGCTTCAGCCAAACACTAACCATGAGTGAAAGAAAAGTTTTTGCGTTATCATTCATATTCTCTTAAAAATCGCCAAGAAATCATAAATTCTGCCAGGGTATGGAAACTTATGAGCACAACTGTATATATATATATATATATATATATATATATATATATATATATATATATATATATATATATATATATATATATATATATATGTATGTGTATATATATATATATATATATGTATATATATATATATATGTATATATATATATATATGTATATATATATATATATATATATATATATATATATATATATATGTATATATATATATATATATATATATATATATATGTATATATATATATATATATATATATATATATATATATATGTATATATATATATATATATATGTATATATATATACACACAGTGCTCAGCAATAATGAGTACACCCCCTTTTTGAAAAGTAGGATTTTAGATGATAATATCTCAATGAACATAAGAACAATTTCCCAAATTTTGACAAAACTGAGTTTTATAGAACATTTGTTTAGCTCATTACATGAAAGTCAGGTTAATAATATAACTTAGATTACGAAATCTTCAGTTTTACTCAAATTAGTTGATGCAAAAATGAAAACACCCCACAACAAAAACCACTCCATCTAGTATTTTGTATGACCTCCATGATTTGTAAGGACAGCACCAAGTCTTCTAGGCATGGAATGAACAAGTTGGCAACATATTGCAACATCGATCTTTTTTCCATTCTTCAAGAACGACCTCTTTTAGAGCTTGGATGCTGGATGAAGAGTGATGCTCAATTTGCTTCTTCAGAATTCCCCATAGCTGTTCCCTGATTGGGGACCACCTATAACAGTGACCTTAGATGTGTGTTTTGGAACATTGTCATGTTGGAAAAATGCATGACGACCAAGGGCATGTGATGGTAGCATCTTCTCTTTCAATATAGAACAGTACATCTGTGAATTCATGATACCATCAATTAAATGCAGCTCTCTGACATCAGCAGCACTCATGCAGTCCCACAGAAGGACACGGCCACCACCATGTCTCACTGTAGGCACCATGCATTTTTCTTTGTACTCCTCACTTTTGCGATGCCATACAGTTTTGAAGCCATCAGTTCCAAAAACATTTATGTTGGTCTCATCCTTCAAGAGTAGAGAGCAGAGCCGATCCGCCCTATATGCTCACTACGCAAGCTGAGTAGGGCCCGGCCGCTGTGGGGGGCCCCCAAGGGTGGTATCGGCTCTGCTCCCGGAGCTCCAATCTGCTTGGACGATCCCCAGCAGCAGCAATCCCGTATGGCCTCTCTGTCTTCCTCCTCCTCCCCTCCCCCGGGAGGGCCCCTGATGGAGGAGGGCGGGGCCCCTCACACCTGTCAATCAGCCACCCGCTGGGCCCCTCCGGAGACTCGCATCACCCTGGGGGTTACACGCTTCTCCCGGCTGCTAAGCAACCTGCAGACTGGAGGCTTCCAATCTGTTTTCAACTACTGGGGGGCCCCGAACTCAAAGACGAGGTGAGTGTGGGGGCCATAATTGGGGGTGGGACAGTGATGGGGGTTGTATATAATCAGCGGGGTGTCGGTTTTACATGTGGGGTGTATATTATGGGGTGTCAGTATTGTATCTGGGCTGTATATAATTAGTGGGGCTAATAGTATATGAGGGGTGTATGTTATCAGTGGGGGAGGGGGTAGTATTATATTGGGGGGTGTATATTATCAATGGGGGGCAGTATTATATGTGGGGTGTATGTTATCAGTGAGGGGCAGTATTATATGTGGGGTGTATGTTAATGGTGGTAGCAGGCTTTGGTGAGCAGAGACCCCCTTTACACCAGAGTCACAGCATTCCCCCTTAAATCAAGGTTCCCAGAACACCCCTTACATCAGATCCCCCCTTAAATCAGGATTCCCCTTTACATTAGAGTCCATAGAGCTCCCCCTTACAGTGTAAGTGGAAATTCTGTGCAGACTCTGATGTAAGGGGGGGGGGGGCTCTGTGTAGACTCTGATGTAAGGGGGGCTCTGTGCAGACTCTGATGTAAGGGGGGGCTCTGTGCAGACTCTGTTGTAAGGAGGGGCTCTGTGCAGACTCTGGTGTAAGGGAGACCTCTGTGCAGACTCTAATGTAAGGGGGGGCCTCTGTGTGGACTCTGATGTAAGGGGGGGCCTCTGTGTGGACTGTGATGTAAGGAGGGCCTCTGTGCGGACTCGAATGTAGGGGGGGCTCTGTGCGGACTCTGATGTAAGGGGGGGCCTCTGTGTGGACTCTGATGTAAGGGGGGCCTCTGTGCGGACTCTGATGTAAGGGGGACCTCTGTGCGGACTCTGATGTAAGGGGGACCTCTGTGTGGACTCTGATGTAAAGGGCACCTCTGTGTGGACTCTGATGTAAAGAGGGGCTTTCTAGGGACCCTGATGTAAGGGGAGGCTCTCTGGGGACCCTGATGTGAGGGGGGGCTCTCTGGGGACCCTAATGTAGGGAGAGGCTCTCTGGGGACCCTGATGTAGGGGGAGACTCTCTGAGGACACTGATTTAAGGGGGGCTTTCTGTAAATGGTTTACATAGCTCACGGCATCACGGATCAGGTAGAGGGCCCCTTAGCAGAATTTTGCTTAGGGCCCCAGGGAGGTCAGGATCGGCACTGGTAAAGAGTCCCAGTAGTCTTCTTCTTCTTTTGCAGCTTGGGCCCTGGCAAGTTCTAGTCAGGCGTTTTTGTGCATGGGCTTTAGGAGAGTCTTCCTTCATGGACAATACCAAGGCAATCCTCTGCAGTGTACCCCATATTGTGTCACGGGAAACAATCACCCCAGTTAGGCTTTCTACTTCTTTAGCTAACTGCAGTGAATTTGCATGGCGATTTTCTTCAACCCTTCTCATCAAAAGACACTCCTATCGAGGTGATGACTTACTTGGACGGCTCTGTGAGATGGTTGCAGTTCCATCTTTGTTAAGTTTTTATATCACTTTTACTCCAGTATTCTGACTGATAAGTAAAACTTTGCTGATCTTCTTGTAGCCTTCATCTTTCTTGTGTAAAGAAATGATTTTCTTTCTCAGGCCTTGTGACTTTTCTTTTCCATGTGGTGTCATTGCTGACAGCATGAAATGCGAGGGGCATTCTTTGTTAAGTAATGCCTTTTTATAATCACTTGTCTGCTGGACACCAGTTTAATGATTAATTAGACTCACCTGTAGGTGAATTCTTGTTGATTAGGATTTTGTTGTCTAAAAAATTTAGCTTTGCTCCTAAAGGCTCGTACACACAATCAAACTTTCCAATGGGAAATGTTCGATGTCAGGTGGTAAGTCCAACGCTTTGTATGCTCCATCGGACAATTGTTGTTGGACTTTCTGCCAACAAATGTTGGCCAGCAGGTTCTCAAATTTTTCGCGGACAAATGTGTGTTGTCGGATTTTCCGAGCGTGTGTACACAAGTCCGTCGGAAGCAAGGACGAGCCGGAAGCGGTCGGTCTTGTAAAACTAGCGGTTGTCATGAAGATATCGCATTCATGACGCGGCAAATTATGAAATCTGGAAGTGTAGCGCATTCTCTTCTTCTTTATAATGGTATAATACTGAAGCTGTTTTGCTTGTGATATTCACAGAGTTCTGCCAAACGTATTTATTTATTTATTTTTTCTAGTGATCTCCAGAATAATATTAATAATAAAACTAATTTTGTTATTCAATAGGGAGCACAAGGTCATATAAATATCAAGAGGAAGGCAACGATGGAGAAACAGTTGGAATTGGTGAAACATTTGTACCCCAGGGCAGACATCAATTATTTGACTTTAAAAATTGGTAACTTGAGGAGTCCATTTAATAGTGAGCACAATACGGTCCTGGACTCCGAGAGATCGGGAGAAGCAGCAGATGACATATATGTCCCGAGGCTGTGGTCTTCCAACAGCCTGCGTTTTTTGCCAGACCACACAGAACCCAGGCCATCGCTCTCAACACTTCCTTCCACACAAATTAAAGAAGTTAAATCAAAAATGCATTCTCTGCACCCAAAAAATGAAAAATAAAAAGATAAACTCAAATTAAGCAAAAAGAAAATTACAAATGATATTGCTGATAATCCCCAGCCCAGCGGCCTTGTTGGGGGTGTTGTTACTGCATTGGCCACGGTCCGCCATGCTGCTGTGGTGGGTGGGGTGGCTGTGGTGTTGGTGGAAGTGGTGGAGGTGGATGGTCGAACTTGCATATGTGCGTTTTATTTGTGATTTGGCCCCTCTTCCCCTTGTTGATTAGCTGAAGTATGATTTCTTCGCACATGCGCTGTTCCTCCTCCATCTATTTTAATTTGTTGCCTGTCATGCATTCAAAAGCCTCCTGGGCTTCAGGGGCTGTGCTAATCGCACTTGTGGCATGCCGGAGAAACGCAGTTGTGGCCTCATCCAGGTTTCTGGACTTCCTGGCCCTTTTTGTTGGAGGACGGAGGGAAGGAACCTGGCATTCGGTCTGGCTGCTCGGCACGGCCTCCTCTTGGCTTTGGCTGAGACTTTCCTGTGTATGAAAATGGTACATAGTTTTAGGTTTTTGGTCATCAATCACACACAATTTTGAGCTCGTGACTGTTGCAAATTGATTGCAAATTGAGTGTTAACAAATAGAACACTATCACTCTGACCCCAACATGTTTCATTCTTGTCCCAATCATTTTTGGCCACTACTGTCTATTGCTATGTAAACCACTTTGTTAAAGCAGAAATTTGTGATCAATAACATCCAGTTAACATCATTTAATTTTTGCTAACAATTATGTTCAACAATGCTATACCTGGGTCAAGCTGGGTGCCTCCACATCTTCTTCCTGTGTCGAAGGCCCAGGGTGGATCTCAGGAGCCTCAGCTGATGTGGAAGAAAGTGTTGAGAGTGATGGTCGTGGTTCAGTTTGGTCTGCCAAAAAACGTAGGCTGTTGTAGTACCACAGCCTGGGGACATATATGTCATCTGCTGCTGCTTCGGATCTCTGGGAATCCTGGACCTTCTTGCACTCCCTATTATATGTGCTCCTCAGGCTACCAATTTTGGCCTTCAAATAAATGATGTCTGCCATGGGATACACAGGCTTCATCAGTTCCAACTGTTTCTCCATCGCTGCCTTCCTCTTTATTTTGTTGGAATAATCCCTGCTTTTAACTTGCCTTTCTGAAATAAGCCCCAGTGTGTCAACATGTGCTAGCTCACATCATGGAGGATCAATGGACGTGTTTCGGGGGTGCAACCCCTTCCTCTCACCTGCTTTAGTTTGGAGGAAGGGGTTGCACCCATAAAATGCGTACATTGATATCTCGAGATGGGAGATAGCACATGTTGACACACTGTGTGTTTTGGGGCTTGAGGAAAAAACCTGTTTGTTCCTACACACATTTTCGGCAGGGGATCAGAAGGGACATTTAACAGTTATGCCTCTACGTGTATGTGGCTTCAAATGTGGGCTTTTAGAGGGGTGAGATCACCCCATCTGAGGAAAGCAACATCAACACAGTTTTAACATACTCATATGTTTCATATGGCCTTCACTTTAGCAAAGTCGAACTTTGTAAGTTCCTGAGTTGGGGATGTGTATGTTATGTTTTTAAACATGCCTGTTTAGCCCCAAAAAAAGGCTAATTAATGTCAAACATACATGTTATACACCAAGATGTTGGTTTGTTCAAAAACCGTTTATAACGCACATGTTAATGTGCTTGGAGTAAAATATTTTAGTTTTATACTAAACAATGTGTGGCTTCTTATTTCAATGCTCAATACCAGTGTATTTGTTAAGTTGGTGTAGTTACAGTGACAATGTGCTGTAAAATGTGCCAAACTCAGGCAATTTTAGGGACTCCAAGCCATTAATTCAAGGAGTTGAAAGGGCAGAATATTTTTTATCATTAATGCATTACATACATTAACAACAATAACATTGTGTGTGTGTGTAGCAGACCCACGGCACAACATAATAGTTAGCTGAAGAAGAGATTGTCACCTCATGTAGCAAATAAGTTACATTTGCACTATTGAAGAAAATGGCCAAAATTAAAAGGTCATTTGAGAACCTAGGAGACAGATAAGAAACACAAACAATAATTCAAATGAAACATGAGTTTAGTTTTCAAAAAAAGTTTTATTGGACATCCACCAAATTTTGCTGTAAAGCAACTGCCCCTCTACCCGCAAAGTAATCCAGATATTTTTGGCGGACTTCTCTGGCACTTTGGGCGGGTAAGCCAGCACGGCCACTTTCCAGAGCCGTCAGCACTGTAGATTCTGCTGCAAAGTCTGCCTCAGTCGAAACTGAGGACTGATAGCTGGCTGCATTCCTCCATAAATAGTTGTGAAGAATGCAGCAGCACAACATCACATGGTTGAGTTTATATTCTGCCAGGTTCATGGCTGTAAGGAAGAGACAGAACCGACTTGCCATGATGCCAAATGCATTCTCCACCACTCTTCTGGCACAAGACAGCCGGTAATTGAAAATCCTCTGCTCTGGGGTCATGTTCCTAATGGGGAATGGCCTCATGAGCAAAGGCCTCATCCGCTACAAAAACAAAGTTGAGGCCCTCCACATTGTCCTCAGGAGGTGGCAACCGCAAGGTGCCATTTTGTAGCCGCCGGTAGAACTCTGTCTGGGATATCACTCCTCCGTCTGATTTTTGGCCGTTCTTGCCAACGTCCAGGTATAAAAATTTGCAATTGGTCGACACCACCGCTAACACGACAATACTACAAAAGCCGTTGAAGTAATAGGAGCCCGAGTTGAGTGGTGGGACAATCCTCACATGCTTCCCATCAATAGCACCACCGCAGTTGGGAAAATCCCACTGGTGGTGAAATTGGGAAGCCACAGTCTGCCATTCCTGTGGGGTTGAAGGAAACTGTGGAGTCAAACAAGAAAAAAAAATTACTACTTTTGCACATAACATTGCAAGCAGATTAGACACAAACATTCTTGGCCAACATAAGTATAACATTTATTGAAATGAGTATTTAAAAACAAAAGTATAAGGTCAACTTATCAGATTCCTCACCCCCTCTGGTGGCCCATTGGAAAAATTTTATGGTGGGGGGGAGATGTTTTGGATAGGTAACCCTCTCCACTTCATTGAGAGCTGAATGCATAAATAATGTGTGTTACTTTGGCAAGACCCTCCTTACTTACACTATTGGCAGCCCACTGGACAGGTAAGAAGTGTCATAATACAAAAATATGAATACACACTGTCCAAATTAAAGCACATTTTTACATTCTGAAATTACCTATCAAGATAATAAGAGACCAAAACTTTCAACAGTACCATTTGAAAGAATTCAGGCAGGTCCTTGCACTACATGCTTTGGTGAATTCATCCATAAATCTGACCACAAAAGAGGTATAGTGTGTATGAGTTTGGCAAAGTCAGCAGATAGAGGATTGGTATCGGTTGACTTATACAATGAATTTGTTAGTAAAAATACATTTTTGTGTGTGCAAATTAACAAATCTTGATTGCAATCAATGACCGGCATTTGTGGGAGTATTTTGTAGTATAGTGTCCCATAGAAAATGTTGATTCTGAAAGTAAAGTAAAGGTTTTCTGACAAATCTGTTGGGATGTACTCATTTATGCTGAGCACTGTATATACATATACTGTATATACGCTATATTGTAAAAAGTATTGGGACGCCTGTCTTTACACGCACATGAACTTTAATGGCATCTCAGTCTTAGTCCAAAGGGGTCAATATTGAGTTGGCCCCGCCCTTTGCAGCTATAACAGCTTCAACTCTTCTGGGAAGGCTGTCCACACAGTTTATAAGTGTGTCTATGGGAATGTTTGACCATTCTTCCAGAAGTGCATTTGTGAGGTCAGGCACTGATGTTGGATGAAAAGGCCTGGCTCACAGTCTCCGCCCTTATTTATCCCAAAAAGTGTTCTATCGGGTTGAGGTCAGGACTGTGTGCAGGCCAGTCAAGTTCCTCCACCCCAAACACGCTCATCCAGGTCTTTATGGACCTTGCTTTGTGCACTGGTCCAAATCATTTGGTAGAGGGGGGATTATGGTGTGGGGTTGTTCTTCAGGGGTTGGGCTTAGCCCCTTAGTTCCAGTGAAGAGAACTATTAAGGCGTCAGCATACCAAGACATTTTGGACAATTTTATGCTTCCAACTTTGTGGGAACAGTTTGGGGATGGCCCCTTTCTGTTCCAACACGACTGCGCACCAGTGTACAAACCAAGGTCCATAAAGACATGGATGAGCGAGTTTGGGGTGGATGAACTTGACTGGCCTGCAAAGAGTCCTGACCTCAACCCGATAGAACACCTTTGGGATGAATTAGAGCAGAGACTGCAATCCAGGCCTTCTCGTCCAACATCAGTGCCTGACCTCACAAATGCGCTTCTGGAAGAATGGTCAAACATACTCATAGACACACTCCTAAACCTTGTGGACAGCCTTCCCAGAGGAGTTGAAGCTGTTATAGCTGCAAAAGGCGGGCCAACTCAATATTGAACCCTACGGACTTATGCCCCGTACACACGGTCGGACTTTGTTCAAGCATTCCGACAACAAAATCCTAGGATTTTTTTCCGATGGATGTTGGTTCAAACTTGTCTTGCATACACACGGTCACACAAAGTTGTCAGAAAATCCAGTCATTCTGAACGCGGTGACGTAAAACACGTACGTCGGGACTATAAACGGGCCAGTAGCCAATAGCTTTCGTCTCTTTATTTATTCTGAGCATGCGTGGCACTTTGTCCGTCGGATTTGTGTACACACGATCGGAATTTCCGACAACGGATTTTGTTGTTGGAAAATTTTATATCCTGCTCTCAAACTTTGTGTGTCGGAAAATCCGATGGAAAATGTCCGATGGAGCCCACACACGGTCGGAATTTCCGACAACACGCTCTGATTGGACATTTTCCATCGGAAAATCCGACCGTGTGTACGGGGCATAAGACTGGGATGCCATTAAAGTTCATGTGCATGTAAGGCTGGGTTCACACCTATACGAATTGGATGCTGGTTTCCCTGCATCCAATTTGCATAGCAGGAGAATGTGACTGGCTCTCTATGGACGGCTGTGGAGTGCAATGCAATGAAACACTGTGCATCTTTGGCTCTGTTTCAGGGCCAAATTCAGGCAAAGATTCGGCCCTGATTCGTCCCTGAAAAGGAGAATGCGGACACACAGCGTTCCTGTGCGATCCGCAGCTGCTTCCAGGATGAACCGAGCCTCAAGGCAGGCGTCCCAATACAAACAGAAGCAACAGTGCTGCTCCCCGTACAACATACCAATGAAAAGAGCTCTTGGGTGCCCGATCCACAGCCGTCTCACTGAGTACATATATAGAAAGATGATCCGCACACCAAGAGTTGCTCTTTAAAAAAAAAATCTTCATCTTTATTTAGAAACCACAGTCCACAACCACAGATAAAAAATAGTTGACGCGTTTCAGCCTATGAGGCCTTAGTCATAACTGGCATCCCAATACTTTTGGTAATATAATGTGCCCGATCCACAGCCGTCTCACTGAATACATATATAGAAAGATGATCCGCACACCAAGAGTTGCTCTTTAAAAAAATCTTCATCTTTTTTCAGAAACCACAGTCCACAACCACAGATAAAAAATAGTTGACACGTTTCAGCCTATGAGGCCTTAGTCATAACTGGCATCCCAATACTTTTGGTAATATAATGTGCCCGATCCACAGCCGTCTCACTGAGTACATATATAGAAAGATGATCCGCACACC
>JBBGZY010001096.1:305000-667052 GCA_037952925.1 Lithobates clamitans
AAAATGTCAGCTCCCTCAGCGTTGACCGGGATGCGATGTGGGGGCTTTGTTCTAAGGTAAGTATTTCATAATGAGCTAGTATGCAGTGCATACTAGCTCTTTATGCCTTTGCCTTACAGATTTTTTTTTGTTTTTTTGTTTGCGGGTATACAAACGCTTTAAGTCAAAGATATTGGCCTAATATGGCCAATATGACCATGTGCCCAAATTAGGTTAGTGAGGTCACCAGTACCAGTACCCCCATCTCCATTGTGTACATCAGCCTTAGGGCACAGAATCTCCCAGCTATAGCTCATTGGCCCAGCAATGACAGCTAACTTACAGGTTAGATCAAACTGAACCCAAGCCCGAACCCAAGCCCCAACCCAAGCCCCAACCCAAGACCGAACTCAAGCCCAAACCCAAGCCCGAACCCAAGCTGAACCCAAGCCCCAACTCAAGCCCGAACCCAAGCCCGAACCCAAGCCCCAACCCAAGACCGAACTCAAGCCCGAACCCAAGCCCCAACTCAAGCCCGAACCCAAGCCCGAACCCAAGCCTGAACTCAAGCCCGAAACCCAAGCTTGTCACCAGAACAGGAACAGAACAGTAGATGGGTAGATTTGTTCCAATGACCTCTAGGGGAGAACTTTCCTTATTTTTGAAAGAATGTATGTCACTTCCCGTTGTGTCCGCAGGACAGGAAATGAAGGGAAAATATATTATTGGGATACAGACTGTAAAAAACTGAAGGGTTTTAGACATGTATGGTTCTTTTCGTTCCAAATTAATATTCGGCAAAATTTTCGTTATTCGAAGATTTAGATATATGCAAATACCGGAATTACAATAGAAATTTTTTTTAATACTCTGAATAACGAAACAAAATTCATTTGAATTTCGGAAACTCGGACTGAAATTCGAATCAGATTTTACATCGAACCTCAGTCGAATACTAATGCCACGCACACACGATCGGAATTTCCAACCACAAATGTTCGATGTGAGCTTGTTGTCGGAAGTTCCGACCCTGTGTATGCTTCATCGGACAGATGTTTGAGAGCTGGACCTCAAATTTTCTGACAACAAAATCTGTTGTCGTAACTTCCGAGCATGTGTAGACAATTCCGACGCACAAAATTCCATGCATGCTCTGAATCAAGTACGAGACGGAAGCGTTCGGTCTGGTAAAACTAGCACCCGTAATGGAGATAGCACATTCGTCACGCTGCAAGTTTTTTGATCTTTTAATGCAGCGCATTCTCTTCTTCTTTATAATGCTAGAATATTTAAGTTGTTTTGCTGCTGATATTCACTTCATAAGTTCTGACAAACGTATTTCTTTATTATTTCTCGTGATCTCCTGAATAATCTTTATTTTGTTTTTCGCCAGATCTCCAGAATATGTTTCTATTTTTTTTATAGTGATCTCCTTTTTTTTTTTTTATCAAGATCTCCTGATTTATTTTTTGATCTCCATAATATTTTTTGTCGTTTTGTGTGTCAAGTTACCACAACACCATTATTATCTTATATTTTTTAACCTTAAGGAGATTGGTTGGTGTCCCTTGTTAATTTGACATTGTATTTTTGAAATGTACCTGCCTACTCACAAACAAACTGTCCATTTTGAACTAAAACACATAGCCAAGTATTTGTGAAAATAAAATAGACATTTATTAGGGGTCATAACAAAATAAAGAGGAAGGCAATGCTGGATAAACTGTTGAAATTGGCGAAGCCTTTGTACCCCAGGGCAGACATCAATTATTTGAGAGGCAAAATTGGTAGCCTGAGGAGTCCATTTAATAGGGAGCACAATACGGTGCAGGACTCAGAGAGATCGGGAGCAGCAGCAGATGACATATATATCCTGTGGCTGTGGTCTTACAACAGCCTGTGTCTTTTGCCAGACCAGACCGAACCCAGGCCATCACTCTCAAGACTTCCTTGCACGCTTCCTTTCAGGCTCTGGCTGTGGTGTTGGAGTTGTGGCAGGAGGTGGAGGAGGAGTATGGTCCAACTCACATACGTGACTTTTTTTGGTGAGTTCGCCCATCACCCCCTTATTTAGGGCCTGATAGATGACTTCCTCACAAATGAGCCGTTGGCCCACCTCCATTTCCTGCATTTTGCTGGCTGCCATGCATGCATAGGCCTCTTGAAGATTGGGGGTGGTTCTGAGGGCCGCAGTAGCCTGCCGAATCAAAGAAAGCGCTGACTTCTCCATGTTACTCCCCTTCCTGGGCCTTTTTGTTGGAAGGCGGAGGGGAGGAACCTACGATTCGGTCAGGCTACTGGACACGGCCACCTCCTGGCTGCCACTTTCCACGGCCACCTCCCAGCTGCCACTTTCACCCGCCTCGTCCTGGCTGAGACTTTCCACGGCCTCATCCTTGCTGAGACTTTCCTGTGTATGAAAATGGGACATAGTTTTAGTTTTTTTGGTCATCAATCACACACAATTTAGAGCTCATGACTGTTGCAAATTGAATGTTAACAAATAGAAAAGATCATTCTGACCCCAGCATTTTTCATTCTTGTCCCAATCATTTTTGGTTACTACTGTCTATTGATATGTAAACCACTTTGTTAAATCAGAAATTAGTGATCAATAATAACATCTAGTTAACATCATTCATTTTTGGTCAAGAAATTTGTTGAACAATGCTATACCTGGCTTAAGCTGGGCTCCTCCACTTCTTCCTGGGTGGAAGGCCCAGGTTGGACTTCTGAAGCCTCATCTGAGGTGGAAGGAAGAGTGAGAGTGATGGCCTGATTTTAGTCTGGTCTGACAAAAACAGCAGTCTGTCGTAGTACCAGAGCCTGGGAACATAAACTCCATCTGCTGCTGCTCCTGATCTCATGGAATCCTGGACCTTTTTGCACTCCCTATTATATGTGCTCCTCAGGCCACCAATATTGCACTTCAAATAGGGGATGGTTGCCGTGGGAATCACCGGTTTCACCAATTCCAGCAGTTGATCCAGCGCTGCCTTCCTCTTCATTTTATTATTATAAAAAGGGTGTTTCACCTGCCACAGACAGGGCAGCTCTCTGTATTTATCAATGAAGTTGGGGAGGAAGTCATGATCGTTGAATCTATCCATTTTATCTACAAGACACAATACAAGACAAACCTTAATGTCAGGCTAAACTCTCCTAATCTTGTCCCAATATAGGCCTCAATCTATAAGCAGTATAGTCCACTGATGCCCCAAGTTAAAAATGTACCTTCGTTAGCACGATCGGTGCTTACACTACTCTGTCCTCGGCTCACAGAATGTACGTACGAAGCACGTGTGTTACGCTTTATATACACTGCGCATGCGTGAAACTCCGTCCGCCCCTGACCTTCTTTCTTGTATATTCCCCGCCCCTTCTCTTTCGGCGCAGTGGGAGAGCACATGGCGGAGACAGAGCAGGTGCATGCAGAGGAGAGCAGCAATGATGAGGAAAGCCCAGAGCCACAAACGTCCAGATCCATGAGATTTAAGGCCTCAAATATGTAATTTGTAGAGATGGTGGAGATGGTGGACATCTTGAAGAGGGCCGTCTATGATGGGAAATATGGACCGTACAGGAACCCAAATGTGATAAAGGCCAAAATCATGACTAAAGTTGTGAAAAGTCTGCAGAAGAATTTTGGGGTGAGACGATTCAAGGATCAACTGAGGAAACGATGGTCAGACCTCAAATTGAGGGAGCACAATCAGTACAGAAGGATCAAGAGAGTGCTGCAAAAAAGTAAGTATTTTGTCTTGTGTTCCTATTATTATTATTACTTGCATGTTGTGCTTTTCTGTATACTGTTGTACAGTTTAAAATGGCGTTTAAAATGGCAAGTTTCAGGTTCGTGGGCATAGTAATCGTTCATAGTAAACATCGTTCCTTCGCCCACTAATACAATGTTTTTGGCAGATGCAGGTTAACTACATTTGTTCATGCCTATTTGTATTAAAAGAAGTTTGTTGTCTAGATGGGTTTGTAACTAGAATGAAATGCAAACTGGGTTCAGTGTAAGGAGAGGACACTCAGCAGCTGTTTACACATCTGGACGCAGGAGCACTAGTGTGGGACACCAGAACACCCTTTTTAGGGTGTCCCACACAGGTGATCCAGTGGATACTAGGGGTGTTTACTTTATCAAAAAATGTAAGTATTCCAGCTTTAACAAAGGGAAAAAAAGCATGTCTTCAGCTTGGAACTCTCCCAAAACAGACAATTGTACAACACTTCCAAGCAATGTTTCATATTCATATTTCTTGCCCCAAATATCTGTGTGCTAATTATACCTTTTTTGTATTCACATAGGGGAGAAAAGACTCGGGACATTTGAGGACACCAGGAACCCCCAACCTCCTTAAGAAGGGGAAGTCACCACACCACAACCTGAAGATGTGGAGGGAGGAGAGGTTCATGACGTGGTTGAAATAGTGACCACAACAGGTGAGTGTCTGAGACCACAGCTTCAGGTAATAGATGGATGCTTGCATATTTATAATACATGGTGTGTTTTTTTAATTTTGGATGATCTGGATGTTGTGGAAGAAGAAACTCATTTCACCAGTGCAAGTGCACACGTCCTCACCGGGGAGATCATGGTGTGCAATCGTGATTTAGAAAAGATAAAGGAAAACATCAATGATGTTCCACAAAAAATGAAGAACATCATTGATGTTTTAGGTAGAATCTAAAACACACAAAAATTGTACCGTTTTGTCGAGGACTTTTTTATTTTAAATCAAGTTTTAAAGTTTTTTAAAAGCCAAATTTCGAAGATGCACACAGTGTGTCAACATGTGCTATCTGCCATCATGGGATATCAATGTACGCGTTTTGGGGGTGCAACCCCTTTCTCGCAACTCAAGTAGGTGAGAGGAAGGGGTTGCACCCCCCGAAACACGTCCATTGATCCCCATGATGGGAGATAGCACATGTTGACATTAGGCATGGGATCAGGAGGGAAATCTCCATTTTGACTCCCAATTTGTGTGCATCTTCAAAATTTGGCTTTTACAGGGGTGACATCACCCCATCTGATGAAGGCAAGATCAACACAGTTTTAACATACTAATGTCTGATATTGGCTTCACTTTTTCAAAGTTGAACTTTGTAAGTTCCCGTTTAACCAAAAAAAGGATATTTATAATGTCAACCATAAAAATGTTATACACCAAAGATGTTGGTTTGTTCAAAAACCCTTTTCTAACACACATGTGAAGGTGCTCTGAGTAAAATGTTTTTATACTCAACAATGTGTGGCTTCTTCTTTCAATGCTCAATACCAGTTTTTGGAGTAAGTTTGTGTTTACAGAGACAATGGGGGTTATTTACTAACGGCAAACCCACTTTGCACTACTAAAAGCAAATCCACTTTGCACTTGCAGTGCACTTGTAGTGAATACCCCCCACAGTGCTCTAAAATTGGACCCAATCAGACCATTTTAGGGACTCCAAACAATTAATTCATGGTGCTGAAAAGGATGATTATTTTTTTATCATTAATGCATTACATACATTAATAACAAAAACAATGTGTGTGTGTGTGTGTAGCAGACCCACAGCATAATAGTTTGCTGAAGAAGAGGTTGTCACCTCATGTATCAAATAAATTACATTTGCAGTATTGAAGAAAATGTCCAAAAAGAAAAAACCATTGGAGAACCTAAGAGACAGCTAAACGAAACATAAGCAGTAAATCAAATGAAATATTAGTTCATTTAAAAAAAAAAAATTATTTGAAAAATGTTTTATACATTTGCTGGCATGTCAATGGCCCCCCTACCCGCAAAGTACTCCAGCTATTTTTGTCTGACTTCGTGGCAAGCCAGGACAGCCAGCCTCAAGTGCCGTCAGGGTTGCTTAATCTAGAAATCCGGCCTCAGGCCCAACTGAGGCCACATAGTTCGTAGCATTTTTACGTAGGAAATTGTGAAAAATGCAGCAGGCAAGCACTATATGGTTGGGTTGATATTCCGCCATGTCTATGGTTGTTAGTAATATGCGGAACTGGCTGGCCATTATGCCGAAAGCATTCTCCACCACTCTTCTGGCTCTGGCCAGCCGGTAGTTAAAAACCCTCTGCTCCTGGGTGAGGGTCCTCATCGGCAATGGCCTGATCAGATGGTCTCCCAGCCCAAACACTTCATCAGCGACGAACACAAACGGAAGACCAGCCACGTTGTCTTCCGCAGGTGGCAAGCCCAAGCCACCATTCTGGAGCCGTCTGTAAAACTCTCTGTCTGGGCGAGGACTCCACAATCCGACATCCGGCCATTCTTCCCCATGTCCACAGACAGGAACTCCTATGTCGCCAACACCACCGCCAACATCACTTTACTATTAAACCCCTTGTAATTATAATAGTATGACCCCGAGTTGGGGGTGGGACGATGTGGACGTGTTTCCCATCTATTGCCCCTCGGCAGTTGGGAAAGTCCAACCGCTGGGCAAAATGGGATGCCACATTCTGCCATTTCTGTGGGGTTGAAGGAAACTGTGGAGTCAAACAAGAAAAAAAAAATTGTACTTTTGCACATAAACATTGCAAGCAGATTAGACACAAACATTCTTGGCCAACATAAGTATAACACTTATTTTAAGGAGTATTTAAAGACAAAAGTATAAGTTCCACTTATCAGATTCCTCACCCTCTCTGATGGCCCATTGTAAAAATGTTATGGTGTTGGGGGGGGGGGGGATGCATGAATAATGTATTTTACCTTGGCCAGCCCCTACTTACTTACACTATTGGCAGCCCACTGGATAGGTAAGAAGAGTCATAATACAAAAATATGAATACACACTGTACAAACTGAAGATAGAGGATTGGTATCGGTTGATTTAGCGGTTGGGGGGAGGGAGTGTTCCAAATGAGTTTGGGCCCCCCCCAAAAAAACCCTCTTGCACTATGCCTGAATTTAAGGACAAAAATAACATTTGGACACATTTTAGGGGGTGTTTAGTGTAAAGCACTACAATGCAGCTGACAAAATACATTGTTAAGGGACTAGGCTAGGTGTGTATGGGCCCAGGATAGCATGCTGGGGAGGTAATGAAGGCAAATATGCATGAAGGACAAAAAAGGAACTTTAAAAGCTTCCAGCATGCATAGGGAGAAAGAGGATATTCACAGCATATTACAATCATGGTAATTAGGGAATAATGAAATAAATACAATACATTAGCAAACGTTAAATACATAGAATGTGATGTTAACCACTTGCCGACCGCCGCACGACGATGTACGTCCAAACTTTGACGGCGGATATCGTTGTTATGGCAGCAGCTAGCTGCCATAACCCCGGTATCCCTGTTTTCGTGCGGCGGCCGGCTTTCAGATAAAAGTGGTCCCTGCGGCGGATTCGCCGCAAGATCACTTTTATTGGTGGCGGGAGAGGGGCCCCCCTCCTCCCGCCGCGATCCAGTGCCCTCCGCCGCTTACCGGAGACGTCGGTAGCGGCGGAGGCGATCGCATTCCTTCTCCGTGCTGTGCCTGGAGACGAGTGAGGTCAAGATGGCGCCCACTCGTCTCCATGACACTGCTGGGCGGAAGCGACGTCAAAACGTCACTTCCGCCCACGCCTCTTAAAGGCACATTTTTTTAAATGACTTTTTTTTTTTTTAAATTGCATTTTAGGGTAAATATGAGATCTGAGGTCTTTTTTGACCCCAGATCTCATATTTAGGAGGTCCTGTCATGCCTTTTTCTATTACAAGGAATGTTTACATTCCTTGTAATAGGAATGAAAGTGACACAATTTTTTTTTTAAAAACAGTGTAAAAATAAATAAAATAATGTAAAATAAATAATAATAATTAAAAAAAATGTTTAAAACCCCCCGTCCCGACGAGCTCGCGTGCAGAAGCGAACGCATACGCGAGTAGCGCCCGCATATGAAAACGGTGGTCAAAGCACACATGTGAGGTATCGCCGTGACCGGTAGAGCGAGAGCAATAATTCTAGTCCTAGACCTCCTCTGTACCGCAAAATATGCAACCTGTAGAATTTTTTAAACGTCGCCTATGGAGATTTTTGAGGGTAAAAGTTTGACGCCATTCCACGAGCGGGCAAAATTTTGAAGCGTGACATGTTGGGTATCAATTTACTTGGCATAACATTATATTTCACAATATAAAAAAAAATTGGGCTAACTTTACGGTTGTCTTATTTTTTTATTCAAAAAAGTGATTTTTTTTTTTCCAAAAAAGTGCGCTTATAAGACCGCTGCGCAAATAAGGTGCAAAAAAAAAGCATTGCAACGACCACCATTTTATTCTCTAGGGTGTTAGAAGAAAAAACATATATAATGTTTGAGGGTTCTAAGTAATTTTCTAGCAAAAAAAACCTGTTTTAAACATAAAAAAAACACCTAAAATCCCAAACGAGGCTGGTCCTTAAGTGGTTAAAGGAGAAAACTTACCATAATATAGTCCTTCTGCAGGACCTGTATGATGGCAGAACAGGTCTCTGGGAGATGCCTGTCGAGAACTTGATGTCCTGCAGACTTCTCCCCGTCGCCAAGTATCGCAAGGTGGTGACGAGCCTTTGCTCCGGAGTGATGGCTTGCCGCATGCAGTTGTCCTGCTTGTTAATATAAGAGGACAGCAAAGCCAACAGACAGACGTCATCCGGAGATAATTCCTGAAATCATCAGGATTATTCTCCTGGATCTCCCACAGCAAAGGCATATGACAGAACTGGTCACGCTGGAGCAACCAATTCTTGGTCCATGAACTCCTCCCCGCCCTGTTCATGGACTGGGCTTGGGTCAAAGTAAGAACCCCCAACACCAAGCCCCCCGCACAGCACGAACTCTACGACGAGTACGTAATCGCAACATGGCTTCAAAACGGTCGGCTGGTCGGAACGAACTAACATAACGCACGGGAAATCAAAAAGGCCTGAGAAGAGCGAGCTGAAAATCAGAAACGAGCGGACAAGAACGCACTGAAAAAACAGATACGAACCCACAAGTACAAACTGAAGAGCGCGAGTCTGAAAAAGCGTGAATCGTCTCCCGCCAAACTTCTACTAACACGAGATTAGCAGAAGGAGCCCAAAGGGTGGCGCACTGGTTATTGACACTTTCTTTTTATAGTGCCGTCGTACGTATTGTATGGCGGACACATCGGACACTTTTAGCGCTATTTTGGGACCAGTCACATTTATTCAGCGATCAGTGCGATTAAAAATGCATTGATTACTGTGTAAATGTGACTGGCAGTGAAGGCGTTCACACTAGGTGGCGCTGTAGGGGTTAAGTGTGTCCTAGGGAGTGATTCTAACTGTGGGGGGGCGTGGCTTTGTGTGACACAACACTGATCACCGCTCCCGATTACAGGGAGCGGTGATCAGTGCCCTGTCACTAGGCAGAACGGGGGGGAAATGCTTGTTTACATTAGCATTTCCCCGTTCTTCCTCTCCGTGAGACAATCGCGGGTATCCCCGCGGACATCGAGTCCGCGGGACCCGCGATCACACTCGCGGAGCTCGCACGCGGCGCGCGCGCGGTGGCACGGCCGCAAATTTAAAGGGACGTACCTGTACGCCCATTTGCCTGTCCGCGCCATTGTGTCAACGTATATATGTACATGCGGCGGTCGGCAAGTGGTTAAAGAGTCATTGTAATCATTTGATGAAGATTTTATCTTTTGTTTGTTCACTTTGCTACATTGGAATCGAAAAAAAAACCAAAACTGAACTTTTCGATTCGACCGATTCGAAATGTATCGATTCGAACGCTTTGAATCGAAAAAAAAATAAATAAACGGTAAATTCGAAGAAAATTAGAAAAATTCCGAATACGAATTGAACGAATCAACTGAATTTAAGGAAACTAAATAGCTAGATTAACGAATCGAAACAAAACTATTTTTTTTTGTCATGCAAGGGTCAAAATTTTAAAAAAATATTTTTTGGCTTTACATTTCCTTTAACCACTAGCCAACCTGCCGCCGTCATTATACGGGGGCAGGTTGGCTCTCCTGGGCAAATCGCCGTAGCTGTACGCCGGCCCTTTAAATAGACTTAGCAGGCGCGCGTGACGTGGGAGCTGATACATGTGCCCGGCGGGCCGCGGTGTCCGCCAGGCACCCGCGATCGCTCCTGAGAGAGAGAGAGAACCGGGGATCTGTCAATGTAAAAAGACAGATCCCCCGTTCTGTCAGGGAGAGGAGAAAGATCGCCTGTTCCTAGTGATTAGAAACAGCGATCTCTCTCCTCCTCCCATCATTCCACTCCCCCCCCCCCACAGTTAGAAACATCTCCCTAGGACACACTTAACCCCTTGATCGCCCCCCTTAGTGTTAACCCCTTCCCTGCCAGTGACATTTATACAGTAATCAGTGGCTTTTTTTTTATCTCTGATCGCTCTAAAAATGTCGCTGGTCCCAAAAAAAGTGTCAAAAGTGTTCCGATCTGTCCGCCGCAATCTATCCCCTATTTTGTAGACGCTATAACTTTTGCGCAAACCAATCAATATAAGCTTATTGCAATTTTTTTTTTGTTACCGAATACATATCGGCTTAAACTGATTAATATTTTTTTTTTTTTTTAATTGGGGGATATTTAATATAGCAAAAAAGTTAAAAATATCAGGGGGGAGATTTACTACAAAAAACTGGTGCACACCGATTCTGGTGCACCTCAGTATATGGTAGCAAGGAAAACCCGGACTGCTGCACTCTGCGAACGGTCATCTTTATTTCAAAAAGTTTAAAAACCAACAACAATCATCAGATACGATAGAAGAATAGCAATGGCTAACGCGTTTCGCATACAAAGATGTTTACTCATAGCTGATGGTGCACCTCAGTATACGGTAGCAAGGAAAACCTGGACTGCTGCAGCCTGCGAACGGTCATCTGCATTTCAAAACGTTTAAAACCCAACAACAATCATCAGATGCGATAGAAGAATAGCAATGGCTAACGCGTTTCGCATACAAAGATGCTTACTCATAGCTGATGGTGCACCTCAGTATATGGTAGCAAGGAAAACCCGGACTGCTGCACTCTGCGAACGGTCATCTTTATTTCAAAACGTTTAAAATGCAACAACAACCATCAGATACGATAGAAGAATAGCAATGGCTAACGCGTTTCACATACAAAGATGCTTATTCGTAGCTGATGGTGCACCTCAGTATATGGTAGCAAGGAAAACTCGGACTGCTGCAGCCTGCGAACGGTCATCTTCATTTCAAAAAGTTTAAAAACCAACAACAATCATCAGATACGATAGAAGAATAGCAATGGCTAACACGTTTCACTTACAAAGATGCTTACTCATAGCTGATGGTGCACCTCAGTATATGGTAGCAAGGAAAACCCGGACTGCTGCACTCTGCGAACGGTCATCTTCATTTCAAGACGTTTAAAACGCAACAACAACCATCAGATACGATAGAAGAATAGCAATGGCTAACGCGTTTCACATACAAAGATGCTTACTCATAGCTGATGGTGCACCTCAGCATGGTAACCAATCAGCTTCCAGGTTTTATTATCAAAACGTAGCTGAACAAGCTGCAGTTAGAAGCTGATTGGTTACTATGCAAAGCTGCTCCAGATTCTGTATGCTCCAGGTTTAGTAAATAACCCCCATTGTTTGTTTTTTTTGTTTTTTGTTTTTTTTTTCTTGTTTTTTTTTTCAGAATCGTTGCTCTTTTTATGTTTATAGCGCAAAAAATAAAAACTAGCGCAGAGGCGATCAAATACCAGCAAAAGAAAGCTCTATTTGTGGGGGGGGACGGCAATTTCGTTTGGGCGCAGCGTGGCGCGACCGTGCAATCGCAGGTTAAAGCGACGCAGCGCCGAATCGCAAAAATTGGCCCGGTCGCCGAGGGGGCAAACCCTTACTGGGGCTGAAGCGGTTAAACACAATAGCGCCGTTGAGGTTGGCAGACGTTGGACAACGTTTACTCGCTCAGTGGCGGTCGCAGTCCCCTGTCTGATGCTGCGATCGCATTTCGTTTTTTTCCTTCGGCTCGCGCGACTATATACAGTGTCAGCGGCGGCGTTTTATCGCTCGGCCTCGCTGCGCTGTCTCGCGGGGCCCTGAACACTGATCTCCAAAGTACTTAAGTGATAATCTTGTCTGTGTGGATCAGATGGTAACAAATTGCCGGCTCGTTACCGCCGGGGCCATTTATATCGTCAGTGGCGAGTTGGTCCGCGGCTGGGAAATTCACTCGCCCCCCCCTCTAAGTACAGATGATGCATCGTGTAATTCCCGGTGACAGATCAGACAGCCGAGTCATTGAATCGACTTGATGATTGGCTCTCCGGGGACGTTCGAGCATCCTTCCTGTTGTTTTACAATGCCATCTCTTGTTTACAGACCATTACATCTGACATACGCCGGATTCACCCCTGTCCATCACCGCCGATCGGCCTCCCGAAATCCCAGCCCCCGCCGCTACGGCTCTAAGAGCTGGTGGCTGTCACAGCGGAAAAAAAAAACCCAAGACTTTAATCGAGATATGCTTGTCCTAGCGCGATCGAACGTGGCTGAAATCTGCAAGGTGTTTACTCAATTGCTTCTGAATATTATTATTTTATTATATAGAGGAATTAAATCTTACATAGAAATTATTGATTTTTTTTTTTTTTTTAGGGATGCACTGATATATCGGCCGCCGAAAATAATTGGCCTGAAAATAGGGGTTATCAGCGTTTTGCCAATAGAAACAAAAAGGTGCTGATAATGGCATGCTGCTCCCCATTGACTTCAATGCAGAAACGCCCCCTATTGACTTCAACGCAAAATCGCTTCTCATTGACTTCAATGCAAAAAAAAAAACAAAAACAAAAACTATATTGACCTCAATGCAAAATCATGTCCTATTGACTTCAATTCAAAATCGCATCCCATTGACTTCAATGCAAAATCGTGTCCTATTGACTTCAATGCAAAAAAACAACAAAATCGGATCTCGTTGACTTCAATGCAAAAAAAAAAAAACCCTCGCTATTGACTTCAATGCAAAAACGCCCTCTATTAACTTCAAAGCAAAATCGCATCCCATTGACTTCAATGCAAAAAACACACCCTGTGGACTTCAATTCAGAATTATGTTCCATTGACTTCAATGCAAAATTGCATCCCATTGACTTAAATGCAAAAAAAAAAAAAAAAAAGCCCCCTATTGACAAAATCATGACCCAGTGACTTAAATGCAAAAAAAAAAAAACGCCCCCTATTGACTTCAATGCAAAATCACGTCCCATTGACTTCAATTCAAAATTGCGTTCCATCAACTTCAATACAACCCCCCCCCCCACACTATTGACTTCAATGCAAAATTGGGTCCCATTGACTTCAATGTAAACCCCCCCCCCCCCGCTATTGACTTCCATGCAAAAACGCCCTCTATTGATTTCAATGCAAAATCGCATCCCATTGACTTCAATGCAAAAACACACCCGGTGGACTTCAATACAGAATTATGTTCCATTGACTTCAATGCAAAATCGCATCCCATTTACTTAAACGCAAAAAAAGAGCCCCCTATTGACTTCAATGCAAAATCGTGACTCAGTGACCTAGATGCAAAAAATGCCCCCTATTGACTTCAATGAAAAATCACGTCCCATTGACTTCAATTGAAAATTGTGTTCCATCAACTTCAATGCAAACCCCCACACACTATTGACTTCAATTGAAAACCCCCTCTATTGACTTCAATGCAAAAACACGTCCTATTGACTTCAATTCAAAATTGTGTTCCATCAACTTCAATGCAAACCCCCCCCACACACACACACACACTATTGACTTCAATTAACCCCCCCCCCCATCATTGACTTCAATGCAAAAACACCCTCTATTGACTTCAATGCAAAATTGCATCCCATCAACTTCAATGCAACCCCCTACACACACACTATTGACTTCAATGCAAAATCGTGTCCCATTGGCTTAAATTACTTCAATGTAAAAACGCCCCCTATTGACTTCAATGTTTTCTTCTGAATATATTAGTTAATTATATAAAGGAATTACATTTTACATAGAAATGAATGCATTCTTTTAGGGATGCACTGATTTATCGCCCGCTGAAAATTATTGGCCCAAAAAATAGGGTTATCTGTGTTTTGCTGATTGAAACAAAAAGGTGCTAATAATGGCACGCTGCGTCTCATTGACTTCAATGCAAAATCGCATCCCATTGAGTTCAATGCAAAAACCCCCTCTATTGACTTCAATGCAAAAAACGCCCTCTATTGACTTCAAAGGCCAAAACGCATCCCATTGACTTCAATGCAAAAACCCCATATTGACTTCAATACAAAATCGTATCTGATTGGCTTTAATGCAGAAACGCCCTCTATTGACTTCAATGCAAAATCACGTCCCATTGACTTCAATGCAAAATTGCATCCCATTGACTTCAATGCAAAATCACACCCTATTGACTTCAATGCAGAATCATGTCCCATTGACTTCAATGCAATATTGCATCCCATTGACTTCAATGCAAAATCATGTCCTATTGACTTCAATGCAAAATTGTGTCCCATCAACTTCAATCCAAACCCCCCCCCCCCCCCCCCTACTATTGACCTCAATTAAAATTGTGTTCCATTGACTTCAATGCAAAAAAACCCTCTATTGACTTCAATGCAAAAACCCCTTCTATTGACTTCAATGCAAAATCACGTCCCATAGACTTCAATGCAAAATTGCATCCCATCAACTTCAATTCAACCCCCCCCCCTATTGACTTCAATGCAAAATCGCGTCCCATTGACTTGAATCCAAAAAACCCCTCCATTGACTTCAATGCAACATCGTGTCCCATTGACTTCAATTACTTCAACAATTGGAAGCAAAAGCGACCCATCGCAGCCTTGATTTAAGCAATGAAATGCCTCCATCCCTGAATATATTGTAACAATGTATAGGAGAGGATGATGGGACTTTACATGAGGGATGACTTTGTAATCAGTACAATTATGTATGAAATCTGAGGATTGTTTTGGACAAATTGAATTTGTTTTGGTGTCACAATCCCCCCCCCCAGGGGAGTCCAAGATATTTATAAGCATAATAAAATAGATATATAGATAATAAATCATTTTTAATATAATCATAAGAAGAATATTAACATGATCAATGTAATTCATTAGATACAGAAAAGTAAGTTGTGACTTTAAAGTGGTGTTCCGGCCGAAATGATACTTTTTAAATAAAAATACCCCTATAATACACAAGCTTAATGTGTTCTAGTAAAGTTAGTCTGTAAACTAAGGTCTGTTTTGTTAGTTTATAGCAGTAGTTTGTTATTTTATAAACTTACAGCAGGCCGTGGCCATCTTAAGTGTGGGCATCTGTGGGCATATCTACAGTAGATGATGATGACATTGAAATTCATGATTGAAATAAACTTGTATAGGCAGCCTTAGTTGTATACCCAACGCGTTTCATGGCTGACTGCCAATCATCATGGGTAAGATGCGTACGCATACTGGAAAATGAAATAAATAAATGACTATTAATATACATTGCCCTCACTTGAGAGGGAAATGTCAAATACACCCCCTTTCCTAAAGATACTTACGGAAAAGGAGGCAGTAAAACAATAGCACTGACGCATTTCGGCAATAGCCTTAGTCGTAGTTACGACTAAGTCCAAATCATTTGGTGGAGGGGGGATTATGGTGGGGGGGTTGTTTTTCAGGGGTTGGGTTTGGCCCCTTAGTTCCAGTGAAGGGAACTCTTAAGGTAGGGGTCTCCAAACTACGGCCCTCCAGTTGTTCAGGAACTACAATTCCCATCATGCCCAGTCATGTCTGTGAATGGCAGAGTTTTTCAATGCCTCATGGGATGTGTAGTTCCGCAACAGCTGGAGGGCCGTATTTTGGAGATCCCTGTCTTAAGGCGTCAGCATACCAAGACATTTTGGACAATTTCATGCTCCCAACTTTGTGGGAACAGTTTGGGGATGGCCCCTTCCTGTTCCAACATGACTGCGCACCAGTGCACAAAGCAAGGTCCATAAAGACATGGATGAGCGAGTTTGGGGTGAAGGAACTTGACTGGCCTGCACAGAGTCCTGACCTTAACCTGATAGAACACCTCTGGGATGAATTAGAGCGCAGACAGCGAGCCAGACCTTCTTGTCCAAAATCAGTACCTGACCTCACAAATGCGCTTCTGGAAGAATGATCAAACATTCCCATAGACACACTCCTAAACCTTGTGGACAGCCTTCCCAGAAGAGTTGAAGCTGTTATAGCTGCAAAGGGTGGGCCAAATCAATATTGAACCCTACGGACTAAGACTGGGATGTCATCAACGTTCATGTGCGTGTAAAGGCAGGCGTCCCAATACTTTTGACAGTATAGTGTATATTTGATAGGCCAACTTTACATGTGAAGGTATTTGTGAGCTCCAGGCTCTGGAAACCACAGATACACAGTAATCCTAAAGTAACTTGTCTTGCATGTGTTTTTAGCAAGCAATCTACTCATTATAGACTTCAGCAGTCCACAAAAACAAACCTGTCCTTAGTCTGGTCACCCCCATTTGCCTCGTATTTTGTGGTCTGATTGGTTCACTTTCCTTGTTAATTTCCTGTTCAGTCCGGCCCACTATTGTGATTTACAGATCTACCAGCAAAGATTGTCTTAATAGTCTGAGATGCAGCAGCTATATTATTGCCCTGTGGAAGGCTTTAGTTTCTTAACACCATCCTTCCAAAAATGACCTTCATACCTTCTGCAGCATATCTTCTTCTCCGAGGTTACAGGTGCTCTTTAAGAACAAAATCCCATTCCAAGTGGCATGTTCTTAGGCAAACGCTTATTCTTCCCATCAGGATGTGTATATAATCACAGAATGCTTTGTTCCTCAAAAAATGGTAAAACATTTATTTCCAATGTACTATTAAAAGTATATTCCAGCATGATCATTTGTTAGAGGATTATAATACAGGGCACTTTTTACTATTAATTGGTTCTGGGTTTTGCCGGTTTCCAATGTAGTGCCAACATGGGTCTTATTACAGTTTTCAGAGCAAGAATCTATGAATTATTTTCCTAAGGCTAATCCCATCCCTAAGCAAAGTGCTACACCTTGCTAGGCTTCTAAAACAGTTATTAAGTGCGGTGTTTCCTTCTACCTGAACCAGAAAATTTGATGTGCTCTACGGTCTCAAGATGTAAAATGAAGTAACAGCGAGTAAAAGGGCCACAAAGAAGGCTGCCTGGGGAGATAAGTAGAGTGGAGGTAGGTTTCATGAGTTTATTACATACAACTTTCTAATACTTCTCCTAAAACTTGTCAAAGTCCCAGTTAGAGGCACTTTCAGACCTCCCTCAATATAACCTCCTCCTTTTATGGTGCCAGCTCCATAGCAAGTTTGTTAATTCCCAGGGAACACCTGAGGAGAACAGGACACAGACCTCAGCCCTGGACCTCAACCAGTCTATCCTCTTTCTTTTTTGGTGAAAGCTCCATAATACATGCATTTATCTCCAACACCCTAGGAGATCAGGCACAGGCCTCAGGTCCTAGACCTCCATAATTATAATTTCTTCCTTTTTTAGGTGCCAGCTACATAGGACATTAATTGAACTATGCACCGTACGATATCAAGACATAGTCCTTGGTCCTAGACCTTCATCATAATGATTTCTTCCATCCTTATAAAAGCTCCATAGAACATTCATTGAACTCATCACCCAAGAAGACCAGACACAGGCTTCGGATTCTCAAGCTCCATTACCATAACTTCTTCCCATATTCTTGCCAGCTCCATAGGACGTTCATTGAACTCATCACCCAAGAAGACCAGACACAGGCTTCGGATTCTCAAGCTCCATCACCATAACTTCTTCCTTTTTTCTTGCCAGCTCCATAGGACGTTCATTGAACTCATCACCCAAGAAGACCAGACACAGGCTTCGGATTCTCAAGCTCCATCACCATAACTTCTTCCTTTTTTCTTGCCAGCTCCATAGGACGTTCATTGAACTCATCACCCAAGAAGACCAGACACAGGCTTCGGATTCTCAAGCTCTATCACCATAACTTCTTCCTTTTTTCTTGCCAGCTCCATAGGACGTTCATTGAACTCATCACCCAAGAAGACCAGACACAGGCTTCGGATTCTCAAGCTCCATCACCATAACTTCTTCCTTTCTTCTTGCCAGCTCCATAGGACGTTCATTGAACTCATCACCCAAGAAGACCAGACACAGGCTTCGGATTCTCAAGCTCCATCACCATAACTTCTTCCTTTTTTCTTGCCAGCTCCATAGGACGTTCATTGAACTCATCACCCAAGAAGACCAGACACAGGCTTCGGATTCTCAACCTCCATCACCATAACTTCTTCCTTTTTTCTTGCCAGCTCCATAGGACGTTCATTGAACTCATCACCCAAGAAGACCAGACACAGGCTTCGGATTCTCAACCTCCATCACCATAACTTCTTCCTTTTTTCTTGCCCACACCATAGGACATTCATTGAACGCATCACCCTAGAAGATTGAAGCACAGGTCTCGGGGTCTGATCCTCCATAATTTTACCGCCTTCTTTTTTTTTAGGTACCAGCTCCATAGGACATTCATTCAACCCCAACCCCTAAGGAACCAGGGGCATAGACCTCATGTTCTGAATGTAGCTTGTAACAAAACAGATCATGGGATGACTGTACATGCTAGGAGATGAAGGCAGAGGCCTTGGGTCCTGGATATCCATCCTAATATCTTTTTTTGGTGGCAGGTCCATACTACATGCATTAATCATTAACACTCTAGGAGACTGGGCACAGGCCTCGGGCCCTAAATATCCAACTTTATAACTTTTTCCTTTTTTAGCGATAGCACCTTAGGGCATATTTTATGGACTCACCACCCTAGGAGATTAAGGCACAGACCTCGGTCCCTGGACCTCATTCATTACGAATGCTCCCTATTTTGGTGCCAGCTCCATAGAACATTCATTGAACTCGTCAACCTAGGAGATCAGGCTCAGGTTTTGTGTTCTGGACCTCCATCATTATAACTTCTCCCTTTTTTTTGGTGCCAGTTTCATAGTACATTCATGTAACTCCAACCCCTGAGGAACCAGGGGCCCAGACCTCTGGTCCTTGATGTAGCTTAGAACAAAGCAGAGTATAATTTCCATACTTAATTCATCTTTTCTGGCTACTTTCTCTGGTGCTCACTATATTCATTTAAAATACATATTTTAACTATAAAAATAATAATGATGATACCTTAAATAAAATTGTTATTTAACAAATATCCATTCACCTTTGGCTTCATTATATGGGATTTTATCCACCACTTTTAAGGAATACTTAGTTTTTCTAAAAGTTGTTGGTAGCTTGTGTCATTCGGGTGTCATCCAGCCCGGAATTGAGGTGATGTCTCCAAACAGGAGGAGAAGAACGCTAAAGTTACATTTGTGCAAACATTCGTACGAAAATTCTCAGCATATTTGATGACTTGACAAATGTCGTTTGAAAGCACGTTTGAGCTTGGGATAAATACATTTCCCGATCAAAAACCAAAAACTCTTAGAAATGTGTTTCTTTGAAAAAAAAATTGTCCTGCTTCTTTGATTTTTCTTGTCAGTATGGTCGAAAAAACGAATGTTGATTGGCCCCACTAGCCATTAAATAATGTAGCAAATGTTCTTAAAATTAAAATTTTCATTTGAACTTATTCTAGTGCAGCCATTCTCAACCAGCTTTTCATGGAACCCTAGGGTTCCTCCAGGGGTTTCTAGAGGTTCCTTGAGCTGTTGATAGGGGTTCCTTGAGGTGTGGCTGATTGACCTCCAATATAATGGTACCTGCATAATTCCTGGGCCAACATCACTTGGCAGAATCAGAAGTATAACACCAATAATCTTTTGCTGTCTGTAAGAATGGCACTCTTACCACCACTGCAAGAGGGGCATTCTTTTCACTGGCCACCAATAAAATTGTTTTTTTCCGCAAAGGATGCCCCAAGACCTACATTTTTTTTAAGGGGGGTTCCCCTATGGCAGTGGTTCTCAACTCCTGTCCTCGGGACGCACTAACAGACCAGGTTTGCAAGATAACTGAAATACATCACAGGTGATATCATTTGCTGCTCAGTGATTGCAGTATTCCAGTCTACATCTCCCCAAGGTAATACTTAAATTCTGGCCTGTTAGTGGGTCCTGAGGACCAGAGTTGAGAACCACTGCTCTATTGTTAAAAAGGTTGAGAAAGGCTGTTCTAGTGTATGGCCATCTCAATGTAGATGGTAAGTTTTGTATCCAAAACTTTACCACACGGCAGGGGCAAGCTCGAAAAAAAGATGATTTTGGCCTTAATAGAAGAGATGTAAAAAATCTATATGTTTCCTTTAACCAATAACAAAAAGTAAAAGTAACACCAAAGCAACTAAGTCTTAGAAACACTTATACAATCAGTGCGTAAGCCAAAGACTTTTTTTTTTTTTAAATTGCATTCCAAAACAATAGGGATTTAAGCACAAATCTGGGTTGATGTCAGACATTGCCAAAAAAAACCTATTTGAAATACTTTCAGCCGATGTAAATAGCACACAAAAAACGCCATTCCCTGGAAAAAAAAAAAAAGACAAAAAGAAAGTTGGCTTCCAGATTTTAATGGCAAATCATGAATCTTTTAAATTATAAATCAATAAATACTTAATTCAGTAATAGAATTCATCTAAATATTTAATCAGCCGGACACAGCAAGAGCCTCTCTTGATGGAAGCGGGCTGCCAGTTCCTTCCTTCTGTTAAATAACCCACCCTGCTAACGGAGCACTAAAGATGTGCTGTTATTTATTAAAGTGGATAAAAAAAAAATCTGAATTAAAAGTTTTATTATAGTAACAGCTTTTTCTGCATTTTCAGAGGTACACTGCAGTTCTGCCTGTTGGAACGATATGGTATGGTGGCATTACCATTGATGCTTTAAGCCATCCAAAACATCTCAAAGGTTGTACCCAATCTGCTTCATGAAGAACATGAGGATAGCGCCTTCTTTTTTCTTTTGACAGTAACATTCTTTAAGCACTTCAATACCGGGCATTTTCACCCCCTTCCTGCCCAGGCCAATTTTCAGTTTTTGGCTCTGTAACATTTTGAATGACAATTGCGCGGTCATGCCACACTGTACCCATATGAAATTTTTATCATTTTTTCCCCCACAAATAGAGCTTTCTTTTGGTGGTATTTGATCGCCTCTGCGGTTTTTATTTTTTTGCGCTATAAACAAAAGAAAAGCGACAAGTTTAAAAGAAAAAAAAAAAAACACAATATTTTCTACTTTTTGCTATAGTAAATATCCCATTTTTTTAATAACACATTTTTTCCTCAGTTTAGGCCGATATGTATTCTACTACATATTTTTGGTAAAAAAAATATCGCAATAAGCGTATATTGATTGGTTGGCGCAACAGTTATAGAGCCTACAAAATAGGGGATAGATTTATGGCATTTTTATTATTATTATTATTTTTTTACTAGTAATGGCGGTGATCTGCGATTTTTATCAGGACTGTGACATTGCGGTGGACATATCGGACACTTTTGATTCTAGTTTGGGACCACTGACAGTTATACAGCGATCAGTGCTATAAATATGCACTGATTACTGTATAAATGTCACTGGCAGGGAAGGGGTTAACACCAGGGGGCGATCAAGGGGTTAAATATATTACCTAGGGAATTATTCTAACTGTAGGGGGAGGGGACTGACTAGGGGAGAAGACTGATCAGTGTTCATACTTAATATGAACACATGATCGGTCTCCTCTCCCCTGACAGGACGTGGATCTGTGTGTTTACACACACAGATCCATGGTCCGCCTCTGTAACGAGCAATCGCGAGTCTCCGGTGGACATCGCGCCCGCCGGCCACGCGCATCGGCAGGTGCTTTTGCGCGCCTCCTATACCGCTGGGAAGCAGAGGACGTCATATGACGCCCGTCCAGGATGGGAGATCCCATCTATGGATGTCATATGACAATTGGCGGGTAGGTAAGTGGTTAAAGTGTATGTCTTGGCAACAAAAAATGAAAAAAACCCCCAAAAGACATTGTCAGTAAATATCTGCAATACATGCGTATTTTCCAATGTTTTATCCGTTTAAAAATGCTACAAAATACCTTTTGATCAGCCAGAAATCCAGTGTGTGCCTAACTTCCTGTTTAAGCTGACAACACCAATGGGGTTGTCAGCGTTGTCACTCCCACTAGAGTTCTCCCCTACTGGACTATAGGGGCACCTACCCCTATCCTCTTCCCACTAACATAATTGGAAGGTGTTTGGCAGTCCAGTAGAGAGAACTGGGAAGGGCTGACCGCACTGCCTCTGTTGCACTGAAATGCCAAGCAGTGTTGTCACTGCCACCTGAGCTCTCCCCTGCTGGGTTATAGAACACCTAACCCTATCCTCTTACCTTTAACATGTAGTAGGTGATCTAGTTGTGATCTAGTAGGGAGAACTGGGTGGGGCTGACAACACTCACTGGGATTTCATTGCAGCAGAGGCAGCATTGTCAGCTCAAACAGGAAGCTAGGAGCTCACTGGATTTCTGGTAGGTCAGCAGATATTTTTTTGAAACTTTCATTTCATTGAACTCATCACCCTAGAACAGTGATGGTGAACCTTGGCACCCCAGATATGTTTTGGAACTACATTTCCCATGATGCTCAACTACACCGCAGAGTGCATGAGCATCATGGGAAATGTAATTCCAAAACATCTGGGGTGCCAAGGTTCGCCATCACTGACCTAGAAGATCGGCACAGGTTCTAGACTTCCTTTATTATAACTGCTTCCTTTTTGGGTGCCAGCTCTAAAGGAAATTAATTGAACTCATCGCCCTAGAACAGGGGTCTCCAAACTTTCAAAACAAAGGGCAAGTTTACTGTCCTTCAGACTTCAGGGGGGACAGACTGTGGCTAGTGAGGGGTAAAAAAAAATTGTGCTGGCATCAGTGGGAGTAAACAGTGCCCCATCTTTGATAATAGGACTAGTGCCCAATTTTTGGTCTCAGCAGTAGGGATTTTGGACCATTGTTGGTGTCAGTGGGAGGAATAGTGTCTCATATCAGTGGGAGAAATAATGCTCCAAGGGCCAGATAAAGGCAAGCAAAGGACTGCATCTGGTCCCCGGGACACAGTTTTGAGACCGCTGCCCTAGAAGATCCAGGCACAACTCTCTGGTTCTGGTCCTCCGTCATTTTAGGGGCCAGCTCTGTAGGACATCCATTCAACTCCAACGTCTAAGGAACAAGGGGAACAGGCCTCAGGGTTCTAGATGTAGCTTGTAACAAAACAGATCATGGGAAGATTGTACATGTTAGGAGATCAGGGCATAGGCCCTGGGTCCTGGATATCCATCTTTATAGATTTTTCAAGGTTCCCCCCAGTAAAGGAGAAAATGTTGAAGTAATGCCAAAGATCTAAAGCTGGCCATACACCTGTAGAATTTAATTCGAAAGATGTTTTTTTTTTTCATTCATTCGAAGAGTTGAAGGGGATGATCTAACAACTGGTTTTGACCAAAGCAAGTTAAAACATTTTTAAGGATAAGGATGGAAAATATTTGTCAAATCTAGTGGAAACTAATGAATTTATAATCATTTAATTCACTACTGGTTGAGAATAATTGAAACTAGTCTTATACAGATGCACTTATCAAAGGTAATACAGAAGTAGAACATTCATTCCATGAAAATCAAGACATTAACATACTCGGCATTGGTACTCGAATGGAAGGTCACTTGAAATTATTCAAGTCCATGAAGGCACCATTGAGTGATTGGCAAAGCGTTTTCTTTATTCTTTCTGTCACGGTTTAGCCTGCAGTTTCCTGCCTGTGTTTTATTACTTCCTTGCTTCAGGGGTTCTTCTAGACCTTTGATTATTTTCACATGTGTGGTTTGGCTTCTGTGCTCACCTAAGGGCATCACTTGCTATACTGTGTTTTTTTTTACTTCCTTCCCCTTTATCACTTCCTGACCCGCCTCCTAGTTTGCTTACCTATATAAGACATGTTCAGTGCAGCCAGCTTTGTCTGAGCAACTTCCTAGGTCTCTGACCTCCTGTTTGCCTAGCGTTTCGTGTATTCAGTGTCTGACTTCCCGCATTTGTCTTCTGTTTGTGCTTGTCTGCCACCTGCCCTGACCTTGGCTTGTTGCCCAGATGCTCCTTTGTCTCCTGCTATCTGTACTCTGCCTACATGAGTGGTCTCCGTCTTGTCAGCTGGGCACACCTTGGGGGTTCAGTGACTTGGTTCCATCTTGCTGCAAGTCCATCCCCACCATGGTGAAGAAGCAAGCTGGGGCTTAAACTTCACGCCTTGGGGAACCCTGGGTTGGCGTTATACAAGGGCTCACTAACACAGAAACGTGAAACTTTCTCTTTCAAACTAAAGTCTACAGGCGTAAGGCCAACTTAAAGTGGAGTTCCACCCACTTTTACAACTCTTCAGCATCCCTCACTAAACTGTGCACTGCAAACAAATTGGATATTTTTAAATTTTTTTTCTCAGCACCTACTGTATATCTGCTGTATTCATTTTTCACTTCCTCCTCCCTGGCCGCGGCCCATCGCATCATTTCCTGTTTGCAATGCATTCTGGGAAGGGGCGGCAGCTTCCTCTGAAACTGCCGTTGCTATGGAAACCTGACCTGAAACCTTTTACACTGCTTGTGCTGCACTGAGCATGTGCGAGATCTGCAAGGATGAGATCCAGGAAGAAATACAGTCTGGCTTCAGATGCCCACACTTAAGATGGCCACGGCCTGCTGTAAGTTTATAAAATAACAAACTACTGCTATAAACTAACAAAACAGACCTTAGTTTACAGACTAACTTTACTATAATACATTAAGTCTGTGTATTATAGGGGTATTTTTATTTAAAAAGTATAATTTCGGCCGGAACACCACTTTAAGTTTTTGCTGATTTGGAAGTGAGGTGGGTAAGTTGGTGCCCCAAGGTCTTAATATTGACACAGTATTGACATCAATTGTTTTATTGATAATAGCTAAATTTTTATTCTTTTGACTTGATATATATTTGAAAATTTTCTATGAAGAGGCCTCTATAATATCATCTGTACTTTGTTTATTGTTTATTTATTACATTTGATTGTACATTTTATGTTTTGTAAAATGTGTGATTCCATTGCAATTTAGGCTGCTTATACTGTTGCAATTGTATGTAGGATTGTTATACATTTATTTTGGATAGTGGCTGCATGTTTGGGGATTTTGTGTGCCTTTATTTTCAGCTTGCCCTGGTACTTGTCCATTGTAAGCATTTGGTTGACTGCTTTTTGAGTCGTAGTAATGGTTTTATAGTTCTCATGCTATGTTTAGCTTGCCGTTCCTCATGGTTGGGTAGCTCTGACCATGGCAAAATGGTGTCCGCTTTGTCTGCAAAAAAATTAGCATATCTAGTTTCCAACTTTTTTCCCTGTGCCTGTAGGCTATTTGAAAGTGAAGGCATTGGCATCAACAGTAGGTGTATCCTCTGGGGACGCGTGTGTGCACGAAACGCGTTGGGAGGGGTCTTACGTGCTGACGTCATACCGACGCTTCCGATTTCAGAATTCGCGGCAATCCTAGTAAGTTTGGTCGAGTTTTATTTTGCTTGTTTCCATGTGGATTTGTACGTGATTTTATGTGACTAATTTCAATAAATAAATACTGTACTATATACCTTATCTTTGGAGCTCCGTGGGGTGAGCATTTCCTGCACAGGGCCCTATCTGGATGGAAGCGATCTGGAGTAAAGATTTGGGAGTGGACTCCATGTGCCTGTATATGTTAATGCTCATTAGCTATCTGGTGAGTGAATAAAGGTGAAGGATCACAGCACTCTGGTTACACAGTGAATGGATTGCAGCCCTAGGAGTCACTATTACTGGAACTTTTAGGTGTATTCTTCGTATGATTTATGGGACTTTTGGTCAATTCACTCACCTACCACTTTATTAGGTGCACCTATTCAATTGCTTGGTAACACAAATTGTTAATCAAACAATCACATGGCAGCAACTCAATGCATGTAGGCATCTAGACGTTGTAAAGACGACTTCCTGAAGTTCAATCCGAGCATCAGAATGGGGAAGAAAGGGTATTTAAGTGACTTTGAACATGGCATGGTTGTTGGTGCCAGGCGGGCTGGTCTGAGAATTTCAAAAACTGCTGATCTACTGGGATTTTCAAGCACAACCATCTCTCGGGTTTACAGAGAATGGTCCGAAAAAGAGAAAATATTGAGTGAGCGGCAGTTGTGTGGATGAAAATGTCTTGTTGATGTCAGAGGAGAATGGGCAGGCTGGTTCCAGATGATAGAAAGGCAACAGTAACTCAAATAACCACTCGTTACATCCAAGGTATGCAGAATGCCATCTCTGAATGCACAACAAATCAAACCTTGAAGCAGGTGGGCTACAGCAGTAGAAGACCACACCGGGTGTCGGGAGGCTACAATTCGCACAGGCTCACCAAAATTGGACAATAGAAGATTGGAAAAACGCTGCCTGGTCTGATGAGTCTCGATTTCAGCTGCGACATTCGGATGGTCGGGTCAGAATTTGGTGTAAACAACATGAAAGCATGGATCCATCCTGCCTTGTATCACCGGTTCAGGCTGGTGGTGGTGGTGTAATGGTGTGGGGGGGAAATTTTCTTGGCACACTTTGGGCCCTATTAGTACCAATAGAGCATCGTTTAAACACCAACCAGCCTACCTGAGTATTGTTGCTGACCATGTCCATCCCTTTATGACTACAGTGTCCCCATCTTCTGATGGCTCCTTCCAGCAGGATAATGTCACCATGTCACAAAGCTCCAATCATCTCACCACTGGACAATGAGGACCCTGTACTCCAATATCTATCTATCTATCTATCTATCTATCTATCTATCTATCTATCTATCTATCTATCTATCTATCTATCTATCTATCTATTTATCTATCTACTGTATATATAATTTACTGTGATTCTTCCATTTTTCTCTACTGTGCTGTTTCATGTTCCATTGGTTTTCTCGGGTAAGCAATGCATGAATTTATGGATCCCCAAAGTGCATGCTAATACCATTTTATTTATTAAGCATACTTATTTTTTGTCTTTCCTTTTTCACCTTATGCTGTTACAATATAGACCACTCGTTATGGTTGTTTGACTATGAGCTTATGCCTGTCTTTGTAGATGACAATGATTGACTCCTCCCGAGGAAGCTGCTTTTGCCACGAAACATGTAGAGGGACTGTGTCAAGATCTACATTCTACATCTTTGGGGCTCATCAACCTTTGAAATCTCTTAAATGAACAATGGACGGCTGTAACTATTGCTTGTATACAATCCCTTCTGTAAATTGTTCTTTTTTTCTCTATTTTAATCATGTTTTTCTATTAATAAGTCGTTAAATGTTATCATACCTTCTGCCTAATCCTTGGGTGCCGAGATAGTCCAATCCTCTCCATTTTCTTGCGAGGGGCACATTTAAGGGTGGGCCCCCCAGGCATCCCTCTTTAATAGTGTAGGTTAACATAAATATTTGAAAATGCCACCATAACCTATTGCCTTGGCCACCATTACATCATATTTTTTTTCCCGCAAATGTTTGGTAGTCAGAAATGAATGGACACATCATAGACTGCTAAACCCAGCTTCGCTGTCACCTCCTTTATGGTTCATAACCAAGTAAAATACTGTTATATCGTTTCCAGCAGAACAGCTTTCGGCACGGCAAATGGCTATCATTCCCCGGCTGAATTATTTCCCAGCGTTATATAGGCATTAAAGGGCAGAAGCATTTTTGTGGAAATGATCTCCCTCCTTCCGCAGGTTCAGTCAATACTTCTCTGCTCTCTTTATTAACTCTACGGCAATCGTCATCTTAGAGGAGAGAAGGGGGGGAAAAAAAAAAAAAGAAAAAACCAGGCAATGCGTTCTAAAGGGTTCGATATTTATATCCCGCCACTATAAAATATTGGGCTGCTGTTAATATCCATTACCATTCGTTTTCTTCTTTTTTTTTTTGTCTTCCTCGGCTACGGAGCATCGGAATAATCTTGTGATTGTCCATGACAGATACTGCGGAAGGTGACAGCAGATTAATATCTCTTTAATAAGCTATAATAATCAGGACACCCGGGGTTGACAGTTCAATTTTCGAATAACAGATGGCTTCCATCAGTGCCCACCGTTACATTGTTTTGTAATGTTTAGCGGAGATAATACAACAGTCAGAGGGCCTGGAAGCCTATCTTGTGAAAGCCCCATTAAATCAATCACGACATGTGGACAGACATTGCTCACCCTCGGAACTGCTTGTGGGGAACTAAGTGGTGGTAGAAATAATAAGCGAGGAAGAATGGGCACTTTGTATTGTTGACACGTCGCAACTCAGCGCTATATGATGAAATAAAGATTACCTATTGAGGTATAGGGGAGATTCAAAGAATTATTCTGGTCTAATGGAATACGCAGGACATTGTCTTAAATTGAGCTGCTAAATACGCTATTTTTAGCCAATTAACACTGCCGCTTCCTTTCCTTGCGTTGGGAGGAAAACGAACATGTAGATCCAGTGGCGGCTGGTGCTCAATATTTTGGGTGGCACGGCAAACAAACCCTCCCCCCTCATTCGCACCGCCAGCCCCCCTCACTTGCATCGCCGCAACCCCGCCCTCACTCACACCCCCGCCACCCCCCTCACTTTCACCGCCGCCACCCCCCCTCACTCGCACACCCGCCTCTACCCTCACTCTCACCGCCGCCACCCCCCCCACTCGCACCACCCCCTCACTCACACCACCGCCACCCCCCCTCACTCACACCACCGTCACCCCCCTCACTCGCACCGCCGCCACCCCCCCTCACTCACATCGCCGCAACGCTGCCCTCACTCGCACCGCCGCCACCCCTCCTCACTCTCACGGCCGCCACCCGCCCTCACTCGCACCGCCGCCACCCCCCCCACTCGCACCGCCGCCACCCCTCCTCACTCTAATGGCCGCCACCCCTCCTCACTCTCACCGCCGCCACCCCCCCTCACTCGCACTGCCGCCACCCCTCCTCACTCTCACCGCCGCCAGCCCCCTCACTCACACTGTCGCCACCCCTCCTCACTCTCACCACCGCACCCCCTCACTCGCACTGCCGCCACCCCCCTCATTTACACCGCCGCCACCCCCCCTCACTCGCACTGCCACCACCCCCCTCTCACTCGCACCGCCACAACCCCGCCCTCACTCGCACCGCCGCCACCCCTCCTCACTCTCACGGCCGCCACCCCCCCACTCACATCGCCGCAACCCCGCCCTCACTTGTACCATCGCCACCCCTCTTCACTCTCATGGCCACCACCCCTCCTCACTCTCACCACCGCCACCCCCCCTCACTCGCACTGCCGCCACCCCTCCTCACTCTCACCGCTGCCAGCCCCCTCACTCACACTGTCGCCACCCCTCCTCACTCTCACCACCGCACCCCCTCACTCGCACTGCCACCACCCCCCTCATTTACACCACCGCCACCCCCCCCACTCGCACTGCCGCCACCCCCCTCTCACTCGCACCGCCACAACCCCGCCCTCACTCGCACCGCCGCCACCCCTCCTCACTCTCACGGCCGCCACCCCCCCACTCACATCGCCGCAACCCCGCCCTCACTTGTACCACCGCCACCCCTCTTCACTCTCATGGCCACCACCCCCCCGCACTCACACCGCCACCACCCCCCCTCACTCGCACCGCCACCACCCCTCCTCACTCTCACAGCCACCGCCCCTCCTCACTCTCACCGCTGCCACCCCCCTTCACTCGCACTGCCGCCACCCCTCCTCACTCTCACCGCCGCCAGCCCCCTCACTCACACCGTCGCCACCCCTCACTCACACCGCCGCCACCCCTCCTCACTCTCACCACCGCCCCCCCTCACTCGCACCGCTGCCACCTTCCTCACTCACACCGCTGCCACCCCCCCTCACTCGCACCGCCACCACCCCCCTAACTCTCACTGCCGCCTCCCCCCTCACTCGCACTGCCGCCACCCCCCCTCACTCGCATCTCCGCAAACCTGCCCTCACTCGCACCGTCGCAATCCCTCCTCACTCTCACCGCCACCAGCCCCCTCACTCGCACCGCCGCCACCCCTCCTCACACGCACCGCCACCACCCTCCTTACTCTCACCGCCGCCCCCCCTCACTCGCACCGCCGCCACCCCCCTCACTCCCGCCACCCACCCTCACTCTCACTGCCGCCACCCCCCTCACTTGCACTGCCGCCACCCCTTCTCACTCGCACCGCCACCACCCCTCCTCACTCTCACCACCGCCACCCCCTCACTCGCACCGCCGCCACCTCCCTCACTCTCACCACCGCCACCCCCCCTCACTCACACCGCCGCCACCCCCCTCTCACTCGCACCGCCACCACCCCCCTCTTACTATCACCACCCGCCCTCACTCTCACCTCCACCACCCCCCCCTCACTCGCACCGCTGCCAACCCCCCTCACTCGCATCGCCGCCACCCCTTCCTCGCTCTCACTGCCGCCACCCCCCCTCACTCGCATCGCTGCCACCTCCCTCACTCGCACCACCGCCACCCGCCTCACTCACACCGCTGCCACCCCCTTCACTCACACCACCTCCACCCCCTCTTACTCACACCGCCACCATCCCCCCTAACTCGCACCACCGCGACCCCCCTCACTTTCACCACCACCACCCCCCCTTACTCACACCGCCACAACCCCCCCTCACTCGGACCGCTGCCACCCCCTTCACTCACACCACCTCCACCCCCTCTTACTCACACCGCCACCATCCCCCCTAACTCGCACCACCGCGACCCCCCTCACTCTCACCACCACCACCCCCCCTTACTCACACCGCCACAACCCCCCCTCACTCGGACCGCTGCCATCCCCTAGGGATGCCACCTCACCCCCTTAACCAAAACACATATTAGTTAGACAGGTTCTGCGGCTGATTGAGGTGGTAATTAAGCTCACCTAGTGCCTTAAGCCCCGTACACACGATCAGAAAATCGTACGGAAAACACCGCTTTTCAAAGCGATCATACGATAATCGGATCGTTAGTACAGAGCTTTTCGAGAGCCGATCATGACAGTTCATCCGATATTCTATTGGACATGCATGATGCCAGATCGTACGGTTTTCGTTTAATCAGTTCAGCTATCGTTCAAAAATGCAATACAAATGCATTACAACACATGACATCACTTCTGCATTTTTTCCTGTCATACGGGAATTTTCGTGACTTTAATAAACTCATCAGATTCGATCTGAGATTAGCACGCAAAAAAAAAATGGATGATCATTCAGTCTGATAATCTCATTGTGTGTAACGGGCATTATCTGCATTAAATTAGCCTCAGAACCTGTGTAATTCATATGTGTTCGGGTTTAAAGGGATAAGGTGGCATATAATTCGAAGACTCATGTTACCAGGTGTGCAATTGTCATCATCCCTTAGTTATAAGAAAACAATGAACCTCAGTTCCGAATTAGTTTTTTAACAAATTTTGCCAAATTCGTTAATTCCAAAATTTCAGAATTTTCCTAATTTCGAATTTCCCAATTACCGAATTTAAAAATTTCCGAATTCGGAATTTCGGAAATTGGAAATTCGGAAATTGGAAATTCGAAATTTTGGAAATTGGAACATTTTGGAAATTCGAAAAGTCCAAAATTCAAATTCCGAAATTCGGAAGTTCAGAAATTTGAAATTTTGGAAATTCGAAAATTCAAAATTCAAAAATTCGGAAATTCGAAATTTGGATATTTGAAAATTCTGAATTTGCACATTTTCAAATTTCCAAATTCGAAATTCATAAATTTGAAAATTTGGAAATTGGAAATTCGAAAATTCGGAAATTCCAAAATTCTGAAATTCGAAAATTCGTAATTCGGAAATTTGAAAATTCGAAAATTCAGGAAATTCGGAATTCGAAATTCATAAATTTGAAAATTTGGAAATTCGAAAATTCCAAAATTCGAAAATTTGAAATTCGAAAATTCTAAATTCGGAAATTCAAGATTTTGAAAATTAGAAAATTCGGAAATCCGAAAATTCGAAATTCGGAAATTTGTAAATTTGAAATTTGGAAATGTGAAAAGCCAATCGAAACTCAGGAGCTGCATCTGCCAAATTAAAAATGCAAATTTTTCTGGGTTAAAGCGGTTGTAAAGATTTTTGTTTTTTTTGGGTTTTTTTTATAAAAATAACAACCATGTTATAATTACCTGTACCTATTGCCCCAATCCTCCTTTTCTGGGGTGCCCCACCAGCGCTCCTGGCTCCTCCCCTTTATCGGTGCCCTCACAGAAAGCCGCTTTCAATGGGGGCACCCGTATGGGCTCGCTCTCGAGTCCCGCTACTGCGTCCATTGACAAAGACAGCGGGATTCGGCCCTTCATTCCACTCCCATGTCACTAGATTTGATTGACAGCAGCGGGAGCCAATGGCTCCTGCTGCTATTAACCTGTCCAATGAGGTGAGAGACAGCGGGTGGAGCTGCTGGAGCCACTGTGCTCATACACATTGCTGGATCAGATCAGGCTTGGGTAAGAAAAAAGGGGGGGTCTGGGGGGGCAGCTGCAACAAATAAGGTTTTTCACCTTAATGCATAGAATGCATTAAGGTGAAAGACCTTGAGACTTTACAATTACTTTAATCGGCAAGGAAATGGCAAAATAGTAGGTGGGTAGGGGGTGGGCACTGCCCTAGGGAACATGTACCAATGCAAAAAATATTGTAAAAAATAAAATAAAAATTCTATTTGGCCAGAAATCCTTAAGTAAAACATTAAAAATGCCCAATTCTTATAACTATGAGGCAGATTTACTAAAACTGGTACACATCTTGTGCTGTTGTGCATATTAACCTATCAGCTTCTAACTTCAGCTAGTCCAATTAATCTTTGACAATAAAACCTGGAAGTTTATTGGTTTCTATGTCTGTGTTCTGTTTTTTTATTTATTTAGATTTTATGTGCCAACTATTTAACAAGGGGACCCCCAGATCCCGGCCTCCCCCCCTATGTGAATTGGTAACGGGTACATTGTACCCCTACCATTTCACAAAAAAAGTGCCAAAAATAGTAAAAAAGACAGGAGACACTTTGGGACAAGTCCTTTATTAAAAAATAAAAAAATGAAAATGTCCCTCGATGTAGATCCATCTCACGCCACCCGACGAGCCACAAAAGAAAGGGGGGAGGGGGCACCCGTTTACATCACTGGGTGGCCCCGCCCTCAGCTATATAATATCTGTCACCAAGAAGAAGCGTCACTTGGCAGGAGCCTCCCATGGAGGAGGAGCTGTTGCGGCTTTTTTTTTTTCTTTTTTTCTGTCTGTCGGGCGGCTTGATATGAATCTACATCGCGGGACATTTTTATTTTTTTATTTTTTAATAAAGGACGTGTCCCAAAGTGTCTCCTGTCTTTTTTACTATTTTTTACACTTTCTTTTGTGAAATGGTAGGGGTACAATGTACCCGTTTGTTACCAATTCACATAGGGGGGGAGGCCGGGATATGGGGGTCCCCTTGGTAAAGGGAGGTCTCAGATTCTGATAAGCCCCCCACCCGCAGACCCGCACAACCACCGGGCAAGGGTTGTGGGGATGAGGCCCTTGTCCCCATCAGCATGAGAACAAGGTGTTTTGGGGGGACCCCAAAGTATCCTCCCCATGTTGAGGGCATGTGGCCTGGTACGATTCAGGAGGGGGGCCGCTCTCTCGTCCCCCGCTCTTTTCCTGCGGCCTGCCAGGTTGCGTGCTTGGTTAAGGGTCTGGTATGGATTTTTGAGGGGGACCCCCACGCCATTTTTTTAAAAAAATTGGCGCAGGGTTCCCCTTAATATCCATTTATACATGTGACCTTGGTGGTATGGACATGTCATTGCCGTCATCCCATATAAAATTGTGAAATATTATATATAACCTCTAACGGGATTTTTAAGGCAATGAAAAATTAGATTTTCTAAAATCAATTTTATTATAAATCAAGAAAAGTTATTCGTATACAATCAAATAAATAGAAAATTCATATTGCTAATATTGCATAGTTATTAAAACCAATTTGGAAGAAAAGGTGATACAGCACACCACTCAATACAGTCACCACAGATGAAAGCCGTGGCGTTGAGTGGTGAATTTCTAACGCGTTTCAACCTGTATATTTTAGGTCTTCTTCAGGGAAATGCATCACATTATCCTTCCAGAGTATCTCATGGGCAAACAGAGGTTCCCAACAGGGGTGGCAAGCACCAAGTCTCCAAGGATTAGGTATCCTATACCTTCTAGATCTGAAGGGCCTGGTATGGATTTCGGGGGGTCCCCCACGCAATTTTTTAAAAAAATTTTGGTTCGGGGTTCCCCTTAATATTATTCATACCAGACCCAAAGGGCATGGTAGTAGACTGGGGGGGGGATCCCATGCCGTTTTTTTTAATCGGTTTTGTCTCTTTTATCCGTTTGTTCGGAAAGTCCGTTGGAAGTCCGCCGAAAGTTCGTCGGATAGACCGTCGGACCAGTCCAGTCAAAAAGTCCACTCGTGTGTACGTGGCATTAGGGAACAACTAAAGGTCACTACTCACAGGTCCCCAAAACAGCTACCTCCTTCCAGCTTCTTTCAAACGCAACCTATTGAGTGAGATGACAGCTCTCAGGAATGGATCCCTTGTTGTGTGGGCCTGCAATCAGCTCTGAGCAAAGTCCATTTGAGCCTTTGATCCTGGTATCTCTGAGGCCTCCTATAGTAGCTGGCAGCAGCAGACCCTGCACATTTGGAACCCCCCCAGGGAAGAAGCAACCCTGCCCCCTAGTGTCTCAGATAATTTATCCACCTTCCAGCACCCCACTGGACACTTCCCCTCCAGGGATAGGCTGGGGCCCTATAAATATTCAGGTTGGTCAATTTGAATCTCCCACCCTGAGCTCTGGAAGCAATCAAACTCCCAGCCTGTGAGACCCTGAACAGGCCAGACTAAACATTTACCGCTCCCTTTAGTACAGAAGGAGCTAAAGCTAAATGGTGCCTAGCAACCTCAACTGGGAGGGTGCAACATCAATGAGGAATTTCAGACTGTAAAGGCCACACAAGGAGCAAACAATTCATAATGTAAAATCATAGAGTTTATTTGATAACAAAGATAAAAAGAGTTCACCAAGTATGAATGCTGATGCAATGGGTCTTCATGTACCAACGAATTTCCACAACTGTTGCTTCATCAGGGCTCATGCAAACTAAAAAGCACTCATCTGAGCAAAGAATAGCACCAGCACAGTAGCTCCCTGGGCAGGCACTGGAGCATCAAGGAAAGCCCTCATCCAGAATGTGAACTCAACCGCGATAGATGTGCAAGCCCACTATCAGTTCACAATATGCCATTCATCCACCTGATATCAGGGATTGGGGGTAAATCGAACTATAGTTGTAGGATCAATAGATCAGAGAGCTAGAAGATCACCTCTAGGTATCCTCAAATCCATCAAAATTGGACGTGGTCATCCAAATATGTGTCCAAATAAGTAGAAGGAGTTCCATTCACTAAGCCCGCATGGTGAGTTGGTCCTAGTATTCAGGTGAGCAGACCACCGGGTTACCTAGATGCTAGGACCAACTCACCATGAGGGCTTATTGGATTGAACCCCTTCTACTTATTTGGGTGGCCTGTACAGTCTGAAATCTCTTTGCTTGGGTTCCACATATCTACAACATGGATGATGGCCCCGAATAATATATTGATCAATAAGGGATACACAAAACATTTTTCACAAAACATGAAAAGGTGAAGTAACTCACAACATTCCAGTGGTCTCTGCTGCACTTTCCTCCTTGGATGATTATTTTTCACTCATGCTCATTCTAGCTGATGTAGCGGTCCAGGCATTTGAAAGCCACACTCTTCTGCCCCTTTCTTTCTAATGGGTTGGTCCAGAGCAATTCTCATTGGTTACCATGGTCACATGCTGATGCGGATATTTCCCGCTCCCCACCATGATGTTACACAGGCTCCCGGGCGGTATAGTGAATTTTTCAGATGCCCGGACTGCTACACCAGCTGCATGGGCAGCAGAAGAAAATCAAGGAATGAGGTAGGTGCAGCGGGAACTGGGGGTGTGTGAAGGGTAGTTAGTTTAACTTTTAATTTTTTGTTAAAAGGTGAACTAACCCTTTAAACGAAAAAATCTACCTTCACCACCCTTCTTCTATATAGCATTTTGGTTATTCTCAAAGCTAGCATACGTATTTCCCTCTGGCCATTTTCAAGCTAGAAAAAAAAAAAAAAACATACTAAAAACACACATAGTAAAATTTTATTTTCGAGAGAATCCATTGATTTTTACATGTTGCTAATGAGACATCATATGAAATCACAGTGACAAAGGTGATTTATTGATAAACGCAGCCAGTGCGAGCGCTGCTGATCGAGGGCCATAAGTCTTCATTTCCAACCCATTGTCAACTTGATAGGTCAATAAGTAGCCTTAATTAGACTGTTTGGGTTTTATGAGTTTGGAATGTTAAACGTGGGCCTTGAAACAATGAGGGCTTGAACCTGGCTACCGTATGCAAAGCTTGCAAAGGAAGAAGCCAGAAAGTAGTGTAAACAATTATGCAAGATGATGTATTGCAGGATACGGCGGAATTATAAAGGTTTACTTCAAATTAAATAAATACATGTGCTCAGCAATAAGCGTAACATATGTGAAGCAGGGGGGTGGAAAAGAACTCGGGGCTTAATTCTAGCTAGCTTAGAGCTAGCCTTTGAAAACCACACGAAAAGAAAACGGTTCAGGGACAGGGCTGCCCCAAAGTGACAATCGACCAAGTGGTCACCCGGGAATGTTTATATCCTTTACTGATTGGAGACCCCACCATTGCTAACATACAGAATAATGGAATTCCTACATAATTTAAAGTGTATGTAACCCCAAAATCTGCAGGAGACATGTGAAGACCTGATACCAGGTGTCTTCAAACTACGGCCCTCCAGTTGTTCAGGAACTACAATTCCCATCATGCCTAGTCAGGTCTGTGAATGTCAGAGTTTTACAATGCCTCATGGGATGTGTAGTTCTGCAAAAGCTGGAGGGCCGTAGTTTGAGGATCCCTGTGATAGGCAATCCAACAGCCAACTGAAGGAGCATGCATGGCAATGGCTGATAACAGTGCTGCTGGTTAAAAGGCATTGGCCTAGCATTATCATCCTGCAACACTGCTGATACTGGCAGGACCTACTGGTGGACCTTCACTTCCCAGAACCATTTTAATTCCTTGCACTTGGTTTGTTCAAGGAGCCACCTTTCCCACCTAGGTGAAAAATTGTGTGTCCCTGCTCCCTCAGTGTATTGAGGGAGACCATGTCACATATTCCAAAAGGTTGCAGGAGCAAAGACACACAGAGACTGCTGGGTGCAGCTGGTGCACATTATCGGAGGGCCGTTTGCTTGAACCCAGAAGAAGCAGCTGGCTTCTGTGACATTAGAGAGAAAGATGGAGGCATGGGACCTGGGTTGTGGCTTGTGGAATACAGCAGGACAATGCTGGTTTTGCTGGGTAGGTATGTGACAATCCAGTATAACAGGTAAGGAAGGGAAAGGCTTAAAAAAACAAAAACAAGGAGTAATTTTCATCTTTCATCTTTCATCTTTAACTTTCCATGGGGTTTCTGAACTGACTGTCTACAACAGAAGAAGACTGGTGATTTGGAGGTACCTTAAAGTAGAGATGCCACTCCTTCAGTTTGACAGAAGCTCGCTGAGATATCACTTTAGGAGTCCAACATGAGGAGGGCAGCCACTCTTACATCTCCAGCCCAAGTGCCCATGAAAGTGAGACAAATGGTGCTACTGAACAGGAAGAACACAAATGCTAAAGGATGTTGCCCACAGGACCCCAGACCTGTGCTAATGACCTGGAAGAACTAGTAGAGCATAAGGACCAGAATGTCAGATAGGCAGTCAGTTGGGCCACAGGAAGCACCAGCAGCTAATTACATTAACAGGCAGGCAGTATGAATGGTGACGCAACAGAACAGAGCAGTCACTTGACAAGTAACTTGGGACTAAGACAGAGGCAGTCGCAAAACAGAGCAGGCTAGGGTCAGCAACAAGTGGGCACGTTGGGGTGGATTTACTAAAACTGGAGAGTGTAAAATCTGGTGCAGCTGTGCATGGTAGCCAGTCAGCTTCTTACTTCAACTTGTTCAATTAAGCTTTGACAAAAAAACCTGGAAGCTGATATATAAAAGTTTAACCCCCTTGGCACCAAGCGTACGCAAATATGCGGCCCCACTGCACTGGGCTTTTTTTCCCCTGGGAACGCATAATTGCATATCTGTGTTTGTGCTCTCCCAGCACAGAGGTCGTGCCTCACCGAGAGCCCCTGGCCCCCATGTTAACGATCGGGACTCCCGATTCCGACCGGGTCACCTGATCGCGATGCTAGGCCTCTGATTGGCTATCATAGTGATCATAATAACTAAAATTAAAAAATACTTAGATCAAGGTGTGATCTTGGTCAGTGTCAGGGTTGCTGTTTGGGTCAAAGGTCAGGGTTAGTATTTTTTTTGGACAGGATTTTTTTTTTTTTTTTTAATTAGTGTCAGTGTGCTTTAGGTAGGATAAAAAAAAGCAAAATGTGTGCTCTTGTTTCTGGGCTGTACTACGGGTGCAAACAACAACTAACATACACAGATGTGGTGTCGCTGCGATCGTCAGGAGCAGAAAAATGTACTATGGGTTGTACTTGGGTGGAAGGTTATGGTAGTAGCAAGAAATATACAGCTAAATTTAAAAATTTGGGGGCAGATTTCCTTTGCTGATGAAAAAAAATAAAAATCAGAAGATATCAATTATCATTTACCACCAAATGAAAGCCCAATTTGTCCTAAAAAAACAAGGTATAGTCCACCTGCATGCACAGAGGTTTTGATGATCTGTACGATTTTACTAACACAAAGTTGCAAAATTGTGCTTAGGCATTAACATTTGTTTTTCCCTTAGGCGCAAAGACAAATAAACTAAAATTATAAAATAAAAAAAAATGACCTTTAAACTTTTTAGCAATGTTATGTTATATAGACAATTATTTTTAGCAAAATTGATAGGGATTGCAGATGTTTGTAGGGCTGCCTTGATAAGAAGTGGTGTTTTTAACTTGTTTTTGATTATTTTTCTTTATTTATGGTCATCGATGTTCGGATTGCCAGTACACAGTTCTCCTTGTACTGTTGATGAGCTGGGAGAAACATGGACCTGGGACGAATGGACCCATCACACTGAACTGGTTACCAGTGGAAATTACACCTTGGGTATTACAACTGGGCACAGTGGCTGCACATGATGGGCACAGTGACTGTATTTGGTGGGCACAGGGGCTGCATATGCTGGGCACAGGGGCTGCATATGCTGGGCACAGGGGCTGCATTTGATGGCAAAGTGACTGTATTTGATGGGCACAGTGACTGTATTTGGTGGGCACAGGGGCTGCATATGCTGGGCACAGGGGCTGCATATGCTGGGCACAGGGGCTGCATTTGATGGCAAAGTGACTGTATTTGATGGGCACAGTGGCTGCATATGTTGGGCACAGTGGCTGTATTTGATGGGCACAGTGGCTGTATTTGATGGGCACGGTGGCTGCATATGATGGGCACAGTGGCTGCATATGTTGGGCACAGTGGCTGTATTTGACGGGCACAGTGGTTGCATATTATGGGCACAGTGGTTGCATTTACTGGACACAGGGGCTGCATATGCTGGGCACAGGGGCTGCATTTGATGGCAAAGTGGCTGTATTTGATGGGCACAGAGGCTGCATTTGTTGGGCACAGTGCCTGTTTTTAATCGGCACAGTGGCTGCATTTGCTGGGCACAGTGGCTGCAATTGATGGCACAGTGGCTGTATTTCATGGGCACAGTGGCTGCATATGATGGGCACAGTGGCTGCAATTGATGGCACAGTGGCTGTATTTGATGGGCACAGTGGCTGCATATGATGGGCACAGTGGCTGCAATTGATGGCACAGTGGCTGTATTTGATGGGCACAGTGGCTGCATATGATAGGCACAGTGGCTGCATTTGTTGGGCACAGTGGCTGTTTTTGATCGGCACAGTGGCTGCATTTGCTCTGTAAAGTGGCTGAATTTGATAGGCACAGTGAAGCTGCAATTGATGTTTTTTTTAAAGTATTTTTCAGTTTGTTTGCCCCCCTCCAAAACTTTTGAGCACCAGCCGCCACTGACTACACCCAAAATTAGCCCAAATTTGACAGTGTGTGTTTTTTTTTATTTTGTAGACAAAAACCTCATAAAATATGTTAGTATTATGTTGTCCCTAAAGAGTTAATTTAACTGGTTAACAAAAAAAAAAAAAAAAGTAAATATTCCGAGGTGTAAGGTGTCATATGAAAGTGTTTGTATTGATTCATCCCAGACATGCCAGTCACTTGGCTCTGATTACGATGATCTTTACGGGACAAAAATATTAGTCCAAGAAAAAAATTTGCTGCTTCAGCCCGTGCGGCTCCAGAACCTCTTCCTTCACTTGTGCTGGACATGAACCCGGGAACGAAAAATATTTTTCCAAAGTAAAAAAAAAAAGAAAATCAAAAGAAAAAAAAAATAGTCTAATGGACAGAGAAGAGCGTGATCGCATCAAACCATAATTAAAAGGTAGGAGTTGGATGAAACAAAGAATTCTTGCGGTGTGTGAAGTCTGATACATTCACTTCTGAGAAGGAGATCCACTGAATTCCTTTTCTTCAAGAGGAACAACACAGCAATTTAGAGGACTTCAGTGACCTTCTGTATTCATAATTCGGGTGAAAAATAGAGCTCAGATATCGCTGCTCGGATAGAAGAAAATGGTTGGAGGAACACTTCATGGGGAAAAGCCTGAACTTTACTAATTGTCAGGTAATAAGGGATCATGTGACTTATATCAAGTGAAAGATAAGAGGTCTTCTATCTACTCCAGGTAGAAGATAAGAGCTTGAAACTATTCGGAAATCCTAACAGGAGAGGAGAGGAATTGGGACTTTAAATGAGGCCAGCCATATCAAAATAGAATGAGAATGGGTACATGCATGTATATATAAATTAATTAATTTATTTATTACAGTCTAAAATTCATTCAAAACTCTTAAAAATACATTGTATCAAATAATTTGGTAGACACACGACTTACACTTAAATTCTACTGCTCATAGCATGAAATACATGAGATGAGAAATTGATGAGTTGACATGATAGACATAAACAGTTGAATGGATACATAAAAAATATACATGCATATACACATAATGGAACCATTGTAAGCGTGTCGGGACCCTGTGCGCCAAAAGGACCGCGCTATACCGCAGATGGACACCGGCGGCAAAAGCGCCCTGAGGCGATTCAGTACGCATAGGTAGCGCTATACAAGTCACTCATATATTCATTCAATCAGCCAGATATATCTTGATATCAAATAGCACTCGACGCGTTTCATGGCGTTACAGCCACTCATCAGGAAGGTGATATGATAATATACTGTAAAGAAATATCAATTATTAATAGTGCCCTCTAAAAAAGGGGGGGAACAGAATAATTTCCCCCAAAATTGGTGACAGGTTAATGACTTACAGCTCTGTCCCATAGTTAGGCCCAACCTCTTCACGGGAACTTGTGGGGGTCTTAGGTACGGTGTCTCCACCCACGGTTGAGGCGGGAAGATCCCCCAAGAACCTAGGAAGGCAGCCAAAGGAGGGCCGGATGGCCACAGCACAGTCCAAACGTGATGTGTGTGCACTTATCATCCATAGTGTGCTACAAGGGATGTAAGGAAAAAAAGTAAATGGATAAAATGGTAGTAGGTAATGTGAAAGGTCATCTAAGTGTTCCCTCAAGGGGGCTACATTAAGGGTGGTAGTAGGTGTGGATGTGCACATCAATTACATTGGATACTATCCCACAAATGGTACAGCCCACCCAAATTAAATGTGAGGAAAGTGGCAAATTAACCCCATTAATTACCTGTGACATATAGTGCGTGGATCAGTACCCTTCCAAGTGATGGGATTATGCAGAGTGAACCACTCGTCATATACCCCCAGTCCGAGGCAGGGTCACACCAATGTCATACTGAACGAGCCAATGCAGCATGAGGGAGGGGAGGATCCCATCTGCGTAGGGCGTAACCACCAGTCTCCGATGTTTGCTTCCAGGGTTGTGATGTGTGGCAGTTCCTTCCTCCTCCTTATACATTGGTGGGGGTGGGGATTGACCTCCTGCACATCGGCATCATACACTGATGCCCCACTTGTGACGTCGATCGACGCCTCGTTGTTGGGGACATTATTTTCCATCTCGCGCCGTGGGCGAGGTGGGCGTGGATCCACTGCTGGTGGTTACGCCCTACGCAGATGAAATCCTCGCCCCCACTCGTGTGTGATTTGAACAGCGTTTACATATGCGGGCCCGACTTACGTGTGCGTTCGCTATTTGTGCGCGAGCACATGGGGACGGGGCACTTTAAAATTTTTTTTTTACATGTTTAATTTACTTTAATTTATTTATTTTTACTTTTTCTCTTTAAAAAAACATTTTTTTGATTACTTTTATTCCTATGGCAACATCCCTTGTGATAGGAATGGTGTGTGACAGGTCCTCTTTATGGAGAGATGTGGGGTCTATAAGACCCCACATCTCTCCTCCAGGCTGGAAAGATTGAGATTTCAAAAAAGACAGTACAAACGAAGAAGAAGAAGGCACTCACATAGCCACATCCGTAAATTTGAAGGGGAACACAAAAGAAAAAGGGATACTAGCTGGGTTATCCCTAGGTCGGACTTTCTAGGCTTATGAAACAATAGTGAAGTATAGAAAAATAACAATGTTTATTAAACCAATACAATACATGAATAGAGCATTCAAAAGTTAAAAATCATAAATAATGATACAGAGTATACAGTGAGCCCTTGTGCGTCAACGCGTTTCACTGTTATGCTTCTTCAGGACACAATCAAGGTTTCAAAGATAGCAGAGGAGAGAACAGATCTCACTGTCTAGAATAGAACATACTCATCTTAGAATTCCAATAGGCATACACATTGAATAGTAAAAAGTGCTTATCTGTCCAAAAAGAAAAGAAAAGTCAGGACACTAAAAAAAAAAAAAAAAATACAGAAATACCTCGCAGGGAAATAAACCTTGTATGCAGGCATCCAAATAAAACGGATATTCAAGGAATAGAAAGGGAAAGAAAGGGGGGGTCACTTTCAATGGTCTGTATACAGCTAGATGGAAACGACCAAAGCTGAACTGCCCCCATGATTGTTCTTACGGCGCACAGAATTGCAGGTCCGAAAAAGAAGACATCTGGATGATGCCTGGAGCTGCACCCATCATTCAGATATCACCACTGAAAAGTCAAAGGCGTCATATGATGTGATTAGGCTGGGAGTGGTTAAACAAATAGTAACAAGAATACTTAGCTATAGATGCCTTTCGCCATGCTGATCAAACCAGACGTGTGCATAATGCATAAGGCAGTTCTGGAACGGGACTATTTTTTTTATGGAACTGCAGTTTGGCACCCCCCCCCTCTCCTCATTGGCTCACTGAATTTAATTGATAGAAGCGGGAGCCAATGGCTAAGCGCTGCCGTCTCAACCAATCAAGAGGGAGAGTCCCTGCCTGTATGATACTAGCCCTCATGCTCATTATACCTTTATATTTTGTGTAATTTTTTCATTTTTCATTCACCTCTCTATACATTTGAGTTAGCCCCTTCCCCTTCCTCTTCCTTCCTTCCCCCTTTTTATCACAGCGCAATCACCACTTGCATTTCGTTTTGTTTCAAATTAGTTTTTTTAACTAATTTCGACAAATTCGCACATTCGGAAATATCCAAAGGAACAAAAACCCGATTTTTCCAAATATTCCTAAATTCCTAAATTCAAGAATTCGAAAATTTGAAAATCTAAATACCCGAAAATTCAAAAATATGAAATAATAACTAACTAATAATAACTTAACTATTGCTAACTATTAAATTGTGGGTATTGGAATTTCCTTTCAAATTTGGTTGTTAGTGAAAGTAACGAATACGAATTTATCTGAAATAACGAATGCCATCTCTAAACGAATGGAACGTAACAAATGAATAATAATAAATAACAATAATAATAATAATAATGTTTTATTATTATTATTAATATTATTCATTTGTTCCGTTCCATTCGTTTAGATGCAGCATTCGTTATTTCTGATAATTTGTGACTTCGGATAAATTTGTTACGTTCACTAAATTTAAAAGGAAATTCCAATACCTATAATTTAATAGCTAGTTATTATTAGTTAGTTATTCTTTAGAATTTTCGGATCTTCTTTCTTATTTCCGGATTTTCAAATTTACGAATTTTCGAATTTACGAATTTATGAATTGTGATCCTAACTGATGACCCAAAAAACAAACCCCCCCCCCCCAAAAAAAAACAATGAAATGAAAACAAACACATTTTTCGGCAGTGCACATGTCTAGTTTTTTATCTTAATGCATAGAATGCACTTAAAGTGGTGTTCCGGCCGAAATATTCCTTTTTAATAAAAATACTCCTATAATACACAAGCTTAATGTATTCTAGTAAAGTTAGTCTGTAAACTAAGGTCTGTTTTGTTAGTTTATAGCAGTAGTTTGTTATTTTATAAACTTACAACAGGCCGTGGCCATCTTAAGTGTGGGCATCTGAAGCCAGACTGTATTTCTTCCTGGATTTCATCCTTGCAGATCTCGCACATGCTCAGTGCAGCACAAGCAGTGTAATAGATTTCAGGTCGGGTTTCCATAGAAACGGCAGTGTCAGAGGAAGTTCCTGCCCCTTCCCAGGAGGCATTGCAAACAGGAAATGATGCGATGGGCCGCGGCCAGGGAGGAGGAAGTGAAAAATGAATACAGCAGATATACAGTAAGTGCTGAGAAAAAAAATTAAAAAATATCCAATTCATTTACAGTGCACAGTTTTGTGAGGGATGCTGAAGAGTTGTAAAAGTGGGTGGAACTCCACTTTAAGGACCGAGCCTCTTTCTGAGATTTGTTGTTTACGAGTTAAAAACAGTTTTTTTTGCTAGAAAATTACTTAGAACCCCCAAACTATATACATTTTTTTTCTAACACCCTAGAGAATAAAATGGCGGTCGTTGCAATACTTTATGTCACACCGTATTTGCGTCACGGTCTTACAAGTGCACTTTTTTTGGAGAAAAATACACTTTTTTGAATTAAAAAAATAAGGTAACAATAAAGTTAGTCAATTTTATTTTTTATATTGTGAAAGATAATGTTACGCCGAGTAAATTGATACCCAACATGTCATACTTAAAAATTGCGCCCGCTCGTGGAATGGCGACAAATTTTTAGCCTTAAAAATCTCCATAGGCGACGTTTAAAAAATTCTACAGGTTGCATGTTTTAAGTTACAGAGGAGGTCTAGGGATAGAATTATTGCTCTCGCTCTACCGATCGCGGCGATACCTCACATGTGTGGTGTGAACACCGTTTTCATATGCGGGCGCTACTCACGTATGCGTTCGCTTCTGCACGCGAGCTCGGTGGGACACGTCGCGTTTATAAAAAAATTTTTGTTTTTTCTTATTTATTTTACCTTTTATTTTTAATTTTTACACTGTTCTTAAAAAAAAAAAAATTGTGTCACTTTTATTCCTATTGCAAGGAATGTAAACATCCCTTGTAATAGAAAAAAAAGCATGACAGGACCTCCTAAATATGAGATCTGGGGGTCAAAAAGACTTCAGATCTCATATTTACACTAAAATGCAATAAAAAAAAAAAAAAAAAAAGAAATTGTCATTTGAAAAAATGATAAAAAAATAAAAATGGCCCTTTAAGCGTTATGGGCGGAAGTGACGTTATGACGTCGCTTCCGCCCTGCAATCATAAGGAGACGGGTGGGGGCCATCTTCCCCTCACTCGTCTCCATGTCTAGCCAGGAGAAGGACCCGATCGCCTCCGCCGCTACCGTTGGCTCCGGTAAGCGGCGGAGAGCACCGGAGTTTCACTTTTGGGTGGAACTCCGCTTTAAGCTTAAATGAATACACTGTTTATTCAATCCATTATTCTCTATGAATCCTTTTTATGTATTTAACCACTTGACCTGTGAAAGATTTACCCCCCTCCCCCTTCATGACCAGGAAATTTTTTTGTCATATGGCACTGCGTTATTTTAACTGACAATTGCGCGGTCATGCGACGCTGTATCCAAATACCATTTGCATTCTTTTTTTTCCCACAAATAGAGCTTTCTTTTGGTGGTATTTCATCACCTCTGCGGTTTTTGTGCTAGAAACAAAAAAACCCGACAATTAAAAAAAAAACAAAAAACAATATTTTTTACTTTCTGCTATAAAACACATCCAATAAAAAAATGTAAAAAATCGAATTTCTTCATCAATTTAGGCCAATATGTATTATGCTACATATTTTTGGTAAAAAAAAAAAAAAAATCCCAATAAGTGATTGATTGGTTCGTGCAAAAATCCCCAGTGTCTTCAAACTATGGTATACATTGATAGAACTTTTATTTTATTTATTTTTTTTACTAGTAATGGTGCCGATCAGCGACTTATAGCGGGAATGCGATATTGTGGCGGAAAAATTGGACACTAACTGACACTTTAAAAACTTTTTTGGGGACCAGTGACACTAATACAGTGATCAGTGCTAAAAAATATGCACTGTCACTGTACTAATGACACTGGCTGGGAAAGGGTTAACATCAGAGGCGATCAAAGGGTTGAATGCCTAGCCAGTGTTTTACTATAGTGTACTTTTACTAAAGTATTTAATTTTGACAATATATAAAAAAAAAAGTTTTGTATTTCTTTGTGGGAGCCCCCCCCGCCCACAAAAAAATACAAAAAATATTTTTTTAATTGTCAAAATGAAATACCTAATTTGGCTGTTTATGTTTATCCCCCCATATAATGGACAACTAACCATGAAAAAAAACTTTAAATAAAAAGGACCCAAAACCCTTACAGTTTCTCTTTAAACCTCCATAATGAAGTATTTCATATTTATGATATTAAAATGACTTTTGTATTTTATTTTTTTTTGGGGGGGGGGCCTTGAACATAATGGACAAATAAATGAATACATTACAGAATTAAATGTGTTCCCTGCATGGATATCAAGGTTTAATTCTACTTTTAATTTACTGTAATGGTCAGCCAATTTTCGGAACACGTTGGCGGCCCTCTGCATTGTTGTCCCCTTTGTGTCCAGTGATAGAAAAGCCTGTGCTTGTCATTAACCAAAAAAAATCATTCCCTATACAATGTGTTGATGTTATTATTCCCTGCGACAGGCTAATTGTAGTTGTTTTTGAGTTGTAAGTTCTTGACACATTGTTATAATCTTTTTTTTTTTTTCAAAGTTCTCCATCTTTGTCACGTCAAGGAAAACAGCAGCGATGGCAGATTTCAGCGAATTCTAATGTTCCTCCGCATCGATGAAGTTACCTCTAATCAGCCCCGATCCCAATTTATCCCAGCATTCCCTGTCCATTCGCTTCAATAGGGCTGAGAAATCTGCTATTTAATTCCTTTGTTCTGCCTCTGGTATGCCTGCACTGTCATTTTCTACGTCACTCCCTACCTTTATCCCTACCCTGCTCTTTTCTCCTCAAAAACCTGATTGTTCCTGAAGCACAAAGAAGGTAAAATGAAACTTCCCCTTCTCTCATTGTTCCACCACAGACAAAAAAATCATACACTCTCCTCAACCTGTGGCAGCTGCTACAATAGAAAATATTTCATTTACAGGAGAAAAAAAAAATGAAGTTTTCAAATTGTGCTATTTTCCCTGTGTAGTCTTATTTATTCCGAAGTCTTCACTAAGAGCTTTCTTCTGAATTGTATGTTATACGACTGCTTATAATAGTAACAAAGTTATCCAATAACATCTGTCCACATAGAAGTTTTCTACTTCTTTCTTGTTTTCTTTCTTTCTTTCTTTCTTTCTTTCTTTCTTTCTTTCTTTCTTTCTTTCTTTCTTTCTTTCTTTCTTTCTTTCTTTCTTTCTTTCTTTCTTTCTTTCTTTCTTTTCTTTTCTTTTCTTTTCTCTCTTCTCCTCCTTTCTTCCTTCTTTCCTTCCTTTGTTCCCTTTTTCTTTTATTTCTTTCTGCCTTTCTTCCCCTCATTTCTTCCTTAATTCCCTTCTTTCTTTCTTTCTTTCTTTCTTTCTTTCTTTCTTTCTTTCTTTCTTTCTTTCTTTCTTTCTTTCTTTCTTTCTTTCTTTCTTTCTTTCTTTCTTTCTTTCTTTCCTATAGAAAATATTCTTTTCAAATGTGCTATTTTGCTCATTTACTCTTATTTATTCATAAGTTTTCACTGAGAGTTTTCTTTATAATTTCATAATATGAAACATCTTACAATAGTTACAAGTTTTCCAATAACATCCATCCACATAGAAGTTTTATACTCCATCCCATCCATCCCCTTCCCTTCCCTTCCCTTCCCTTCCCTTCCCTTCCCTCCCTTTCCTTTTCTTTGCCCCCCCTTCCCCTGCCCTCCCCTCCCCTTCCCCTCCCCTCCCATTCCCTTCCCACCTTTCCCTTCCCTCCCCTCCCCTCCCCTCCCCTTCCCTTCCCTTCCCTTCCCTTCCCTTCCCTTCCCTTCCCTTCCCTTCCCTTCCCTCCCCTCCCCTTCCCTTCCCTTCCCTTCCCCCTCCCTCCCTTCCCCTTCCCCTCCATTAACCTGCCCTTCCCTCCCCTTCCTTTCCTTTCCTCCCTTCCCCTTTCCCTCCCCTTTCCCTCCCCTCTCCTTCCCTTCCTTTCCTCCCCTCCCCTTCCCTTCCCTTCCCTCCCCTTCCCTTCTCTCCCCTCCCCTTTCTTTCTTTCTTTCTTTCTTTCTTTCTTTCTTTCTTTCTTTCTTTCTTTCTTTCTTTCTTTCTTTCTTTCTTTCTTTCTTTCTTTCTTTCTTTCTTTCTTCCTTTCTTTCTTCCTTTCTTTCTTTCTTTCCATAGAAAATATTCTTTTGAGGGGAACAAAAATAAGTTTTCAAATGTGCTTATTTTGCTAATTTACTCTTATTTATTCATAAGTTTTCACTGAGAGTTTTCTTTATAATTTCATAATATGAAACATCTTACAACCTTACCAGCGCCCATCAATGCAGCCTCACCAGCGCCCATCAATGCAGCCTACCAGTGCCCATCAAACGCAGCCTCACCAGCGCCCATTAAATGCAGCCTCACCAGCGCCCATCAATGCAGCCTCACCAGCGCCCATCAAATGCAGCCTCACCAGCGCCCATCAATGCAGCCTCACCAGCGCCCATTAAATGCAGCCTCACCAGCGCCCATCATTGCAGCCTCACCAAGGCCCATCAGTGCAGCCTCACCAGCGCCCATCATTGCAGCCTCACCAAGGCCCATCAGTGCAGCCTCACCAGCGCCCATCAATGCAGCCTTACCAGCGCCCATCAAATGCAGCCTCACCAGCGCCCATTAATGCAGCCTCACCAGGGCCCATCAAATGCAGCCTCACCAGCGCCCATCAATGCAGCCTCACCAGCGCCCATCAATGCAGTCTCACCAGCGCCTATCAAATGCAGCCTCACCAGCGCCCATCAATGCAGCCTCACCAGCGCCCATCAATGCAGCCTACCAGTGACCATCAATGAATGTTTACTTGCATCCATTCATTCGGGAGTGGGGACACAGACTAGGTCCTCTGACACGATGTGCAAACAGAGCGGCGGCTGCCTGCTGATGTTGAGACTTAGTGCCGGTTCACACTGATGCGAGTTCATAACGAATGTGATGCGTCAAAAACATTCTAAATTCGCATGTCATCCATAAAGTCATTGTTTTCAATGACCGTCGTTCACATACATGCGTTGCGATTCCCCTACGAATGCGATGCGATAAAAAAAAGGGTCTTGTGCGAGTTTACTGCGTTGCGTTGCAAATTTAGCCTTCATAGACATCAATGTAAATCGTTCTGGAATCGCATTGTTGGTTCAGATATGTGCGAATTCCACCACACTACTCTCCACAAAAACCAGGAAATACACAGGAAGTTAACACCTTTTTTTCTTTTTCCATTATGATTCCATTGGCTAGAACAATAATCGCAGCTATGACCAACTCCTGAAATTCGCGGTAAAATCACGTTAAAATCGCGGTAAATTTGCGGTAAAATCGCACCTCACACAGGACAAAAAAACGGAACAAATTCGCAGCGCAGCAGTGTGAACCGGCACTAAGTTGCTTGCTGCTGAGAGAAGAGAGTAAGAACACCAGTGGCCAGGCGCCCTAGGCAGAAGTGCGCCCTAGGCGGCTGCCTAGTTTGCCTAGTGGTAGCACCGGCCCTGGGTCTATAATTTTTTTATCATAGGTGTATTTTTTAAATGATAGAGAGAGAATATCAACCAAAAATCGAGAAAAAAACACATAAAACAAATGTTATGAATTGAGTTGCAGTTCAGTGGGTAAAATAAGTTTTTGATCCCCAAGCAAAACATGACTTAGTACTTGGTGGAGAAACCCTTGTTGGCACAGAGGTAAGAGGTTTCTTGTGGTTGGTTACCATGTTACCATGTTTGCACACATCTCAGGAGGGATTTTGGTCCACTCCTTATTACAAAACTCCTCTAATTCCAAAATTAGAGGAACTCATGAAAGAAGCTAAGGTTGTCCTCTTGGCAACTCTTGGCCTCCTGAATGCCCTCTTGTGTAATATTGCTTGGCTCTAACTCTTTATGCCTTTCAAGGCTTCCTTTCGGAAGCCCCAACCATGAGTTCCAGGGGGCGCGCGAGCGCGCGTGCCTGCTGCTCGGCGGGTGACCCTGCTCTCGGGTAGCCGGTGGCGATCACGGGCACGAGAGCCAGCACGGGATTTGTGTGTGTAAACACACAAATCCCTGTTCTGTCAGGGGAGAGGAGACATATCATTTGTTCCTACTAAGTAGAAACAGCGATATGTCTCCTCCTCTAGTCAGTCCTATCCCCATACAGTTAGAAACACTAACTAGGGAACACAGTTAACTCCTTGATCGCCCCCTAGTGTACGATCTGTCCACTGCAATGTCGCAGTACCGCTAAAAATCGCAGATCACCGCCATTACTAGTAAAAAATAATAATAATAAAAATGCCATAAAAATGCCATAAATCTTTCCCGTAGTTTGTAGACGCTCTAACTTTTGCGCAAACCAATCATGTAGAAGAATATATATCGGCCTAAACTGATGAAGAAATTAGTTTTTTTTAAAACATTTTTGGGGATATTTATTACAGCAAAAAGTAAAAAATATTGTTTTTTTTTTTTCAAAATTGTCACTCTTTTTTTGTTTATAGCGCAAAAAATAAAAACCACAGAGGTGATCAAATACCACCAAAAGAAAGCTCTATTTGTGGGGAAAAAAGGACGCAAATTTCGTTGGGGTGCAACATGACACGACCGCGCAATTTTCAGTTAAAGCGAGGCAGTGCCGAATTGTAAAAAGTGTTCTGGTCAGGAAGGGGGTGAAATCTTTCAGGGGCTGAAGCGGTTAAAATGACAAGGCTGGCACAGTGTTTTAAATATGGAATTGTAATAAATTGTTACTTAAACATTTGATTTTATGACAATGGTCAGTCATAGACATTGATCTTGTGCTTGTTCTTATGCAGTTAAACCCCCATAGGGCCACAGCCACAATAAACTGAGAATTTAAAGCCAAACCCAACAAAAATAATTTATATTACAGTTTACCAGTCCATAGATTTGGCGGCTGCATTGGTTTTCTTTTTCTCAGACTTTTTTTAGCTTTATTTTCACCTGGTGATCCTACCATTAATACACTTCCTGTTCTAGGGAGACAACATTCACTGTACTGTATTTATGGAGCAGAAGACCTATAATCGAGGGGGGGGGGTTGTTCTGCACCCCAAAGAGAGAACTATAAACAGTGATAAGTGATAACATTCAAAAGAGCACAGGAAGTTGTACCGTCAACCAGACATGTTGCGGAATCGGAGGAGATAACGTGTTATTTATTATTGGCCTTGGATTTATTGCTTTGACCCAAGTCCAGTCCAGGAACAGGAGGAGGAGGAGTTTTTCAACCAAAAATTGGTTGCTTTATTAATGGTGACCAATTATGTCATATGCCTTTGCTGCGGGAGCTCCAGGAGAATAATCCGGATGATTTTCGGAATTATCTCCGGATGACGGACCCCTGCTTTCACCAACTCTTGGCATTGGTGACCTCCTATATTAAGAAGCAGGACACATGTATGAGGCTTTTATTTTATTTTATGGTTGAATAATGATTTGATTTGGTATATTTTCTATATTTTTGGATGCATAGAATGCACTTTTTGGTTAAGTTCTATTGGCAGATAGCATGTCTAATTTTATTTGTTTTCTTTTTTTAATGCACAATAAAATGATTGTGTAGAATAATACTTGACTATGTGTTCAAATCACAGTTTGGGAGTCGGCAGTTACATTTTAAAAAAATACAATGTAAAATTAACAAGGGACACCAACATAGTTGTATCTTTGATCTTAAAAACTACGGGGATAATGGTGTTGTGGTAACTTGCATCAAAAATAAATAAATAACAAGCATAAGAATATTATTCTTGATATCACTAGAAAAAAAAAGCCTTTGAAAATGTGTTTGCAATAACTCCATCAGTATCACCAGCAAAGCAGCTTCATTATTATCCCATTAAAGAAGAAGAGAATTGTGCGCTGCATTTCGAGATTTTTTATAATTTGTTGCGTCACGAATGTTAATTCTCCATTACGAACGCTAGTTTACAAGACCGACCGCTTCCGGCTCATCCTTGCTTCCGAGCATGTGTGTTTGTACTTTGGACTTTTGTCCGACGGACTTGTGTACACACGCTTGGAAAATCCAACATTTGTCCACGGAAAATACGACAACAATCGTCCGATGGAGCGTACACAAGGTCGGATTTACCGCCAACAGCCTGTCATCACATAATTCCCGTCGGAAGATCAGATCATGTGTACGAGGCTTTAGACTAGATAGAAGTTTGCTGCCAAAATGAACACTGCACGTAACGCATGTGTGCAGAGGAAAAAGAAAGTGGTATTTAATTATTTAATGTCCATGCACATATGCGTCCGTAGGCGGCCGAGGTTTCTGTGCTGAGTACGTACTCACGGCGCGCTCCCACCACATTGACCAAACTGTCATAGACATTGGTCTCGTGATCGCCAGTCTTTCCCACCCCCCTAGGTATACACACCCTGTTAAAGAACATCGGGGCGGGGTGGTAACAGACCAAAAGACCAGTAAAACGCAAAAAAGAGAACTCATCATTCTTTTTTTGTAGTGACCAGCTGGAAAGTATATTAGGGGAATTTTATTATTAATTAATATTTATTATTCATATCACACAAAGAACTGCCATGGGACTTTCCGGGATACTATCTAAACTATCCAACAAAGATATCATAAAATCGAATGTTTTAGTAACAATTCATTACGATTTCTTATTTAAAACACTGTGCCAGCCTTGTCATTTAAATATGGAATTATAAAGAATTATTAATCAATTATTTAGATGTTATGACATCTGTGTGGGATAGTCTTGATAGTATCTGGAAAGTCCCATGGTAGTTCTTTGTGTGATTTGTATATTTTTATGTGCAAGGGATGTAGGGACTCCCCATAAGGGACACTGAGTATTATGTTGGTACATACACATACTGAGGGAAGGTGGGTGGGTGGGGGGGTATTTAGTGGCCTTTAGAAACGTTCGGGGCTTTTTTTCAGTGGGAACATGGGGGGGCGCAGTTCTGGCACCTCCAGTACTGAATGTATGTAATGGCAAGGGGTGTGGGGTGTCCTGGAGATTCTGTTGATGCTGGGGATCTATTGTCACTGGTAGGGATCTCTTTTTGTGTGAGGGTCTATTGTTGCTGGTGGGGGATATACTGTTGCTTGGGGTTTTATGTTGTTGGTAGGGATCTACTGTTGAGGGAGAGGTTTATTGTTGCTGGCTGCTGGAGGGTCTATTGATGCTGGTGATGCTGGCTGCTGGGAGATCTGTGTTTGCTGCTGGGGGAGTCTAATGTTGCTGGGGTAGATCTTTTGTTGCTGGGGTGGTATTTTGTTGTGGGTGGTCCATTGTTGCTGTGTGTGGGGGGGGGGGTCTATTGTTGTGTGGTGGGGGAAACTATTACTGCTGGTGTGGGGTCTATTGTTGTGTGGGGTCTTTTGTTGCTGGGGTGGGGTCTATTGTTGCTGCAGGGTATCTATTGTTGCTGGGGGACCTATTGTTGCTGGGGTGGGGTCAATTGTTGCTTGGGAGTCTATTGTTGTGTGGGGGGATCTAGTGTTGCTGGAGTGGTGGTCTATTGTTGCTGGGGGGATCTAATTTACTGCTTTTCTAGTTATCATTACCAAATTCCATACGAATTAATTAGCACCACAAAACGATACTTGGTTCTGCATTCTCCAAAAGGGGCGGTACTGAAAGGTGGGTAGGGAGTGGAACCAAGGGACGATGCTCAGAGGAAGGTAGGGGGCGGAGACAGGAAGGATCTCAGAAAGGGGGTAGTTCCTGCACCTATTCCCTGAGAAAAAAAGCCCTGGAAATGTTGGGCTTCTGATGTGTTGCTGTAGCTTTAAGGAGGATGGGACTTCCTCCATGTAAGCCTGCTCTCTACTTGTGTCATTGCTTTGCAGGCCTCATTGTTGGGAACTCAGAAAGTCTTGACTTAGGTGTCTTGACGCGGGAGTGTGTCTTTCCATGTCTTTGCAGATATATGCAACTAAAATTTCTATTTCTTAACAGATTGGGTATTTTTATGACGACTATCTGGGAAGTATAAAAGAGGTCCCCACCCAAAAAACACTTTTAAGCATACCTTCCAACAGTCCCAGATTGTGTGGGACTGTCCCACAATTTGACCCCACTCCCACCATGTACAGGGTCCCACAAAGGTTTTGCTCCTGTACACTATGTGGGCGGCACAGTGGTGCAGTGGTTAGCACTCTCGCCTAGCAGTAAAAAAAGGGTTGCTGGTTCGAATCCCAACCACGACACTACCTGCCTGGAGTTTGCATGTTCTCCCTGTGCCTGCGTGGGTTTCCTCCGGGTGCTCCGGTTTCCTCCCACACTCCAAAGACATGCTGGTAGGTTAATTGGCTTCTGTCCAAAATTGGCCCTAGTATATGAATGGGGACCTTGGATTGAGGGTAGGGGTTGATGTGAGTGTGCGATGTTCAGGGTTAGGGACAAGGGTCAGGGTTGTAGACCCACACTCACTCAGGTTGAACTGGATGGACTGGTGTCTTTATTCAACCTTACTAACTATGTAACTATGTAACAGTCTGCTCATATGCAAATCACTGTAGGATTAGCATATGAATAAAATGGGCACTGAATGACATGACCAGCGGAGGAGAGCAATAAAATCCCAAGAAATTATTTAAGTATATAAACAGTAAAAAAGGGAGGACAGACCATATTGGCCCCATAAAGAATGAGGAAGGACATCTGGTTACAAAGGATGGGGAGATGGCCAAGGTATTGAATTGATTCTTCTCCTCAGTCTTCACAAGGGAATCGGGGGGCTTCAGTAACCAAAGCTGCAGTGTTTGTCCTCATGACACGTCACAGGAAGCACCTCCATGGTTAACAGAGGACAGAATTAGAAATAGACTTGGGAAACTTAACAATAATAAATCACCAGGACCAGATGGCTTGCACCTGAGGGTACTTGGGGAACTCAGTCAAGTACCGTATTTATCGGCGTATAACACGCACCCCAAGTTTAGGAGAGAATTTTAAGGAAAAAAATTTTTTAGGAGGGAAGTTTTAGGAAAAAAAACTTACATTAAAATGCCCATCAATGCAGCCTTATCTGTCCATCTGCAGCCTTTTCAGTGTCAGTGCAGCCTTGCCCCAGTGCAGTCTTGTCAGTGCAGCTTTGCCCCAGTGCAGCCTTGTCAGTGCAGCTTTGCCCCAGTGCAGCCTTGCCTCAGTGCAGCTTTGCCCCAGTGCAGCTTTGCCCCAGTGTAGCTTCGTTAGTGCAGGTCTGCCCGAGGCCAGCCATGTCAGTGCAGCTTTGTGCACTTGGTGTAGATTCAAAAAATGGCGCCGAGACTGCAGGGAGCCGAGATACACATACTCGAGTGTTCTCGGCTTTTTCCGGCGCCGCCGTCACGCCCAGTCCCGCCCCTGGACCTGTGTTATGTCCATCATAGGGCGGGACTGGGTGTGACTGTGAGCGGCGCCGAAAAAAGCCGAGAACACTTGGGTATGTGTATCTCGGATCCGACAAGAGCCGAGATACACATACCCGAGTGTTCTCGGCTTTTTTCGGCGCCGCTCACAGTCACGCCCAGTCCCGCCCTATGATGGACATAACACAGGTCCAGGGGCGGGACTGGGCGCGACGGCGGCGCCGGAAAAAGCCGAGAACACTCGAGTATGTGTATCTCGGCTCCCTGCAGTCTCGGCGCCATTTTTGAATCTACCCACGGTTGTGAATGTCGGCGGCGACCGCGGCAATTGCCGCGATCGCTCCGATGACACAGAAATCGGCGGGGATCGGCCTATAACACGCACCCACGATTTTCCCCTGATTTTCAGGGGAAAAAAGTGCGTGTTATATGCCGATAAATACGGTAATTGCCAGACCATTGTTCCTAATTTTTACTGACAGTCTACTGACTGGAATGGTACCAGCTGATTGGAGAAAAGCCAATGTAGCACCAATATTTTAAAAAGGGCCAAAATACATCCCAGGGAATTACAGACCAGTTAGCCTAACATCAATAGTATGCAAGCTCTTGGAGGGGATGATAAGGGACTATATACAAGATTTTAGTAATAAGAACGGTATCATTAGCAGTAATCAGCATGGATTCATGAATAATCGTTTTTGCCAAACCAATCTATTAACCTTCTATAAGGAGCTGAGCTGCCATCTAGATAAAGGAAGGCCTGTAGACGTGGTGTATCTGGATTTTGCAAAAGGATTTGACACAGTTCCCCATAAACGTTTACTGTACAAAGTAAGGTCCGTTGGCATGGACCATAGGGTGAGTACATGGATTGAAAACTGGCTACAAGGGCGAGTTCAGAGGGTGGTGATAAATGGGGAGTACTCAGAATGGTCAGGAGTGGGTAGTGGGGTCCCCCAGGGTTCTGTGCTGGGACCAATCCTATTTAATTTGTTCATAAACGATCTGGAGGATGGGGTAAACAGTTCAATCTCTGTATTTGCAGACGATACTAAGCTAAGCAGGGCAATAACTTCTCTGCAGGATGTGGAAACCTTGCAAAAAGATCTGAACAAATTAATGGGGTGGGCGACTACATGGCAAATGAGGTTCAATGTAGAAAAATGTAAAATAATGCATTTGGGTGGCAAAAATATGAATGCAATCTATACACTGGGGGGAGAACCTCTGGGGGGATCTAGGATGGAAAAGGACCTGGGGGTCCTAATAGATGAATGGCTCAGCAATGACATGCAATGCCAAGCTGCTGCTAACAAAGCAAACAGAATATTGGCATTAAAAAGGGGATCAACTCCAGAGATAAAACGATAATTCTCCCGCTCTACAAGACTCTGGTCCGGCCGCACCTGGAGTATGCCGTCCAGTTCTGGGCACCAGTCCAGCAGGAAGGATGTACTGGAAATGGAGTACAAAGAAGGGTAACAAAGCTAATAAAGGGTCTGGAGGATCTTAGTTATGAGGAAAGGTTGCGAGCACTGAACTTTTTTTCTCTGGAGAAGAGAGGGGATATGATTTCAATTTATAAATACCGTACTGGTGACCCCACAATAGGGATAAAACTTTTTCACGGAAGGGAGTTTAAAAAGGACACATAGCCACTGACTAAAATTAGAAGAAAAGAGGTTTAACCTTAAACTGTGTAGAGGGTTCTTTACTGTTATGCCCTGTACACACGATCGGACATTGATCAGACATTCCGACCACAAAATCTGTCTGATTTTTTCCAACGGATTTTGTGCCAAACTTGTCTTGCATACACACGGTCGCACAAAGTTGTCGGAAAATCCGATCGTTCTGAAACACGTACGTCGAGACTATAAACGAGGCAGTAGCCAATAGCTTTTGTCTCTTAATTTATTCTGAGCATGCGTGGCACTTTGTGCGTCGGATTTGTCTACACACGATCGGAATTTAAACGATCGAATTTTGTTGTCGGAAAATTTTATATCCTGCTCTCAAACTTTTTGTGTCAGAAATTCCGATGAAAAAAGTCAGATGGAGCCCCCACACGATCGGAATTTCCGACAACACAATCCGATCGCACTTTTTCCTTCTGAAAATCCGACCGTGTCTACAGGGCATAAGAACGGCAAAGATGTGCAACTCCCTTCCACAGGCGGTGGTCTCAGCGGGGGAGCATCGATAGTTTAAAAAACTATTAGATAAGCACCTGAACAACCACAACATACAGGGATATACTGTACAATGTAATACTGACACATAATCACACACATAGGTTGGACTTGATGGACTTGTGTCTTTTTTCAACCTCACCTACTATGTAACTATGAACAGCAATTTTTAAGTCTTGCCACATATTTTCAATTGGATTTAGGTCTGGACTTTGGGCCATTCTAACATATGAATAAGCTTTGATCTAAACCATTCCATTGTAGCTCTGGCTCTATGTTTAGGGTCGTTGTCCTGCTGGAAGGTGAACCTCTGCCCCAGTCTCAAGTCTTTTGCAGACTTTAACAGGTTTTCTTCTAAGATTGCCCTGTATTTGCCTCCATCCATCTTCCCTTGCTTTCAGGCCAAAAAGTTAAAGTTTGGTCTCATTTGACCAGAGCACCTTCCACATATTTGCTGTGTCCCCCACATGACTTCTCACAAACTGCAAATTGGACTTCTTAGGACTTTCTTTGACCAATGGCTTTCTTCTTGTCGCTCTTCCATAAAGGTCAGATTTGTGGAGAACACGACTAATAGTTGTCCTGTGGACAGATTCTCCCACCTGAGCTGTGGATCTCTGCAGCTCCTCCAGAGTTACCATGGACCTCTTGGCTCTTCTTTGATGAATGCTCTCCTTGCCCAGCCTGTCAGTTTAGGTGGACGGCCATGTCTTGGTAGGTTTGCAGTTGGGCCATACTCTTTCTGTTTTTGGATGATGGATTGAACAGAGCTCCATGAGATGTTCTAAAGCTTGGGATATTTTTTCATAACCCAACCCTGCTTTAAACTTCTCCACAAGTTTATCCCTGACCTGTCTGGTGTGTTCCTTGGCCTTCATGTTGCTGTTTGTTCACTAAGGTTCTCTAACAAACCTCTGAGGGCTTCACAGAACAGCTGTATGTATATTGAGATTAACTTACACACAGGTGGACTCTATTTACTAATTAGGTAACTTCTGAAGACAATTGGTTCCACTAGATTTTAGTTAGAGGTATCAGAGTAAAGGGGTCTAAATAAAAATGCACGCCACACTTTTCACATATTTATTTGTAAAAAAAATTGAAAACCATTAATCATTTTCCTTCCACTTCACAACTAGGTGCCTCTTTGCGTTGGTCTATCACATACTATCCCAATAAAATACATATACATTTTTGGTTGTAACATGACAAAATGTGGAAAATTTCAATGGGTATAAATACTTTTTCAAGGCACTGTATATATAGCAATTCACAACTAGAGAGCAGGCCTACCCGGAAGGCATCCCTATCCTTCCTAAATAGGAACTTCACTCCCCCCCACCTCAATCCCCTTTTTTCGAGTAATCCACAAAAATTACATATTAGTGTTCCCAGTGATCCCTTGGTCCAACATCTGTGGTGTCATCAGGGGGCCAACTGTGTCTTCAAAGATCTTGCGGCCAATCTCCTGATGTCAGGCATGCGGCATGGTGCAGCATAAGGGAGCAAGCTAATACCAGGGCAAGAAAGCTGGTCCCTCCCTGATGATGTGCATGCATAGTAAAATAATCCGTGGCCTCCTGAGATGCATGATGTGGGTATCCCTGGAAACTGCGGGCAAGAGAAACTTCATTCAGGCCCAGACAACAATCAAGGAAGTTGGGGAAAGAATTCCCTCCAAAAATTTTGTGGCGGGAGTGGAGTAGTGGGTTGAGTTGTTAAAAGAAGCTCAGATGTCACGCTTCAAGGCGGCTGAAGACCAATGCAAAAAAAGTAAATAGAGTGAGTATCATATTTGCTTTGTTGGAAGGTGTGCTTAGGAATTTTTGGGAATCATGATCATCCATAATATTATGAATACCGTACTAATATTGAGTAGGCCCACCCTTTTCCCGCCAAAACAGCCCTGATCCATCAAGGCATGGACACCATTAGACTTTAAGGTTAACCAGATTCCCAGCACTAGAAGACCAGTGAGGACCTTTGCTCATATTTCCAAGCGAAGGGGAAATGTTAGATATACTGTTGCAGTTCGGCATGCGCAAGTGCATGCAAGATCCTGCATGCGCATACATGCATGTGTGCATACCGACTGGTCTGTTATCAGGCCCAGTGCTTGACTATTTCACAACCGTGGCAAGACTAACACAACCCCCACCCCACACTGCTCCTCCCGCCCGGCCCAGTCCAGCAGGGGGGTAGCGATAGTCTTGCCTAGGGCGCAAATGACTACAACTACCAGCTTACCCACTTGAAGAGTGGACATCACCAGCCAGGCACTCCAGCACTCGTGCCACTCTTTGCCTTCACATTCTCTGTCTCCATTTCCAGGAGTGTTGGGCGGGAGGTGCAAGGGAGACCTCCACAACATTCCAGTCCACCAGGTACGTGATACAGAGAAAAAATCACACTGCCTCCGCTGGCCTTTCTTCTCGCCAGTTAAGTTATGCACACGCACCCAGCCATCCACATCAGAACAGGCCACCTTTTTCCCTAGCTCTGTGATCCAGTTCTGAAGCTCATGCGCCCAATGTGGGCACTTTTGGCTGTGGACATGTGTCAACATGGGCACCCTTACCGGTTCACAGGTACGCAGCCCCATACACAAAAAAAAATGCAAGGCACTGTGTGTTCTGACACCTTTCTATCAGAACCAGCATTAACTTTGAGTTATAATAGCTCTTCTATTGGATCAGAATTTTCCTTACGTGCATCAGCGAGCCTTGGCCGCCCATCACCCTGTCACCAATTCTCCTTCCTCGGACCACTTTTGGACGGTCCTGACCACTGCAGACTAAGAACATCCCACAAGAGCTGCAGTTTTGGAGTTGTTCTGACCCAGTCGTCTGGCCATTACAATTTGGCCCCGGTCAAAGTCGCTCGAATCCTTACGCTTGCCCATTTTTTCCTGCTTTGAACACATCAACTTAAGGGACAACATGTTCACTTGCTGCCTAATATATTCCACCCACTTTCAGGCAGTGCCAGGACAATATTATCCAGTGCCCAGGTCAAAGATGCCAAATTGTGTCCCCTACCCTTCATTATAGCAAATTGTGTCCCCCCTTCATTATGGCAAATTTTGTCCCCCCTCCATTATGCCAAATTGTGTCCCCCCCCCCTTATTATGTGCAAGCTTCTGATGAGGAGGGGGAAAGAGAGCACAGCCTGCACCTCCTCCCGGCTCTCTCCTCCACTCCTTGACGCTTCTGGAACTTGGCTGACAGAAGTAGTGATGCTGCTGGCACTACTCAGCCTTATAGTAGAAGAAAATGGCGGGACCCTCATCCCTACAATACACGCTGTGCCCAGGGCACCCATCCCTTCTGCCCACCCCTTGTCCATGCCCTGGTCTCAGCTGCCTTTGTAACGGGATAAGCAAAATTTTTCACTTTACCTGTCAGTGGTCATAATATATAGATAGATAGATAGATAGATAGATAGATAGATAGATAGATAGATAGATAGATAGATAGATAGATAGATAGATAGATAGATAGATAGATAGATAGATAGATAGATAGATAGATAGATATTTTATTGTTTTATTGATGGGCAGGTAGATCAATAGATGATTGAATGATCAATAGATATCTAATAATAATAGATAGATAGATCGATAAATAGATATTTTAAAGTTTTATAGATAGACAGTTAAATCATTAGATGATTGAAAGATCGATATATAGATAGATAGATATGTTATTGTTTTATAGATAGATAGATAGATAGATAGATAGATAGATAGATAGATAGATATATAGATAGACAGAAAAAAAACACACACACATACAAAATAAATATTATAAATATAAAAATAAATATATATAAAAATATATTAATTAACACACATACACCCATTATAAAATTGCAATTAGAATTATATACATACAGTATATATATATATATATATATATATATATATATATATATATATATATATATATATATATATATATATATATATATATATATATGATGTATATACTGTATGTTTATAATTATAATTGTAATTTTTATAATGTGTGTTAATTAATATATTTATACTATTTATTTTAATTATATAAATTTAATTAGCTAAATTAGATAATTGGTCTTAATGTCATAGTTGATCAGTGTATGTGTGTATAAAATTATAATTTTATTTTTGTGTGTGTTTATTATTATAATTATACTATTTATTTTAATATTGTGTGCATGTATTGATAAACATAATGTGGTTTTCCTAATTAATTGTTCTTTTTTTTTTTTTGCAATTGAGCTTGATTTGCCATAAAACCTCAACAAAGTAACTCTCATCAAATTGCAATAAAAAAAAAAGAAAAAAAAAAGAATTGCATGAAAAAAATGCATTAGTGCCTCTAGAGGGAGCCCAAAAGCTGCGGCTGGAGCAGCACCGTTGTATTTGTACATGTAAATGGAATATCGGGCACTATTGTCTCCGACGCGCTGTACTACTCAGAGTAGTTTAAATGCATCGAGTCACGCTGTTACGGAATTGAAGTTTCAGTTAAATGAATAACCACCAGCAGGCTCATAGGGGGAGATTTTTTTTTTATTTGTAAAATTTGCCAGTCTTTGAAAAATATTTATCAGCCCCCCAAAATTTTTTTGTTTTTGTTTTCAATTAAAGGGCGAGTTCATCCAGTTCTGTAAACGTAGTATTTGGTATTACTGAGTTGCTTTAAAAAAACATTATTAAACCCAAAACCAAAAATGTAATATATTGTAGCTTACCAATCATTAGATGTGGTGGCTGCATTAGTTTTAATTTTTTAGGCTCCCCACCTCTGTTTTCACCTGGTTGATCTGGCCAGTAACACCCCTCCTGTATTAAAGTCCCTTCACTCTGGATGAAAGAGCACAGGGGGCACCTTTGGACAGCAGCATTGTCAGTCTGGGGGGGAGTATAAAGTGGAGTATACACTATAAGAAAATGGGGAGACCGATCGGCCGGGTTTCCTCGATGTCTCACAGCAAGTTGTAACCGAGAAGAGAAATAATATACGAAAATTCTCGTACAGCAAAGGCTTTCTTTTGCTATTTGTTGTTTCTGATCATGTGCGCTCTTTCCTATCTGATATTTCTTTTACGAAAGCGGTACACATTAAACGAAAATCGTTTGTTCTGTTCACATACAAGAAAAATTTTGGAGTTTGTCCCTTCGGAAATTTTCGTTTGGAAAGTCGGAATCGGTTGTCGAAAGTTGTCTACACACTATACAAAAAGCGAACGATCGGGCCTCGTACGGAATCTATCGTTTGATTTTCTCATAGTGTGTACGAGGCTTTAGATGTATTAGAAGATTGAAATACACACTTTATAATCAGAGACAACAACCTTGGAATAAAGGCTTTACATAAAATAAATTAAAGCTGATCATTGTAAGCACCCCTGCCAGTGGTAAATTGTTTGTCTCATCTCTGCAACTGCTACATCTGCAAGATAGCTTGCTCTTTAAAAAAAACAACAGACTTACTGGCCAGATCACCAGGTGAAAATAAAGGAAAGAAAGCAAAAAAAAGAAAACAAATGCAGCCATCACATCTAAGAATTGGTAAGCCGCTTTAAGATCAGTAGTACATTATTGTATTTAGCATTGTACTCTTATCCTATGTGTAATATTATACCATTATGCTGTATTTTTATACTATAACTTATATTATTATTACTATTATATTCATATTATTTTTATACTATTATTTATATTATTATTACTATTGTATTACTATTGTTTATACTATTATTTTTGTACTGTTATTTATATTAATACTATGTTACTATTATTTACACGAATATTTTATACTATTTTTTATATTATTATTACTATTATGTCACTATTATTTATACTATTATTTTTGTACTGTTATTTATATTATTATTACTATTATATTACTATTATTTTTATACTATTATTTATATTATTATTACTATTATATTACTATTATTTTATACTATTATTTATATTATAATTACTATTATATTACTATTATTTTTATACTATTATTTATATTATAATTACTATTATATTACTATTATTTTTATACTATTATTTATATTATTATTACTATTATATTACAGTTATTTATACTATTTTTTTTACTATTATTTATACTATTATTACTATTATATTACTATTATTTATACTATTATTTTTGTACTGTTATTTATATTATTATTACTATTATATTACTATTATTTATATTATTATTACTATTATTTTTATACAAGTATTTATATTATTATTACTATTATAGTACAGTTATTTATACTATTATTTTATATTATTATTTATATTATTATTACTATTATATTACTATTATTATACTATTATTTTTATACTTTTATTTATATTATTATTACTATTACATTACTATTATTTATACTATTATTTTTGTACTGTTATTTATATTATTATTACTATTATATTACTATTAATTTGATCCTATTATTTATATTATTATTACTATTATATTACAGGTATTTATACTATTATTTTGTACTATTATTTATATTATTATTACTGATATATCACTAGTATTTATACTATTTTTTTGTACTGTTATTTATACTATTATTACATTACTATTATTTATATTATTATTATTACTATTATTTTTATGCTATTATTTATATTATTATTATGTTACTATTATTTCTAAACTATTATTCTGTGCGGATCGGTCACACTAGTGGTGTAAGGGTTGGCAGATCCACTAAGCAGAGCAAATCAGGAAATGGGCAGAACTCTGGGAGTGTCCCAGCAGGCTCCACCCACTGCAGACTGCCTGCAGAAAACAACAGGAAGGGGGCAGAGACAAGACCAGTCCTCCTGCACAAGGAGAGAGAGCAGCAGTGAGCGGTCTTTATTACAGGAAGTCTCACACTGGATTACTGCACAGATCTGGAAGTAATACACAAAGCTTGCCAGGTGGGGTCTATATATATATATATATATATATATATATATATATATATATATATATTTATTTATTTAAAAAATTGCTGCTCAAATGTCTCAAGCATTTGCACAGCTGTCAAGAATAATTCCTGTAATTTGCCTAAAATGTTCCTATGATAGTCAGCTCCATCTAGTGGCCATAATGTGGTATTTTCCTGAAATTTCTCAAGCTGATACTGCATTATGGCTACTAGAGGGTGCAAACAGTTATAGGAAAAAAATGTATTGGGCATTATGTGTGACAGCTGTGCAAACACTTGAGACATTCGCGCAGCAATTTTTTTTACATTTTCATCTTCAGTATTTTTTTTTTCATATTTATATACAGGGTTGGTACACCCAGCTATTTAGTCCTTGCTATAGGACGGGAACCCCATATATTATCTTCAAAATTGAACGAGAGTTCAGCTTTGATGAAAACTGCCGGTTTAGAAACATTGAAAATAAAATGACACAATAAATCTAATATGAGATTTTATCAGTTGGATTTGGATTTACCTTCATTTTAGCAATCATATTTCATCCTGCCAGAGTTCCCCTTTAAATCAGTTGGAACGAGGCGGACTACTTTGAACAAACATGACATGTGAACGGCAGCTGCCGCTTAACTTTCATTTCATTCTGCCAATCTCCCACTTCCCCGACGCCCGTGTCACTCCGTCACGGCAACAAGTACAAATGTACCAAGCCTGGAAAGCGCTTATGTAAATCAGGGGAGCCGGCAAACAAAGCGCGCTTTAAACTTTAAAGAGAACCTAATGGATAGACAATGGAGGTGAAATGCAAAAATCCCGGGAAATGTCTTATAATAGACGGGAGGGGCGGTAAATAATACATGAGGCGCGTATGTTTGCGGCGGGTCGTGTTTGCATGCTTGAATATTTATAAATAGGAAAATGCGGAATAGTCACTTGTTGGGGACAATGGAGAACAGGGATCTCGCTATGTGGAAATCAAGGTGTTCCCGCAGTAAAAAAAAACAGATAGGAAATGTATTTTTAATGATTACACGAGTACCGCGTTCCCGCGCTTATCATTACATGGAGCTGACAAGTTGGTGGTTTAGTACGGGGTCATTTAAAATTGATTTTAGCAGAGACAAAATTTTGTAGATCAAATAAAAGTTTAACCAGAAATTCTCTTCAAGGGGTTTGATTCTGGTTTACTTCTGCGCCTATACTATAGTGTATTATATTATACTTTACTGCCTATACTATGCTATACTAGACTGACTATACTATATTACACTATACTATTTCATACTAAACTATACTATACTATATTGTAGTATGTATTTATACTATACTATTCTATATTGTAATATAATATATTATACTATACTATACTAACTATACTATATTGTAGTATGTATGTGTACTTTACTATATTGTAATATACTTTGTAATATATTATATATACTATACTATATATACTATACTATACTATACTATACTATACTATACTATACTATACTATATTGTAGTTTGTATGTATACTATACTATTCTATATTGTAATATACTATAGTATATTATATATACTATACTAACTATCCTATATTGAACTATACTGTATTGCAATATGCTATTTCATACTAAACTATACTACACTTACTATACTATATTGTACTATGCTATGTGTACTATACTCTTCTATATTGTAATATACTGCCTATATTATACTATATTACATCATACTGTTCCATACTAAACTATACTATGCTATACTATACTGTACTAACTATGCTATATTATACTACACTTTATTGTACTATGCTATGTATACTATACTATACTATACTATACTATACTATTCTATATTGTAATATACTAACTATACTATACTATACTATATTACACTATAGTATTCCATACTAAACTATATTATGCTATAATATACTATACCGTATTATACTATATTACACTATATTATACTGTACTATACTATACTATCATTCATTATACGCTGTTTTCTATACTGTACTATACAATATTATACTGTTCTATATTATACTACATTATACAATACTATACTGTATAATACTATACTATTCTATACTGTACTATACAATATTATACTATTATATACTATACTATATTACAGTATAGTATACTATTTGATTCCATACTATACTTTGTATTATACTATCCTATACTATAATATACTAAACTACACTACACTATACCATACTATACTATTCTTTTCTATACTATACCATACTATTCTATTCTATAATATATTATACTATACTATAGTATTCTATACTATACTTTATTATTATCTTAGAGCAGTGTTTCTCAACTCCAGTCCTCAAGGCGCACCAACAGGTCATGTTTTCAGGATTTCCACTATTTTGCACAGGTGATTTGATCAGTTTCACTGCCTTAGTAATTACCACAGCCGTTTCATCTGAGGGAAATCCTGAAAACATGACCTGTTGGTGCGCCTTGAGGACTGGAGTTGAGAAACACTGTCTTAGAGGAAGTTAATCCAGTTTATTGCGACAACAGAAAAATTCATCAGAAGTGCGATGCACGCACCAGGCTTTTTTTCTCAGAGAATAGGTGCAGGAACTCCCCCCCCTCCCCCCCACCCCACTCACCAATATGTGTGCTGTGTCATAGGGTGGGTGTGGCCAAATTTTACTAACAGTGGGTGGGTGGGTCTTAAAGGGGCATTGTAACCACTGAATCCCACTGTCCACAAGTCACCTCTGCCACCCCCCTCCTCCCCCATCCTAAGCTCACCTATGTACACCTGTCCAAAGCTCACCTCTGCACCCCACCATACACAACTTACCAATGCACCCCTGCCCACAACTCACTGCTGCACCCCATTCATAACTTACCCCTGCACCTCTGTCCACAACTGTCCACAGCTCACCTCTGCGCCCCCTTCCCAACTTATATCTGCACCCCTTTTCGCAACTCACCTCTGTACCCCTGTCCACATCTCACCTCTGCATTGCCCCCATTCACAACTCACCTCTGCTTCCCCCATTCACAACTCACCTCTGCACCCCCCATCCACAACTCACCTCTGTACCCCCCATCCACAACTCAGCTCTGTATCCCCCCATCCACAACTCACCTCTGCATCCCCCCTTCCACAACTCACCTCTGCATCCCCCCCGTCCACAACTCACCTCTACATCCCCCCCATCCACAACTCACCTTTGCATCCCCCCCATGCACAACTCACCTCTGCATCCCCCCCATTCACAACTCATCTCTGCATCCCCCCCATCCAAAACTCACCTCTGCACCCCCCCATTAACAACTCACCTCTGCACCCCCCCATTCACAACTCACCTCTGCACCCCCCCATCTACAACTCACCTCTGCACCCCCCCATCCACAACTCACCTCTGCATCCCCCCATCCACAACTCACCTCTGCACCCCCCTATCCACAACTCACCTCTGCATCCCCCCATTTACAACTCACCTCTGCATCCCCCCATCCACAACTCACCTCTGCATCCCCCACATCCACAACTCCCCTCTGCACCCCCCCATCCACAACTCACCTCTGTACCCCCCATCCACAACTCACCTCTGCATCCCCCCTTCCACAACTCACCTCTGCATCCCCCCATCCACAACTCCCCTCTACATCCCCGCATCCACAACTCACCTTTGCACCCCCCCATTCACAACTCACCTCTGCATCCCCCCCATTCACAACTCATCTCTGCATCCCCCCCATCCAAACTCACCTCTGCACCCCCCCATTAACAACTCACCTCTGCACCCCCCATTCACAACTCACCTCTGCACCCCCATCTACAACTCACCTCTGCACCCCCCCATCCACAACTCACCTCTGCATCCCCCCATCCACAACTCACCTCTGCACCCCCCCATCCACAACTCACCTCTGCATCCCCCCATTTACAACTCACCTCTGCATCCCCCACATCCACAACTCCCCTCTGCACCCCCCCATCCACAACTCACCTCTGCACCCCCCCATCCACAACTCACCTCTGCACCCCCCCATCCACAACTCACCTCTGCATCCCCCCCATCCAAAACTCACCTCTGCACCCCCCATTCACAACTCACCTCTGCACCCCCCATCCCCAACTCACCTCTGTACCCCCCATCCACAACTCAGCTCTGTATCCCCCATCCACAACTCACCTCTGCTTCCCTCCCTTCCACAACTCACCTCTGCATCCCCCCATCCACAACTCACCTCTGCATCAACCCCATCCACAACTTACCTTTGCATCCCCCCCATTCACAACTCACCTCTGCATCCCCAGCATCCAAATCTCACCTCTGCACCCCCCCATTCACAACTCACCTCTGCACCCCCCATCCACAACTCACCTCTGCATCTCCCCATCCACTACTCACCTCTGCATCCCCCCCATCCACAACTCACCTCTGCACCCCCCCATTCACAACTCACCTCTGCATCCCCCCATCCACAACTCACCTCTGCCCCCCCCCATCCACAACTCACCTCTGCATCCCCCCCATCCACAACTCACCTCTGCATCCCCCCATCCTCAACTTACCTCTGCACCCCCCATCCACAACTCACCTCTGCATCCCCCACATCCACAACTCACCTCTGCATCCCCCCATCCACAACTCACCTCTGCATCCCCCCCATCCACAACTCACCTCTGCATTCCCCCATCCACAACTCCCCTCTGCACCCCCCCACCCACAACTCACCTCTGTACCCCTGTCCACAACTCCCCTCTGCATCCCCCCCATCCAAAACTCATCTCTGCACCCCCTGTCTGCAACTCACTTCTGCACCCCCCCACCCATTTGCAACTCACCTCTTTAACTCAATATCTGTAGTTCACCCCTGCACCCTCCACACATATGCAACTCACTTCTGCACCCTATGTCCGCAACTCACCTCTATACCCCCTCATTAACCTGTTCAGAGCTCAGCTCTGCACTCCCTAACCGCAGCTCACTTCCATGCACCTTCCACCCTGTCCACAGCTCACCTCTGCAACACCACAGCCCCCCCAACAACTAAGCTCTGCAGCCCTCTTGCACAGCCCCCTACTTCTGCACCCCTCCTCAACTCTGACCTTTGCACCCCCACAGACCTTTGCACACAACCCATCCCCATTTCCCACCCTCCCTCCACTGCCTTGCTTACCTCAGCAAAAAATACAAAGGCTTGTTTTACTCACACAGTGCACTCTCACTTGCGGCTTTGTCTCTCCCCATTTGCTAGAAGTAGGATCATCAGGAGAGGTGATCAGCATCAAGCAGCTCAGCACACAATGCCCCCCTCTCGCCCATAAACACACTGTGGCAGCTTTCCCTCCCTTGTCCCGGCCCTGAGTGGTGGGGCAGGGACAGTTCTGTTGGAGCCGGCTGGAGAGATGCACAGTCACTGGTAAACACAGAAGACAGGCTTCTGTGTTTACCAGTAACAGTAGATGGCGGTGAGCACAGGGCCAGTGTCAGAGGTGGCCAGCTGAGAACATTTACACACTGTACAGATTCATTGTACTGATTCACAAGGTTTCTACAACAGTAAAAGTGTATCTAAAGCCAGATTTGTCTTGTGTAGTTTTGGACAGAATAGTCAGGGCTTACAACCCGTACCAGGTTTTTATTTCTGCCCCTGCTGGGGCAAAGACAGCAATTTAGGTCCTGGTGACCATTTTCACTGAGCAGAAAGTGATGGGAAGTTTATAATTTTGAGTTGTTACTAAAATAGGAAAATCACACATGTTCCAGTGAATATTGTCTAAGAGGGAATTTATATCTGAAGATTAATCTGCATATTTTTTGCCTCACTTGGCCCCTCATCAACATGCTAATGACGAAAACTTTTGCTGACCAGGCCTTTTCTGGCACTTTTTGTTTACAAGTTTAAATCAGTATTTTTTTTGCCATAAAATGACTTATAACCCCCAAACATTATACATTTTTTTAGCAGAAACCCTAGGGAATAAAATGGTGATTGTTACAATTTTTTATGCCACACAGTATTTACACAACAATTTTTTGAAACGCAATTTTTTTGGGAAAAAATACACTTTATTGAATTAAAGATAAACAAAACACAATCTATACCCCATTATTTTTGTAAGATATGAAAGATGATGTTACGCCAACTATATACCTAATATGTCATGCTTTAAAATTGCGCACGCTCGTGGAATGGCGACAAACTACGATACTTAAAGATCCCCATACATTTGTTACAGGTTACCTCTTTAGAGTTACAGAGGAGGTCTAGCGCTAGAATTATTACTCTCGCTCTACTGATCGTAGCAATACCTCACATGTGTGGTGCAAACACCGTTTACATATGCGTGAATGAATTACGTAAGCGTTTGCTTCTGTGAGGGAGTACGGAGGGATGGGGGCACTTTAAAAAAGAAGAGAAAAATTCTTATTTATTTCATTTTAACACTATCCCTTTATTTATTTATTTATTTATTTATTTATTGTATCACTGTTATTTCTATCATAAGGAATGTAAACATCCCTTGTAATAGAAAGAAGAGATGACAGGTCCTCTTTATGGAGAGATCTGGGGTCAAAAAGACCTCAGATCTCTCCTTATCTTACCTTTACCTTTAAAAGCAAAAGAACAAAAAAAAAATGTTTTTAAATAGTGTGCTTTAAAAGAAAAAAAAATTGTTTTCTTCTGACCTAGACTGCCCTAGAAGTGACGTCGCTCCGGTTCTCCAAGGCCATAGAGGCGACCAAAGACGACCTGGTCTCTGTTCGCCTCTGTGACCAGCCTGCCCCACCACTGGATCGTTTCTCGGGTGCCAGAAGTTTTAACTCATCCTTAAACAATCTAAAAAAATCCCCAAATTTTTGGTTTGAGATGGACTTTAGCCCTCACAGATGATTTGCTGCCCCATGGAACTCATCACATGTAATGGCTTCATAGAGACTCCACCCTCCTGTAATGACATACTGATCCACTCTATAGGTAAGTAGTCATTACATTACGTCTTTATTTGTACAGTTCATTCCATGCAGTCTGCTGCCACAATGCAATAATAAAAGCAACAGCAGCACAAATAGAACAATACAAATGAAGTCAGACGCGCAGTAATTAAGCTAATCTTGATTTATTGCGGTGTCATTGCTTCATAGCACGGTTTTAATCAGCCGGGGCCGGGGAGACTTAAAGCATAATTTGTGAAATTGCCAAAAAATGTTGCGGCTGCTTAATTACACACATTTATTAACAATGTTTATATGTATAATGTAATTTTCGGCTTCCATTTTTTTTTTTAACATAACTGTATGATGTAATTGTTTCTGTTTATTTTGTTCGGATAAAACAAGCCATGGTAAAATAATTAAAATCATGGCTTAGTTGAAAAGAGAATGCAATATACGTAGGTATAGGTAATGTAAGGAGTGCATTGGGGAGCACAGTGGCTTAATGGTTAGCTGTACCACTTGCAGCACTGAGGTCCTCAGTTCAAATCCTAGTCGGGATACTATCTGCATGGGGTTTGCATGTTGCCCTCAGTTTAAGTTCCAGTCAGGACACTATTGGCATGGAGTTTGCATTTCTCCTTTTGCATGCATGGATTTCCTTTGTGTATTCCAGTTTCCTTCTATACTTCAAAGACATGCATTTAGGAAGATTGGCCCAGCTATAGTTGAATAAGATAGGGACCTCAGATTGTAAGCTTCTTTAGGGCAGGGGCTGATGTGAATTTACAATGTGAAGAGTGCTGTGCAAATTGTTGGCGCTATATAAATACCTATAATCAATATTCTGCTGAGGTAGGCAAACTGTGTGCCCGCATTCTCCCCCATTTGCTGACTATTGACCCTGCTATATGTATATAAGTTGACCTTAGATTGTAAACTCCTTTAGGGAAGGCACTGATGTGAATTTACAATATATAGAGTGCTGCATCAATTGTTGGCACCATTCTTCTCCATTTGACAATTATTGTTCCTGCTATATGTACTGTATATGAGATAGGGAGCTTAGGATATAAGCTCCCTCATGGTAGGGACTAATTTTAATGTACAATATGTAGAGTGCTGTGTAAATTGTTGGCACCATATAAATACTTATAATCATTATTCTGCTGAAGTAGGCAAACTGCCCACATTCTCCTCCATTTGCCACCCTTTGGCCCTACTATATATATATATATCAATATCTATATCTATATATATATATATATATATATATATATAGATATATAGATATAGATATATAGATATAGATATCTATATCTATCTATCTATCTATCTATCTATCTATCTATCTATCTATCTATCTATCTATCTATCTATCTATCTATCTATCTATCTATCTATCTATCTATCTATCTATCTCTCTCTCTATCTATCTATCTATCTATCTATCTATCTATCTATCTATCTATCTATCTATCTATCTATCTATCTATCTATCTATCTATCTATCTATCTATCTGATAAGGACCTTAGATTATAAGTTCCATCAGGGCAGGGATTGATGTAAATGTACAGTATGTAAATATGTAGAGTGCTGCATCAATTGTTGGTGCTATATAAAGACCTATAATATTTGGCTTAAGTATCCAAACTGCGTGCCCGCATTCTCCACCATTTTCTGACTATTGGCCCTGCTGTACGTACATGAGTTAGAGACATAAGGTTGTAAGCTTCTTCAGGGCAGGGACTGATGTGAATGTACAATATGTAGAGTGCTGCATCAATTGTTGGTGCCATATAAATACTTATAATAATTATTCTGCTGAAGTAGGCAAACTGTTTGCCCGCATTCTCCTCCATTTGCCAACCTATGGCCCTACTATAAGTATATGAGATAGGGATCTTAGATCGTAAGCTCCTTCAGGCCAAGAACTGATGTGAATGCACAATATATAGAGTACTACACAAATTGTTGATATATCAATACCTTTAAACAATATTATGCTGAAGTAGGCAAATTGTGTGCCCTCATTCTCCTCCATTTGCCGACTATTGGTCCTGCTATATGTATATGAGCTAGAGACCTTAGGTGGTAAACTCCTTAGGGCATGGACTGATGTAAATTTACAATATGTAGAGTGCTGCGTAAATTGTTGGCACTTTATAAATACCTATTAACGATATTCTGCTGAAGTAGGAAAACTGTGTGCCCGCATTCTCCTCCATTTGCTGGCTATTGACCCTGCTATATGTATATAGGTTGACCTTAGATTGTAAACTCCTTCAGGGCAGGCACTGATGTGAATGTACAATATATATAGTGCGCTGCATTGTTTGTTGGCACCATATAAATACTTATAACCATTGTTCTGCTGAAGTAGGCAAACTGTTTGCCTGCATTTTCCTCCATTTGCCAACCAATGGCCCTACTATACGTATATAAGTTAGGGATCTTAGACCATAAGTGCCTTCAGGGAAGGGACTGATGTAAATTTACAATATGTAGAATGCTGCTTTGATTGTTGGCACCATATAAATACCGGTAAACAATATTATGCTGAAATAGGCAAGTTGTGTGCTTGCATGCTCCTCCATTTGCCAACTATTTTTTCTGCTATATGTATATGAGCTAAAAAAAACCCTAGATGATAAGCTCCTTCTGGGCATGGACTGCTGTGAATTTACAATATGTAGAGTGCTGTGTAAATTGTTGGCTCTATATAAATACCTATAATCGATATTCTGCTGAACTAGGAAAATTGTATGCCTGCATTCTCCTCCATTTCATGAGTATTGTCCCTGCTATATGTATATAAGTTAGGGACCTTAGATTGTAAGCTCCTTCAGGGCAGGGACTGAGGTGAATGTACAATATATAGAGTGTTCTAATTCCCTCTTAAACCACTAGCTGTCCTCATAGCCAGGAGTCAGGGAAGACTCAGGAGTCAGTAGGGTTAGGTGCCAGTCCTGCCCCCGCTAAAAGTAGGGACACCCTGGGTAAGCATATATTAAGGAAGGCTATCAGGGAAATAGGCGCATTCCCTGGCACAATAGTGCAGGGATCGCGAACCGGTGTAGACAGGGGCAAGCTGGCGTGAATCAACACACAAGGATGCGCAGTGCCATGAACAGGCAAACGCACATGCGCGGCGGCACACGCACAGTGTGATAGTGGCACCACTTCTGACAATGGTGCATTGCTGGTTTATCATCAGCTTCCCTCTGTTTTCCTGTGCCTTGTATATCCTGCTAATCAGATTTGCTGTGTACCGACCTGGCTTGCCTTGACCTGATCTTCTTGATCTCCGTTTGACTTGTATCCTGACCTTGTTCCTGCTTGATCCCGGCCTGGCTTATGGACTCTGCCTTTACCTGTCTCCTGTGCAAAGACCCGGCTGACTCCTGTTACACTTATCTTGGACTGTCTTACTATGAATGACCCCTGGCTCCTGACTCAGTTATCCGGTCTGCTCCACTGGTCCGCATCTTCTGGACTTTCTAATCACGTCTGCCTTGCAGTATACCTTACCTGTTCCAGCAAGTTCCTGGCAACCAGCTCCCGCAATCAGGCAACCCGTGCTTCTGTGGGCACCACACCTCCTGTGTTACCTTCAGGGGTGTGCTGCACTCGGCCGCAAGGGGAGCCCTCCCAGCATCTCGGCCTCCTACCAAGTTCCTGACAGTATAAACCAGCCATGTCAGAGGCCAACGGAGGTGTCTCCCCGTAGAAAGCCTTATGTCAACAAGTCATGGCCCTCACCTTGCCATCCAAAGACTCCAGGAAGAATACATCCAATTAGAGGGCCATCTGCAACACCTGTCAGTGACACCTGCTTCCACAGACCAAGGCCCATCCTCAGCCAGCTCTCCCGCTGCCACTCCTGCCCAAGAACGCACCGTGGCCACTCCTACTGTGGTGGTACCCCCAGCAGAACCACAAGTGCCGACACTGGAATGATTTTCTGGAGATCGAAAGAAATTCAGATCCTTTAAAAATGCCTGTCTCCTGTACCTGGCTCTGCAACCACAGACGTTTTCTATTGAAACAGTGAAAGTAGGGTTAATCATTTCCTTACTAACAGATGAACCTCAAGCATGGGCCCATGGATTATTGGAGCAGAAGAGTCCTGTCATTAACTCTGTGTACCTGTTTTTGGAAACCATGGCACATAAATATGATGACCCCAGTGGATGGCCACTGATGAAGCTACTCTGCATACTCTACAGCAGGGTCGGCGCCCTGTGGAAGATCACACAGTTAAATTCTGCAAGTGGTCCGTAGACACAGGGATGGAATAAGGCAAGCTTGAGATATCAGTCTGAACCCCTCAATGATGAGTTGACCAGAGTGAAAACCCCCTCATCTCTAGAAGGTCTCATCCAACTGGCCATTCAGCTAGACAGACGCTTACGGGAACGCCAGTCTGAACGTGCTCAAACCTTTCGTCCCACCTGGATGCTGCCTAAAGCTCCGCCTACATCGGCACCCATGCCTCCTATCGTACCTGTACATGAAGCAGAACCCATGCAGATTGGCTTAGTCTATCCAGCATTGACTCCAGATGAGAGACTTCATCGTCGACAGGCAAACCTTTGCCTGTATTGCGGGGGAACTGGACATTTCATATGCAGTTGCACCATAAGACCTAGTAAGTCAACCCCCGCACTCCAGTCTACTTTCAGTTTTCCAGGTCTTCCCTGACTCATATTGTTCTCCCTGTCTCATTACAGGTAGGGGGAGAGGAAGTTCAGCTTCAGGTAATACTTGACTCTGGGACATGTAGCTGTTTCTTGGGTCTGACCTTGGCAAAAAGTCTCGCTATTCCTCTCCATCGCAAAAGACGGAGAGTCCATCTGGCTGATGGCTAAATGCCTAGCTCCGGGCCTGTCACACAAGAAACGGCACTTACCTTTACCTCCACCGACTCAGGTCACCAGGACTTTATACGTTTTGATGTCCTGAGCTCCCCTATATTCCCTGTCACCCTGGGAATTCCATGGCTACAGGCGCAGAACCCTCAGGAAGTACTATTCTCTTCTTCCTACTGCCGGCAGCATTGCCTTGTTCTTGAATCCAAAGACTTTACTAGCTGCCTGAAAGTACTACCAACACCCAGTGTGGACCACAATATACCAGCAGCCTACTGAGAATTCCTAGACGTCTTCGACAAGAAGAAGGAAGATGCCCTTCCTCCACACAGTCCCATTGAGCTACTCCCAGAGGCTGAGATACCTTTCAGCCGCATATTTCCCCTTTCCGAAACTGAAATTGAGACATTGCGGCAGTATATTGATAAAAACATAGAAAAAGGATTTATCCGCCCTTCCTCCTCTCCTGACAGTGTCGGCATTTTCTTTGTTGAAAAGAAGGATAAGACATTAAGACCATGTGTGGACTACAGGGAACTAAATAAAATCACCCTTAAGAATCGCTATCCACTCCCCCTGGTCCCTGAACTCTTCCAGAGGTTCCGTACAACTCATAGCTTCACTAAACTAGATCTACGCGGAGCCTACAATCTTGTCCACATTCGGAAGGGGAAAAACAGCGTTTAGAACAAGGTTCGGACATTTTGAATACCTAGTAATGCCATTCGGATTGTGCAACGCTCCAGCCACATTCTAACACTTTATAAATTACATTTTTCGGGAGTATCTAGACCCCTTTGTCATCGTCTATCTTGACGATATTCTCATATTCTCAGCCACCCTGGAGCTTCACAGAATGCATGTAAAAAAGGTGCTGTGCATCCTCAGAACGCACGGATTGTACGTTAAAGTCAAAAAATGGGTGTGCTGCACTCTGCAGGGGTGTGCTGCACTTGGCCACAAGGGGAGCCCTCCCAGCATCTTGGCCTTCTACCAAGTTCCTGACAAAGGCAGAGGGTTTCCTGAATAGGTGGCCATGAGGTGAGTGATTACAGGTTCTTCAGTGAGTGGACCAGAGAAGAAAAACATGTAGGCAGTTGGGTCTTAATTGTTTAGCTTCCCCTTTGAGGGCAGTGGAAGAACAGAGGGGAGATCCAACATTTTTGAGTTGCCACCAGAACTGGAAAAGAGGGGAAATTGTCCATTGGGAAACATTTGCTTCCATGATCACTGTCTAACAGGGTTTACACCATCCTCATACGCTATCCAAAAAAATAATTTTTCAAATGTTTGGATTTAGATACTTTAAAGCTGATGTTTAAAGCCTTCTCTTCAGTCTTGAGCATGTGTAAGGGCTCCTCTCCAGTACTGGAATAGCTTATTCTGATTTCATTGAACACTGTGAGCTTCTCTCAATGTGCATTAGAAGCTGTAGGAAGTCATAGAGCCCACTTCAAACCAGGGTGGGGGTGGGGGGTCAAACATTTGTGCTGGGGCTGAGAGGATTTGAAGGGGGGGAAAGGAAGAGAATGTGTGCTAGGAGAGGTGATTTAGCCAGGGGGAGGGCAATTTGGGGCTAAGAGGGGGGATTTGGGGGGGGGGATTTCCGCTTGTCAAGTTGTCAAGAGAAGAGCTTTGTGCTAGGGGTGGGATTTGTGCTAGAAGGAGGGATTTTGGGGAGCAATTTTTGCTACTTTTGGGGCACAGAATTTATGCTAGGCTGGAGGATTTTGGGGCAGACTTGTGCTTGGAGGTAGGAGTTGGATGGGGGAGGAGTTGTGATAGGAGAGGGATGGGTTTGGCAGTGGGGGAGGGAATGTGTGCTAGGAAGGGGGATTGGGAGGGATGTGTGCTAGAAGGGGGGATTTGTGCTAATAGAGGGATTTAGGGAGAGGGCAGCAATTTGGTGCTGACGGGATTTTTGGGGAGAGGATTTCTGCTAGTAGAGGGGATGGAGGGGGGAGATTTTTTGCTAGGAGGGGAGATTGGGGGCGATTTGTGCTAGAAGGGGGATTTTGGGGAGGAATTTGTGCTAAGCAGGGGGAATTGTGCTAAGAGAGGGATTTGGGGAGAGGGCAGCAATTTGGTGCCGGGGGGATTTTGGGGGAGAGGATTTGTGCTAGTAGAGGAGGGGATGGGGGGGGGGATTTGTGCTTGGAAGGGAGATTGAGGGTGATTTGTGCTAGAAGGGGAGATTTTGGGGAGGAATTTGTGCTAAGAAGGGGTATTTAGGGGGCACAGGATTTATGCTAGGCAGTGGGATTCGTGCTGATAGGGAGGAATTGGGTGGGGAAAGGATTTGTGCTGGGGGGGGGGGGGATTTGGGGGAGAGAATTTGCGTTAGGTGGGGTGATTATTTTGGGGGGGGATTTGAGATAAGAAGGGGGAATTAGGGGTGGGGGGATGTTGAGCTGGAAGAGGAGATTGGGAGGGCAAAGATTTGTGCTGGAAAGGGGAATATTGTGCATTTTTCTTTGGGGAGAATTTTGGCTTGCAGGGGGAAGTTATGATTGGGGGGAGTGACTATGCAGGTTAGTGCTGGATTTTTTTTTTGAGGGGGGGAGGACATTTTTGTTAAGGCATGATGCTCCCACATTGCAGTGGGGGAATGGAGTTTCTCATCTTCACCCTGGACACTAGATGACCTTGTCCCGACACTGTATCTAAGGACTGGTAAGCTCAAATATATTACATTTTTTGGGGGGTTTTATACATTGTGGGGTTGATTTACGAAAACTGGACAGTGCAAAATCGTGTGCAGCTGTGCATAGAAACCAATTAGCTTCCATTTTTTTTTTTTTTGTCAAAGCTGAAGCTAGAAGCTGATTGGCTACCTATCCAGTTTTAGTAAATCAACCCCAGTAGGTTACTTGACCCCTGGTCCAACTTTTACTGGAAGGGGTTGAACCCTATGGGTAAAGGTTGTCTCTATTTACGTCTAGACACCCACTCCTTCTGGACACCAGTTTTCAAAAATAAAAGTAGCCACAAAAACTCTTTAAAATACTGCGCCGTTGTTTTTACGGTAACACGCGGTTAAGGGTTCGCTTTGCATTCTGCAGTCCACGAATTTATATTAAAACAAGGCGGTTCATTAATTCTTAGTATGAGGGCTGTTCACAGGATGAGTTTATGAAACCATTAAATTTCATCGTGCTCATACCCCGTCTTACAATCCATAAGAATACACGGCATGGTGGACGTTTGCCAAACCATCTGTGCCAGAGCCCGAGATCTCAATCCAATTTATTAAACCTGATTCATAATCAAACGCTGAAGCTAAATTCGACATTCCTTGTAAAATCTGACCTATAAAAACTTTATTGGCCCTTTTTTATTTTTAGGAGTGCATTCCTGTACAGAACGCTTAAAAAAAAAATAAAAAATTGCAGAATTGTATTACAATAGCTCGAAAACGCGTACTTTGCACATGATTCTTGAATCCATCTCGGCATGCAAATAGACCACACAGCTCGAGCGGTTTCGGCGGCATTGGAGAGTAAGTAAAGACGCAACGGTGATAGAATGGAAAAACGGAATGATGAACGGCTTCATGTGAAAGCAATCAGTTAACCAATAAAGCAAACCAACTACCAAATGAGCTCAAACATTAAAGTCAACTCCAACCAACATTTACTCTCATATACAATTGCTAGACAAGCCGTGTTGTAATTTAACCACTTCAATACCGGGCACTGTCACCCCCCCTTGCTGCCCAGGCCAATTTTCAGCTTTCAGCGCTCTCACACTTTGAATGACAATTGCGCGGTCATGCAACATTGTACCCAAATTAAATTTCAATCATTATTTTGAGACGGCGCAAGCTTTCTTTTAGTGGTTTGTAATCACCACTGGGTTTTTATTTTTTGCTAAACAAACGAAAAAAGCCAGAAAATGTTGAAAAAAAAAGTTTTTCCTTGTTTCTGTTATAAAATTTGGCAAATAAGTAATTTTTCTTTGTCACTTATGTGTGCTAATGAGACTGCACGGATGGGCACTGATGAGGCTGCACTGATTAAGTTGAACTGATGTGCACTGATGAGGCTGCACTGTTGGGCACTGGTGAGGCTGCACTGGTGGGCACTGATAGGCAGCAGTGATGGGCACTGATAGGCTGCACTGATGGGCACTGATTAAGTTGCACTGATGTGCACTGATGAGGCTGCACTGTTGGGCACTGGTGAGGCTGAACTGGTGGGCACTGATAGGCAGCAGTGATGAGCACTGATAGGCTGCACTGATGGGCACTGATGAGCACTGATAGGCTGCACTGATGGTCACTGATGAGGCTGCACTGGTGGGCACTGATAGGCAGCAGTGATGAGCACTGATAGGCTGCACTGATGGGCACTGATGAGGCTGCACTGATGGGCACTGATGAGACTGCACTGATGGTCACTGATGCTAAGTGCACTTATGGATACTAATGAGGTGGCATTTATGGGCACTGATAAGCTGCACTAATGGGCACTGATGAGGCGGCACTGATGGGCACTGATAGGTGGCACTGATGGGCACTGATGAGGTGGCACTGATGGGAACTGTTAGGTTGAACTGATGGGCACTGATTGACACTGATAGTGTCCTGATTATCAATGTAGATGTGCTCTGTCAGACTTGCCAGTTACCAACTCTCCTCTCCTCACGCTGTGACAACACGTGAGGAAAGGAATGCCGATAACCAGCAAATTTGTTTACATGTGATCAGTCCACTGTGATTGGCCCTTTTCCTTAATCTGAGATCAGCTGTGCTCATTGGCAACGATCACTGACTCTATCCATTCATAACTAAAACATAGTACTATGCTTCAATTTGTGAATGAACGGGCGCCATTCCTGCACATTCATTCTGTGCAGCTGAGGCTGCAGGGAAGGAGATTGCAGGCCGTGTCCTCAATCTCCTTTTCTCTGTCTCAAAGTTGGAACATCAGAGGTCTGTTTAGACCCCTGATATCTCTTCAAAGCCCCCCCCCCCCCCCAACGGGGCTCCTAAAAAAAATTGTAAAAAATAATTGAAAAAATAATATTGTATAAAAAATTTGAGAAAAGGGGTAAAAAAAAAACAACAACAAAAAAACTGACACCAGTGGTGGAACTACCGGGGTCATAAAGGTTGCACTTGCCCCTGGACCCTGGCATTCCACCACTGGAAATTTCAAGTGTGGGTGTGGGTGTGGCGCTGTTCTGGTTTGAAATGAATATTATGTCTCTATCATACCATATTAAACTCACCTCTAATGAGTGAGAAAAATGTGAAATAGTGTTGATATAAAATTCCCGAATATCTATGGCTCAAAGAAAATAAAGCCAAAAAATTAAAAGATGAGAAAAAGAAAAAATCAAAAAATGTTTTATGTGATTTGCTGTTCAGGTAAATATATATTCATACCATGTATTAGGGTATTCTTAAAATCCTACCATGCATGGTTAGGTAACATACATAGATGTGGTGAGACTAGGGAGGGGAAGGGAAAAATTGGAAAAAGGTGGGGGAGGGGGAAGGGGGGGTGAAAAGGGAGGGGGGAAGGGGAAAATTGCCAGTGATAAAGTGACTTGTGCTTAAAATACCAAATTAGAAAACAATAGTGCTTTAAATAGTCCTATTAAAGTGCACATGTGATAATTAGTGCTAACAACTTGATCTTCTCAATAGACAATGTTATTCAGTGCAATCTTCTTATTGTTGTTTTCATTGGTGACAGTGTTTAAAACCGTGCTTCTAATGTGCAAACACTCACCAACTTCTTTCACCCCTGCAGGGGTATCATGCAGTCACAGTCTGTGCCACTGTGCGGCAGTTCCTGGCATTCTCAGGATCGTGTTTATGTTTAACATAGAAGAAAAGGGATGCCCATAGCGTAAAAACGTTTTTAAAACTTTTATTTCCAAAAATAGCAGAGCGGTACTCACATTCTAGCAGTGCATTTCAAGATAAAAAGATATCGGATTAAACTGTCAACAAATCCTATGTTCTTTGGAAGATGATGCAAAGACGTAGATTAGGCCACGCCCTACGCGTTTCGTCATTGGAGCGCTCCAGTAGAAGTCCAATTTTTCACCTATTTCCACTGAGCGGGTTTACCACTAAACTTCTAATTCCACCTCTGGGCTCAGAGGAAAGGGCCCCGGCTGGGAGTCAGGGACCGGAGCCCTGAAAGTTCTAGTTAAGCCACTGGTCTGTTTTTTTTTTCCACTTTCCAGCTTCTGCAGCAGGATCTTTTTACCCCAGAGACCCTTTTACCTAACCATTCCAGATTTGAGGTGTCAAGGTATATGCCTTCAGCCAACTTTATCTTTTCTTTCTAATGGATTCCATGTTGTTCTATGGCCAACTGGGAGATATGATCCCTCCATCATGTTTTGGATTTTTCCCCAGAGCCCTCTTCTAGTTTAACGTACTCTTAACTCCCAAGAGGTTCGCAAAATGTGGGCAATTGTAGAAGATGCCCAAACCACCAACTCCTCTAAATTCAAAAATGAAATGGCCTTGTGGGTTGTAGTATAAACTTTTCAAGCTTAACCTTTTATATAAATCTACATTTATGGTATGATTTCTGTTAGTGCACACTCTTGATGGTACAATATTTTCTAAGATGTGGCTACGTTCTTGGTGGCAATAACCATTTTTTATGAAATCAGTGATGATTTAATCTTAAAAGTCTTCTTACCCGCAAACCCAAATTTAAACAAATTTTTGTCTAAGTTCCATTTTATATTGGCATGGTTTGGCATGAAATCTTTTGAAGAAGCAATAAATGCTGATATATGGGAGAATTTTCTCTCGAGGTGCCATATCCTGTGTTATTCAACCCAATTTCATTTTTATGACTGGAACTGGAAGTCTTTTACTCACTTTAGTATTTGGGCTTCAAGGAATAATATTTGAGCTGGGTATTATTATATTTTATAAAGTATTGGGAGAGTGCTAGCTGATATCCAACAGTTGAATGAAAGGGTTTAAAGATATGGGAGGCTAATATAGATAGATAGATAGATAGATAGATAGATAGATAGATAGATAGATAGATAGATAGATAGATAGATAGATAGATAGATAGATAGATAGATAGAGAGATAGATAGATAGATAGATAGTGCCTTGCAAAAGTATTCACCCCCCTTGGCATTTTGCGTGTTTTGTTCCCTCACAACCTGGAATTAACATGGATTGTTTGAGGATTTGCATCATTTAATTTACAGAACACGCCCACAACTTTGAAGATGTTTTTTTTTCAATGTGCATAATTATTCACCCCCCTAAAGTCAATACTTTGTAGAGCCACCTTTTGCGGATATCACAGCTCCAAGTTGCTTTGGATAAGTCTCTATGAGCTTGCCACATCTTACCACTGGGATTTTTGCGCATTTCTTCTTGCAAAACTGCTCCAGCTCCTTCAAGTTGGACGGTTTGCGCTTGTGAACAGCAATCTTTAAGTCTGACCACAGATTTTTTATTGGATTGAGGTCTGGGTTTTGACTAGGCCATTCCAACACATTTACACGTTTCCCCTTAAACCACTCAAGTGTTGCTTTAGCAGTGTGTTTGGGGTCATTGTCCTGCTGGAAGGTGAACCTCCGTCCTAGCCTCAAATCACACATAGAGTGGTACAGGTTTTGCTCAAGAATATCCCTGTATTTAGCACCATCCATCGTTCCCTCAACTCTGACCAGTTTCCAAATCCCGACTGCTGAAAAACATCCCCACAGCATGATGCTGCCACCACCATGTTTCACAGTGGGGATGGTGTTCTTTGGGTGATGTGATGGGTTTGTGCCAGACATAGCGTTTTCTTTGATGGCCAAAAAGTTCAATTTTAGTCTCATCAGACCAGAGCACCTTCCTCCATAATTTTGGGAGTCTCCCACATGTCTTTTTGCAAACTCAAAATGTGCCATTTTGTTTTTTGCTTAAAGTAATGGCTTTCTTCTGGCCACTCTGCCATAAAGCCCAACTCTATGGAGCGTACAGCTTGTTGTCATCCTATGTACAGATACTCCAGTCTCTGCTGTGGAACTCTGCAGCTCCTCCAGGGTTACCTTAGGTCTCTGTGCTGCCTCTCTGATTAATTCCCTCCTTGCCCGGTCCATGAGTTTTGGTGTGCGGCCGTCTCTTGGCAGGTTTGCTGTTGTGCCATGTTCTTTCCATTTGGTTATGATAGATTTGATGGTGCTCCTAGGGATCAACAAAAATTTGGATATTTTTTTATAACCTAACCCTGACTTGTACTTCTCAACAACATTGTCCCTTACTTGTTTGGAGAGTTCCTTGGTCTTCATGGCAGTGTTTGGTTAGTGGTGCCTCTTGCTTAGGTGTTGCAGCCTCTGGGGCCTTTCAGAAAGGTGTGTCTATGTAATGACAGGTCATGTGACACTTAGATTGTACACAGGTGGACATCATTTCACTAATTATGTGACTTCTGAAGGTAATTGGTTGTCACCAGAGCTTTTTCTGGGCTTCATAACAAAGGAGGTGAATAAATACACACATGCCAATTATCAGTTTTTTATTTCTGAAAAATAGTTTTATGTATATATTTTTCTATTTTTACTTCACCAACTTAGACTATTGTGTTCTGATCCATCACATATAATTCAGATTAAAAAACATTGAACTAAAGGCTGTAATGTAACAAAATAGGTAAAGAGCCAAGGGGGGTGAATACTTTTACAAGGCACTGTATATATATATATATATTTTTAGGTAACTGCTTTATATTTTTAACCACTTGGCCTCTAGAAGATTCCCCCCCCCCCCTCATGACCAGGCCATTTTCTTGCGATACGGCACTGCGTTACTTTAACTGACAATTGCGTGCTCATGCAACGCTGTACCCAAATAAAATATATGCCCTTTTCCCCCACAAATAGAGCTTTTTTTGGTGGTATTTGATCACCTCTGCGGTTTTTATTTTTTTGCGCTATAAACAAAAAAAAGAGACTGGCAACTTGAAAAATATATATATATATTTTTGACTTTCTGCTATAAAACATATCCAATAAAAAAATGTAAAGAATCAAATTTCTTCATAAATGTATACCAATATATATTCTGCTACACATTTTTGGTAAAAAAAATCTCAACAAGCGTATATTGATTGGTTTGCGCAAAAGTTATAGCGTCTACTGGCGTTTTTATTTATTTATTTATACAAGTAATGGCGGCAATCAACGACTTATAGTGGGACTGCGATATTGAGGTGGACAATCAGACACTAACTGCCACTTTTGACTCTTTGTGGGAACCAGTGGCACTAATAGTGATCAGTGCTAAAAAATATGCACTGTCACTGTACTAATGACACTGGCTGGGAAGGGATTAAAGATGTAGGGTGATCAAAGGGTTAAGTGCGTGCCTGGCCAGTGTTTTTGTGTACACTGTGTGGAGCTTTCACTAAGGGGTGTGATGGATTTTCTTTCCCTGCGTTGCATCACTTTCCCCCTGTCAGGACGGAGCTCTACCTTGTTTACATATTAGAAAGGAAATTGCCCCAACGTGGACTTTATAGGCAGGTTAGGGGAGTGTGAAAGAGTATTGCAAAGGTATAAATATAACAAAGTTTATTCGTCATATAAAGTAAAAACAATTCTCAAAGGAGGGACAGTAAAATACATAGAAGCATAGCATGATGATATAAATAAATGCAAAAATACACAACAAGCACCCAATTCGTGAGGTAGGCTGTGGCACCGAGCCGGCCAAGATGGAGTAATGGCCCAACAGGCTTCAAGGTATTCACAGCTGAACCCAAAACACAAGGAGGGTCCATGTTGGGGCAATTTCCTTTCTAATTGCATATTAGGATGTTGGGGTGTATTGGGGTTTTTCAGTGGTTCACTAGCTCCCCCCCCCCTTTACCTTGTTTACATAGGCAGAGCTCCGTCTAGCCTCTGTTTTCGATGATTGCACCCGCAGATCCACTTCTGCTGTGACTAATCACAGCAGAAGTGGCACGCACCCTAGATGGAAGTGTAGAATCACATATATATTTGTGATTCTGCACAGAACGGCTGCCCTGTAGCAGTAAATCTGCTACAGGGTGTCAGGTCTGGGCTCAGCCCTTCCTTCTCTGAGCTGGCCACTCAGCCGTCGGCTAATTGCCAGCTCCCATCTCTCTCCACAGTTACTCACCTGTTGATGATATCTTGCTCGTCAGTCCTGCTTACTTAAGCCGTCCAGTCCAGATGATCTCTGCCTTCGCCTTGGTCAAACGATCTCCTGCGATCCTGTTCAAGACTTGGTTTGCTGACATCCCTTCTGGCTCCAGATCCTGCTTGCTGTTCCACTACATTGATCCCTGACTTCTGGTTTGTCGGATATCCGTTCCGGTTCCTGAACTCTGGCTATGTTTTGATTACGTTTGTTCTTTTTACTTTTATTATTAAACAAGTGTGATTTAACTGTACTTCTGTCTCGGCCTGATTTCATGGTTTTTGACACAGAGAGGTTGTTAAGTGGTTAATTAAAGTGTATATACGGTCAAAATGTAAAATCATATTTTCATTTCTACATTGTATTTCATTTTTTCCTATCCTACTCCTATTAACCTGAATGAGTTTGAAGTCTGTAAGCTTACTTTGTGAAGATCCCCACACACTAACTATGCCCTGTAAGGAGGCACTGCTGTGTCACACATTTCACAGAGCCTGCCTTCTGAATAAGAGGAGCTGAGAGGAGGAGTTTCAGGAGGCGGAGTCAGTACAGGAATCACAGCTTGCAGGCAGCAAGGTACCATGGGACATATAGTCCTTAAAAATTAAAAGTAAGCAGCAGAAGAGAAGCTGCAAAGCATACATGGAACCCAGAAAGTTAGGCAAAGAGACAACCAGCAGACAGTCAGTCCTCAACACACAGTAACAAAGAGATTTTTTGAATTGTTAATATAATTATTGTTATAAACAATAATTATTGTTTATATTGTTATTACAATGGTGATAAAAAGAAGGTGTATGTTGTGACCAGAACTTTTTTAAATAAAAAAATAGCAATAGGAATGAAGGGCTTTCCAGTGGAACATTTGCTGATATCCTCTATAGATGGATCCCACATTCCTTCATCTCTCAGGATTTATCCGATGATTTTACATTAATTTTAAATTCTTCCTGGTGAATTCTGGTATCACAGTACTTGCTTGGAGATCGGGTTTTGCTTTTCAATGATACAAGGCGGAGCTTTTCTGAAAAAAAGTAATACAGTTGCTGTCAATTCTGACATATCAAGAACTTATTCATGTACATTTGTAAAGTTACTGAAAGGTACAATTTAAGCAGCGTAGGTCCGTCCATTAGGAGTGCAGGGGTGCCTCCCCCCTATTCCATGCGTCCAGCCCCCTAATCTACATGTGGGGCGCCGGACGCATGGACTCCAATGTTTTTTTTTTAAGCATATTATTGGCCTAAAAAAGAATGGGCTTGGGGCACAGAGCCCACCCACTTGTGTGACAATCGCAAATTAATATTCGCTATTGTCTTCCTTATTGTCCCAGCCAATCAGGAAGCTGGTTCTGAGACCCAATTGGCCAGGGAGTCTTAGGACTCCTGGCCAACCGGACCCACTTCTTGTTCAGCCGGGAGCAGAAGCAATGGCACCCGGCTCTTCCCTAGAGCCGGCTACCTGCAAGCTGGAGCATTGGCCTCCTAAGGTAAGGCCACTGATTGCCGCCATCCATCCGTCTCCCGCGCGCGCAGTGGTGGGGTCACCGATCACCGCTCCCAAAATATTGAGCACCAGCTGCCACCGAATTTAAGCAACTATAATTAAAATGCCAATTTTACAAAACTATAATTTCAGCATCTACAGGGCTTTGGAGGATTGATTAATTTGTCTATTGTTTTATCTGTTAGAGATTTCAGTGTTGAGATTTGTGTCCCTAACCCCTCGCAATCTGCCATTCTCTTTTATTTTACAATAAGGAGAATCATTGGGGAGGCATGATCCCAACATTTGGCTTTTTCCTGCTCATTGTGGTTGGGAAGCCTTGTGGGGTGTTTGGTGGAGATATTTTACCACTGGAGTATCTGAGGGATGTAAGAAACTAGTACGCGGTTACTACTAGACATGTGTGATTCATTTCATTACGAGTGGAAATTTGGACGAAACGTTCGTTATTCGGAGATTCAAGTGCATCCGAATTTCTGAATCACAATAGTAACGAATTTCAGAGAATCCAAAATAAATTATAACTAAACTAATTATCCAAATTCAAATTCAAAAATGAATTTGAATTTGAAAATGAGTTTGAATTAAAAAATGAATTTGAATTTGTACATTAATTTAAATTCTAATTGGAAACATATTGCAATAAATTTTATAGAATTGTGCTAATATAAAACAAATATAATAGTCCACAAGTGTTGTGATAAAAAATATTATGAACTTCTGGTGTCGATCTCCACCCTCGACCACTTTAAAGTGATCTTATGCATCAGTGCTTCCACCAAAAACTGCCAGTTTCTGACAACGTCAAACCTATGATGAAACGCGTAGGACATCACCAATCTCCTTGTGTCTCGGAAGGATGGGTTTGTTTGTTTGTGTGCCAGCTGACACATCAAACTTTAAAGGTGCAATTGTTCGGCTGACACTGTATGTGCAATATTTTTAAAACAATACATTTTTAAAGTTTTTAATACCATTTTGAGCCTTTTTGTCTTTTTGGAGATCTTTACACTTACCATATGGTGACAAGTGGCATTCCAGTGCAGGAGAGCTATCGGATCCGGTGAAAGGCCTTGGCTGGGCTTTAAACCGCAAGCGCAATCGACCCCTTGTAATGAGGGGTCCACAGGTGCTGGTAAGCAAGTTTTTCAGCTTTTGGTGGAGGCACTGATGCACAAGATCCCTTTAAGGTGGTGGATGGTGGAGATCAACACCAGGAGTTCATAATATTTTTTATCACAACACTTGTGGACTGTAAAATTAACCATTCTTGTTTTTGACTAATATATTTGTTTTATATTAGCGCAATTCTATATAATTTAGGCCCCTTTCACACGGCAAGCCCGCTCGGATCCGCCTGTCTGTATTTCAGGCGCAGCCGAGTGGGCCATCCATTGACTCCTATGGGGAGACGGATGTCAGCGGGGATGTGTCCACTGACACCTGTCTGCCATCCGATCTGCTAAAATCAGACGTAAGGAGATACGTTGGCCATCCGTCTTGGTGGATCGGATGAGATCTGATGAAAATGGAACATGCTGTCTGTTTTCGTCCGATCTCTCCATAGGAATCAGCGGCGCTCTGACAGGCCCCTTCCAGCTCAGTGTGAGCAGAGGCGGACCTGTCATCCGCCAGCTCAGCGGAGATCAACACTAAATGGATCTGCCTTGTGTGAATGAGGCTTTATACACTTGTGTTTATGTTTCATAGGAGAGTTGCTGCTTATTTTTTGTGTCTATGAGGTTATTTATAGCGCAGTTATCTCCACTTTTTTATTTATATTGCAATAAACACAGTAAGGTATAAAAGTGAAATAAGTTGATGATTCTTGCTTGGGCTGCTTTATAGAATAGAATAGATTAGAATAGAATAGAATAGAATAGAATAGAATAGAAGAGAATAGAATAGGTAGTTACAGTACATACTGTAGTTACATAGTCAGTAAGGCTGAAAAAAGACACCAGTCCATCCAGTTCAACCTGTGATGTGCATGTGTGTGTGTATGTGTTTATGTCAGGAAGTTGTATATCCCTGTATGTTGTGATCGTTAGGATGCTCATCTAATATTTTTTTTTAAAACTATCAACGCTCCCTGCTTTTACCACTGCTTGTGGAAGAGAATTCCAAATCCTTACTGCTCTGACAGTAAAGAACCCTCTACACAGATTAAGGTTAAATCACTTCTCTTCCAATTTCAGTGAATGGCCACATGTCTTTTTAAATGCCCTTTAACTGAAACGTTTTTTCCCTATGCTAGGGTCACCAGTACGGTATTTGTACATCACTATCATATCCCCTCTCAAGCGTCTCTTCTCCAGAGAGACTAAGTTCAATGCTTGTAATCTTTCCCCATAGCTGAGATCCTCCAGTCCCTTAATTAGCATTGTTGCCTTTCTCTGAACTCTTTCCAGCTCCAGTACATCCTTCTTGAGGCCTGGTGCCCAGAACTGGACAGCATACTCTAGGTGCAGCCGGATCAGAGTCTTGTAGAGCGGGAGAATTATCGTTTTATCTCTGGAGTGAATCCCCTTTTTAATGCATGCCGATAATCTGTTGGCTTTCCTTGCAGCAGCTTGGCATTGCATGCCCTTGTTGAGCCAATCATCTACTAGGACCCCCAGGTCCTTTTCCATCCTGGATTCCCCCAGAGCTTTTCCCCCTAGCAAATAACTTGCATTCATATTTTTAGCACCCAAATGCATTACTTTATATTTTTCAACAATAAACCTCATTTGCCATGTAGTTGCCCACCATTTTCTTTAGGTCTTCTTGTAAGACTTCTACATCCTGCGCAGAAGTTATGGCCCTGCTTTGCTTTGTATTATCCGCAAATACTGAGGTTGAGCTATTTATCCCACCCTCTATATCATTTATGAATAAATTAAACAGAATTGGTCTCAGGACAGATCCTTGGGTGACCCCGCTTGCCACACCGGACCATTCTGAGTATTCGCTATTTATCACCACTCTTTGGACCCGCCTCTGTAGCCAGTTTTCAATCCAGGTACTCACCCTATGGTCCAGACCTCAGTTTGTAAAGTAAAGGTTTATGGGGAACTGTAGCAAACGCCTTCACAAAATCGAGATACACCACGTCTACAGGCCTTTATCCAGATGGCAACTCACTTCCTGGTAGAACGATAGTAGATCCTTCATGAATCCATTCTGGTTACTGCTAATAATACTATTTTCATTAGCAAATTCTTGAATATAATCCCTTATTATCCCCTCCAATAGCTTACAGACTATTGATGTTAGGCTGACTGGCCTGTGGTTTCCAGGCATATATCACAGTCCTTTTTTAAATATTGGTACCACGTTGGCTTTTCTCCAATCAGCTGGTACCATTCCCGTCAGTAAACTGTCCATAAAAATTAGGAACAACAGTCTACCTATCACCTGACTGAGTATCTTAAAGCGGGGTTCCACCTATCTATCGTTTTTTTTTTTTTGAGTTCATTCACAAACTTTTCTTCTCAGCCTTACATACTCACATATTGTGTGTAATATGTCCGCCTGTGTCAGATTTCGTCGGAAATAATAACTTATATTATTCACTGCAGGCGGTTTCCATCTTCATTGTGGGCATTTGAAGCCCACAAGCATTTATTTCCTGGATGTGGTGAATGCTGTGCTCCCAGCATTCACCGCTCATTCCCGCACATGCTCAGTGGCATCCTGGGAAGCCTGAGACTAGCTCCCAGGAGTCTGGGAGAGGCTAGAAACACGCCTACTCCCACGGGAGGAGAACCAGGAAGTGCAAAGAAGAATAGAAAAATAAAAGGTAATTACGGCGATTTAAATTTTTTTAAACGGCAGGTCAGCATCTAGGCAAGGAAGAGAATACATACAGATATTGTTCAAAATTTGGGTGGAACCCCGCTTTAAGGACCCTCAGGTGTAAAAGCCATCTGGTCCCGGTGACTTATTTGTGTTAAGTTTTTTAAGTCTATTTCTGATACTGGCTTCTGTTAATGACGTGACGTGTTAATAAAGTGGTTATAAAGCCAGAAGGTTTTTTTTATCTTAATGCATTCTATGCATTATGATAAAAAGCCTTCTGTGTGCAGCAGCCCCCCTCAGCTCCCCTAATACTTACCTGAGCCCCATCACAATCCAGCGATGTTGTACGAGAGACTCGGCTGTCCAGGACTCCCCATCCTCATGGGCTGAGACAGCAGCGAAGCGCCATTGGCTCGTCCCGCTGTCAGTCAAAGTCAGTGAGCCAATGAGGAGAGAGGGGGCCAGGTCGCAGCTCCGTGTCTGAATGGACACAGGGAGCTGTGGCTTGCTGTGGGGGCGCTCAACAGGAGTAAGGGACCAGGAGCACCGAAGAGGGACCCCAGAAGACCAGGATCTGGACTGCACAGAGCATGTAAGTATAACATATTTGTTATTTTAGTATCACATTACAGTCTAGGTTACTACAGTATTTTTCTTTTTTTTCCTTTTTCCTTCGTGAAAACTGAGAAGAATGCATTTAAAACTTTTGCTTTCTCATCGTCTTTAGTGACCAAATTTCCTTCACCATCCTTTATGGGGCCAATATGCTCTGGCCTCACTCTTTCTTACTGTTAATATATTTTTAAAAATTCTTGGATTTTTTTTACTCCGCTATGTGCCTTTCGAACAGAACAGAGTAAAACAGAATAGAAAATAACAGAATAGAATAGTTTAAAATAGAATAAAATAGAACAAATCCATCCATCTTCCGAAATTCGAATTTTGAAAACGAATCATTCTAACAACAAATATGACGAAACAAGATTATTAGCCTAACAAACTAATCCGAAACAAAACACATTTTTCCATCATGCACATCTCTAGTTGCTACCGGTTTTAGCCCACAAAGGGAATAGAATGCACTCAGGTGGGGCTCATGAGTAAACTATGGCTACTTAGGCTTGGACTCGAGGAGGACACACTGATGGTTTGGGCTCAGGCTACTTAGGCTTGGACTCGAGGAGGACACACTGATGGTTTGGGCTCAGGCTGGTGTGTGGAGTAACAGACAGGTGGCCAGATAAAGAATGAGGCATGAGAGGGTACCAAATCACACTGATAACACAACTAAAAGTCTAAAAAGTCCAGGAAGTATACGTATGCGGCATTAGTGGCAGCTCCCTTGAGTCTCTGCCCTTGCAAGGATTATTTCCATAAGAAATGATAGAAATAACGACTTACTAGCATCCTGGCTATGCATTACACAGCTCTATCTGCTACAGTCCCAGCCTCCCTTTTGGACTGGTTGGTTGAGCCTCTAGCCCACAGTTTGTTCACACAGTCTCGATCCGGCCACCTGGAAGAAAAACAAGGTGGGCCCAAAACTAAGTGCAGCAGAAGATGCAATGAATGGTATATTTTTAATTAAAATCAGCAAAATGGCTACTCACACTAATATAAAGATCAATAGGCATATCACAGTATAATACTGTGGTCACTCAGAAGGTCCCCGGTGGATGGTGGTGTGTAGATGTTAACTCGAGAGGAGAGGAACAACCGTCCGGACATCCGTCTTGTCGTCTCTGAACCAGCATGGAACACACTCGGAGTCGCATCGGAAGTGACGTCAGAACATGGAGATAACGTTTCAAAGCATCCGCTTCTTCATCAGACCTAAATGGCTATTGATCTTGAAATCCTGGTTCCGAGACGACAAGACGGATGTCCAGCCAATTGTTCCTCTCGTGTTAACATCTACACACCACCATCCACCGGGGACCCGCTGATTTACCACAGTATTATACTTTTATATGCCTATTGATCTTTATATTGGTGTGAGTAGCCATTTGGCTGATTTTAATTAGATATACCATTTGTTGCATCTTCTGCTGCACTTCGTTTTTTGCCCACTTTGTTTTTCCTCCAGGTGGCCGGATCGAGACTGTGTGAACAGACTGTGGGCTAGAGGCTCAACCAACCAGTCCAAAAGGGAGGCCGGGACTGTAGCAGTAGAGCTGTGTTAATGCTTAGCCAGTAGGGGTGCAACGGATCAAAAAACTCACAGTTCGGATCGTTCCTCAGATCAGGAGTCACGGTTCGGATAATTTTCGGATCAACAAAAAAAAAAATCTCCCCCCACTTTAATATCCACAATCTCCCTATTGGCAGGGTGTGGCAGAGTATTGCAGGGTATTGGCAGGGTATTGGCGGGTATATTAACAGGGTATTGGTGGGTATATTGGCAGAGTATTGGCAGGGTATTGGCAGAGTATTGGCAGGGTATTGGCAGGGTATTGGCAGGGTATTGGCAGACTATTGGCAGGGTATTGGCAGGGTATTGGCAGACTATTGGCAGGGTATGGCAGACTATTGGCAGGGTATGGCAGAGTATTGGCAGGGTATGGCATAGTATTGGCAGGGTATGGCAGAGTATTGTCAGGGCATTGCAGAGTATTGTCAGGGCATTGCAGAGTATTGTCAGGGCATTGCAGAGTATTGGCTGAGCATTGCAGAGTATTAGCAGGGTATTGCAGCAGGGCATTGCAGAGTATTGGTAGGGCATTGCAGAGTATTGGCAGGGTATGGATGAGTATTGGCAGGGTATGGAAGAGTATTGTCAGGGCATTGCAGAGTATTGTCAGGGCATTGCAGAGTATTGTCAGGGCATTGCAGAGTATTGTCAGGGCATTGCAGAGTATTGGCTGAGCATTGCAGAGTATTAGCAGGGTATTGCAGCAGGGCATTGCAGAGTATTGGTAGGGCATTGCAGAGTATTGGCAGGGCATTGCAGAGTATTGGCAGGGTATTGCAGAGTATTGGCAGGGTATTGCAGCAGAGCATTGCAGAGTATTGGCAGGGCATTGCAGAGTATTGGCAGGGCATTGCAGAGTATTGGCACTGCTGCCATCCGATCTCTCCCCTCCAGATCAGTACACAGAGGGGAGAGACGAAACGGCGTCATGACTTGACGCCGGTTTGTTACAAGTGATCGCTCTGTCATTTGGGTGGTGTACCAAGATGGCCGCCGCTCCGGAGCTTGGCCGAAGCCGCGACCTTTCCTGAGGCCACAGAGCGCTCCGCCGATCGCGGGTGTCCCCTACGGATCAACCTCCGCGGATCGGATCACGGATCGATGACGATCCGTTGCACGCCTATTAGCCAGCAGACTCATAAGTCTTTTTTTCTATAATTTCTATGATAATAATCCTTGCAAGGGTAGGATTTTGCATTCTTCTTCTTTTTTTAATGAATAAAAATAGGCAGGAAGCCCTACAATGCACCTTTTCAAGTTGATTGAGTCCTCTCTGTTTGAAGCTGACCCATTACAACATACAAGCAGGCCGTTTCCAACAGCATCATGACAGTTAAAACCTCCTGTGAATAACTAACAAGACATTTAGTTTGTTTAACTTTCAACACAGCCAAAATATTTTTGAGGCACCAGGGCGGCTTTCCTTCCAGCATATGCTCTAGGAAAAACTCACGGAAAGCGCACCAGCGCAAACGCCAAACACATTGTGCCCTAAATGTCCCATGACCGAGAACACTTTCAGGGGAACATTAACACAACACATTTTGGTAAAACAATCCGCTATATTTAATCTCTTTAAGGCATTTTATATGTCCCATGACCAATTGTTGCCAGCACTCCAAAGACACATCAGAATGCTTTGGTTCATTCTATACTTCTTCAGCTTTTATAGTAGGTAGCGTTCCGGTGGCTGTGAAAATCGCGATTCAATGCCGTGGAGTAAACCGGCAGACACCGTAACACATTATGATCCATATTGAGATATGCATGCAGTTATAAAAATTATGGTTCATTTGGTGGCTGGCAAATTGTCCCGGTATAGCTCATCTTAAATATGTTGCCTTATGTGCTATAAACAGATAAATTGCTTACCAATTTTTTTCTTTCTCAAAAACTGATGAGGGCACTGTAGTTCCGTTAAGCAAGTTTGGTATTCTATAGATATCAGCAGCTCTTTGGCTGACTATGGCAACCTTCTGCAAATTTTGGTCCCAATTTTGTTATTTATATACGTGCCTCAGTGATGGTTGATTAGAATAGGAGCCCAAAATTGCAAAGACACCTTGTTGATGTGTAAATACACCATATATTTGCATGAATAGACAACCAAGTCCTTTGTTTCTTGTGTTATTTTAGCAGTAGTAGAGTTTTGTAACATGTTAGCCACAAGTTGAAAGTGATACCCCATGCTAGAAAACTTAAGCTTTTAAGGATGCAAGCTTGTAGGACCCATTAGGACCCTTCTTCGGACCCTTCTTCAGCCCTGAAGAAGGTACCCGAAGAGTCCAGAAAGCATGCATCTTTAATAGCTCAAGCTATGTTGACATGGGTATTGCTCAAAAGTGCTAGAAAAAATCCAAACTTTTTGCATCTATGTTATTTTAAAATGGTCTTAAAAACTATGCACCCCCATTCTCTTACTGTAGCTAGTTGGCCAATTTGTTGGAGAGTTTGTTGAATAAATCCGATAGCAAACACTCTTTAGATTCCACAAGAACCCTTTACAGAAAGATGCCCTGCATTGAATTTTCACAAGACATGTAACTAAGAATGGCTGGTAATATCTTAGAAGGTTGAGAGTGATAATAAGTACATTGATGGTTACAATAGTTTCTACTAGACAAGACAATATTTCTGAATATACTCTACTACTGATCAGTATTTGTCTTCTACTCAGAGCCCCCATAGAAAACTATACTCCAGGTCTACTGGTGCTATGCACTTCCTATATTTGCCCACCTGTTGAAATTCAACAGTGATGTCATGGAAGCCCAGTGGGAAGCAATGGACTTCTGAGAGCACCAGAGAATGTCACTCAGGTGAGCTTGGAGCTACACAGCATGATGGGTAAAACAGCTGGTCAGATGTTTGTTGATGGCACCGTTCTGGAGATTTTGTGGTGGAGTTCCCAGGTGATGCGTGTCATGCTTTCCTGTGAAGTGAAGGATGTTTGCAGAGTGGCACCCTCTAAAGCCGACCTGGATAAGGGCTGAGCAAGGCTCTCTTTGGCAGTTGGGATCCTACACTAATCAAGGCTACCATCCATCACACCCCTTGTAAACACATGAAGTTCTTTTCAAATTCACATTTAGAAGGTAACCAATAAAATGAGAAGAATGATGGCTGCCCTTCTGGCTTTAATACTTTAAAACTTAAACATGGAATAAGCATGCAGATCGAGACTAATGATGTTTCTGTAACATTCCTCACCCATGTACTTGCTGAAATCAGTAGGTCAATAAAAAAACAGGCAAATTCAGAATTGTTAAGCTGAAATTTATGTATGGCAATCTTTACAATCTTTTTGTAAATATTTTATTATATCTTTTCATGTGACAACACTGAAGAAATGACACTTTGCTACAATGTAAAGTAATGAGTGTACAGCTTGTATAACAGTGTAAATTTTCTGTCCCCTCAAAATAACTCAACTCACAGCCATTAATGTCTAAACCACTGGCAACAAAAGTGAGTATACTACACAAAGTGTCAATATCACAGAGCTGGTGGATGTTAGAGACCTTGTGCTCCTCCACCTTCTGTTTGAGGAGGCCCCACAGATGCGCAATAGGGTTTAGGTCTGGAGACATGCTTGGCCAGTCCATCACCTTTACCCTCAGCTTCTTTAGCAAGGCAGTGGTCGTCTTGGAGGTGTGTTTGGAGTCGTTATCATGTTTGAATACTGCCTTGCGGCCCAGTCTCCGAAGGGAGGGGATCATGCTCTGCTTCGGTATGTCACAGTACAGATTGGCATTCTTGGTTCCCTCAATGAATTGTAGCTCCCCAGTGCCGGCAGCACTCATGAAGCCCCCGACCATGACACTCCCACCACCATACTTGACTGTAGGAAAGACACACTTGTCTTTGTACTCCTCACCTGGTTGCCGCCACACATGCTTAACACCATCTGAACCAGTTAATCCTGTTCTCATCAGACCACGGGACATGGTTCCAGTAATCCATGTCCTAAGTCTGCTTGTCTTCAGCAAACTGTTTGCGGGCTTTCTTGTGCATCATCTTTAGAAGCGTCTTCCTTCTGGACGACAGCCATGCAGATAAATTTGATGCAGTGTGTGGCGTATGGTCTGAGCACTGACAGACTGACCCCCCACCCCTTTAACCTCTGCAGCAATGCTGGCAGCACTCATACGTCTATTTCCCAAAGACAATTGGGCCCAATTTGGACATTTTCACTTAGGGGTGTACTCACTTTTTTTGCAAGTGGTTTCGACATTAATGGCTGTGTGTTGAGTTATTTTGAAGGGGCAGCAAATTGTCATTTATTCAGTGTTGTCACATGAAAAGATATAATAAAATATTTACAAAAATGTCAGGGGTGTACTCACTTTTGTGAGATATTGTACATTGGTCCAGCTTGGACCAATGTATGTATGTATGTATGTATGTACGTGCTATAACTATGGGACTCTTGTGGAAGCTGGAAATCACTGTAGTAGGCACCACTACTACAGTGATCTCCACTATCTTCAGGGCCCCATGCTGAGTGGCTGCCCTGCTGGGAACATTAGGTGGCTTGCTTGGAATGGGCACCATACAGGGAATGCTCCACCTCAACAAGTTGGAGAGGCAGGACAGTGATGTCACAATCTCCACATTGTTCACTTAGAGAACGCTTTGTATTCATTGAGAGGATGCAAAGTGTTCCCTGAATGGCACCTGTGCAGAGTGAGAAACCTCTTGTATTCAGTAAGCACCAGGTCAGCCACTCGGTACAGGACCATGGAAGCTAGCGGTGCCCACTACAGTGATTCCCAGCTTCCACTGGAATGACACATGCATACTTACATTGGCCCAAGCTGGACCAGTCTAACTTTGCCAGCATTGCCATACCTTCAGCTTTAAAGATGTCACCAGAGGAAGAGGTAGTGATAAATCACCCAAGGGAAACCAAATGACTGGGAATGGGAATTTCACCTTACATTATAATTATTATTATTATTATTATTATAATACACAATTTATATAGCTTGAACGGTTTGCACAGTGCTTTACAATCTAAGAGGAGACAGTACAGTTACAATACAATAAAATATAAAAGTGTTAAGAGGGTCCTGCTCATAAGTGCTTACATTCTAATAGGGTGGGGCAAGTGGTACAAAATATGAGGGATGAGCTGATAGGAACAGATAAAAGTTCAGTTAGTCGGAGGCGTGATAGGCTTCCCTGAACAGATGGGTTTTCAGGGATCGCCTAAAGGTGGACAGAGTAGGAAATAGCCAGACAGATTGAGGTAGAGAGTTTCAGAGGATGGGAGAGTCTCTGGAGAAGTCCTGGAGACGAGCATGGGAGGAGGTGCTGAGGAAGCTAGAGAGCAGGAGGTCTTGGGAGGACCAGAGAGGACGGTTTGGGTGATATTTGGAGACAAGATTGGCGATGTAGTTTGGGGCAGTTAATGGCTTTGATCATTGTTAGCATTTAGTTTGCTGGGCAATTGGAAGCCAGTGGAGGACTTGACAGAGAGGGGTGGCAGACACTGTGTGGCTGATAAGGTAGATGAGTCTGGCAGCAGTATTCATGATAAACTGAAGAGAAGATAGCCTATGGAGATGTAAGCCTATGAGAAGGGATTTGCAATAGTCAAGGAAAGATTGGGGAGATTTCCTCTGGTTGTTGTGTCTTAAAGATGGGAAGTGAATTCTCCACAGGGGGGTCAGAAGCAACCTTGTAGGGATTTTGATCCTTCCAAAACTTAAAAAAAAAGGTTGAGTGTCTTGTACAAACTTTGAGAACTAATTTGAAAGCATTTTTTCAGTTTTTTTGGGGTAATATCAGTTTGTCCAAAATACAAAGAGTTAGTGACCATGGTTTTGTGAATGCTCTGTGACGTCAAAATATATTTGAGCAACTCTCTCTTTATTGGTGCACTTGGTTTGGCTTTGGGAAGTTTACTTGCTTTGGGTTGGCTTGATGGGTCAAATACTGCAACAAATGAACCAATCCACTCATCGCTGGTGTAGCCAGTTTAGATATCAGTGGAGCTTAGAAAAATTCTTCTAACTCTGGTTATAGTCGGGGAATGTCAAACCTAATTTCACATAACCTACGCCTGAGCCAATACAAATTTATGTTTGCATTTTACATTATACGATGATGTCTAGAATATTGCTTTTCTTTGACTACTTTCCATAACTTTTCCACTACACTTAATGGAACTTTAACAATTTTTTTGCTCTTGAATGTCATGCTTAAGCATTTTATTTCTTGACTTCTAGCAGATTGCCCTTGACATTACCGAAGTTCTCCATTTATTGAACTGACATAGCGGCATGGGTAGAGTCTGATCTGATCTGAAAATATTGAGGCCTGGTTTACATTACCGGGGAAAAAAAATATCTCCATTTAATTCTTTTTACAGTCGTCTTCTCTACTGATACTGAAAGGCGAGCTTAGCTACAGATATCCACAGTTCTATTCAGAAGCGCATTAAGGTTATCCACCAAGCCAGAGCTTCTGTCTCCCCATTACCGCCATGTAAAAAGCTGTTTATTTTTGTTTTATTGTCCTATAAAAGACCCAGTAAACATACATTGCATTATTGTATCCTTCGGATTCCACCATGTACAGGAATAAAGGTCTGCTCTCTTTGTTGGTCTGTTAATAGTGTCTTCCTTTGTTCTTCTTGCACTTCATCTGCGGGTTATGGCCTTCATAAGGTCTGCAGATGTCGGAGAAGGAATATGACGCACCTAATAAATGAAAACAGACTGCAGAGAGAATGCAGCCATTCCGACGGGTGCTGAGGCACCTGGATCCCTGGGCTGAGTTGTTCAAGACAGGGTTGTCTTCTCTACCTATTGGTCTATCTAATTACCCCATGAACCTCCAATGGTGGCCATATATTTCACAATCTGCTTGTACGATCTACTTTAGAACAACCATTTAGTGTAAGGGCCTGCCTGATTGGATACAAATTAAATGGACTGTTAAAGTAGAACTAAAGGCAACCCTTCTAAGGTTTTTTGTAAACAATGAGTCAAGAAACTTAATTATATACTTTAAAGAGAAAAATTAACGTATAAGCACAGAGGTACGCCTCAAAAGTTTGATAAAATATGGTCATGGTGGATAGAACCTAGTAACGAACTTTATGATGGTTTATCTAGTAGAGATGAGTAAAGGCAATGGAGATAGCTGGGAGTAAGAAGATGATGGTCCCGGGGGGGCTAGGCGCTGAGGTAGGAGGAAGTGGAATAGACGAGAAGAAGAAGAAGATATTAATATACAAAAGAAAGATAAACTGAAGTTGCAGGGAGGATGCTTCCATAGTTTGACGACTGATATTAAGGGAGCTTAATTTAATTTGATTAGCAGACTGTATTTATGCTCCCATTATGCTTTGGTTATTATATGATACGTGAATTTGATACGAGAGGTGCAAGGTTTGTTTGGTTTATGTTTTTGTTTTGTTATTTTAATTTCCTTTTTTTCTTTTTGTGTTTTTTTGTTTTCTTTTTTTTATATCATTTAACTTCAGATATTTAATGAATTTATTTGATATGTTATCTGTTTGTATGTATGATTATAAAGATAAAAAAAATTATTTGATAAAAAAAAAAGTTTTTTTTTTATTATCTGTGTTCCATTTAGACATGTGCAATTCATTTCAGTCTGAGTGTCCCCCTTCTGAACTATACCAGGCCTCATGCCCTCAACATGTACCTCTGCCCCAAAGTACCCACTCCATGTTGAGGGCATGTGGCGTGGTATGGTTCAGGATGAAAGGGGGGGAGGTGGGCCCTCGCTCGTGCCCCCCTTTCCTGGCCTGCTGGACAGCATGCTTTGATAAGGGTCTGGTATTGATTTTGGGGGGGGACCCCACGCCGTTGTGGAGTTCCCATTAAAATCCAGAACCGAAGAGCCTGGCATGGATTTTCTATTGTTGTCATTCTCTTGTTTGCACTTCAGCTCTCAGCGGGGAAGCCCGCTGACAGCTGATGAGTTATCGGTTGTTAAGGACGTGGCGGCCCGCTTCCTGGCCCGCTCCTTAACAATCAGCTATTCCCAGAAACTTTGTACTTGGGAATTTTAATCGAAAGGTTTATGTCTTTCAGTTTACGGTATATTGATGTCGCATGTATCCTCCTTGGTTATTTGTCTACAAACATTTTCTGTAAATGCTGCTTATGCATATGAATAAAAGAAATTATTTGAAAAAAAAAAAAATATTGAATAAAAAAAAAATAAAAACATTCTTCTATTCTTCACACAGAATTCTAATTGGTCAATCATTTTTCGACCGATCCAAATTTGAATTGTTCTGAAAATTTGGAATTCGTTGGAAAATTAATAAATGAAACAAAACGAAATGAAACTAAACTAAACGAATTCTGAAACGAATCAACGAAATTAAATTAGTAACATAACAAATCTATCCGAAACAAAATGAGTTTTTCCGTTCTGCACATGTCTAGTTCCATTTGGGAGATTTCCATTGACGTCCTGTGCTATAGACAAACCCAGAATTGAGAGGAGATCCCTCCAAAGTGAGGAAATCCCTGGTTGTCACCAGAACTAGTGTTCCCATTGGAAGATTTCCCCTCTACTCCTGTCCATAACTAAAAGTACATTTTTTTTTTTTCAATTTTGGACACAACAAGGAAGGGTTATAGCCCTTCTAAGACTTTTTTTTGTTATCTGTGTCCTGTTTGGGAGATTTCCCTTCCTGTCCTGTGCTGTAGTCAAAACAGGAAGTGGTGAGAAAATCCCTCCAAAGTGAGGAAATCCCGGGTTGTCACCAGAACCAGCGTTCCCATGGTAAGATTTCCCCTCTATTTCTTTTTAGAACTAAACTTTTAGTTTCAGATAGATTGGAAAGGGGTTAGACCACCCCAGTCAAGTTTTTATTGCTGTCTGTGCCCCGTTAGGGAAATTCACAGTTTCTGTTTGCCTGATGACCATTATTACTTGAGAGAATTCCCAAGTTTTGGGTTGTCACCAGATTTAGGGGACCAAACATTATAATAGTCGTTAGTGCATATGATAACCCATGGAAAACCGGCGTCAGAGGCAGATGATGGCTGCACGGAAGCAGCTCCAGATTCAGCAAAGGATAAAAGAACAAACAAACATAGTGAAGCCTGTTTAAACCTTCCTTATTTTATTTAAAAGTATTAAAAGCACCTTGAGATAACTTGTATACATGCAAAACAGAAGCAAATCCCAGCATAAAGTCAGCTCGTAAGCATGCAAAGCTGCGAGTGTCGGCACAGTGTGCGTGATGTTGTCAGTAGCAGCCAAATTCGACGCGTTTCATCAACCGTGACGTCCTCTTAGGGGCAGGCTGAACGTCATAAGTGCTACCACTATGCCATCATGCTGCATTGATAAATATCTACATATAGGATAACGTGGTAAAGTCGCAAACCTTGACCAAACAAAAATCATAAAAGTTTTAATCAGCAACAACACACCATGATAATCCTGATTTGAAGTTTCGGCTAGTGTGTATGAGTTGGTGAGAATGAATTATACAGGACGACAAAGAATTGTTTTAGGCTTGGTTCACGCCTACAGGTACGACCGAGCGTGCATGTCCAGTGCATTCCTGCCTGTTATGTATAGGGCAGCCCATTCTTTTCAATTGGCTGCCCTAGGTGCAAGAACCCCATAAGGAAGTCTTTGACTCTTTTCCAAAAATAAGCTGCATGGGGTTTGGTGTGCACAATAATGCACATTTGTGCAGATACCCGGGGGGGAGATGCCATTAAAAATGTTTCTGGCACCGTCACATCTGCTACATGCAGGGCCCCTGATAAGGAAGTACAGTCAGCCCTCCTGTACCCATCTGGTCCCATCCGTTCAAAAGGGGGGCCCAGTCACCTGCTGAGCAGGAGGGCCAGCTATACTGCCTTACTGCAGACATGACCCTCTTCTGCCTCCCCCTGCAGCGCTGCCAGCTTCTCCTCCACTCCCTCCCTACAGTTGTGTTGCTTCCCTCCTCTCCTCTCCCACTGGCAGCTGCTGCGGGCACACAAGGGGATGTTTCATAATGGAGAGCTTGGGAAGGGGCCAGTAAATATGTCATATAATAATGGTTTTAGTGTATTTTTAGCGAAAATATAATTTGATATTTTCTGGGGGTGGGAGCGGGGTACTGTCAGATAGGCAGTATGGGGCGTGTTTCTGTGCGTGTCCAACAAGCAGTAGTGTGAAGCTACCCTAGCATCCATAAGCAAATTATCAGCAAATGTATGGTGTAATGGAGCTTTAAATAGGAAAAACAAAAACATTAAAATAAATAAAATAAAGTCCACCTAGTAAATCATGCCGGGGAAATAAAAGGTGTTGGGGAGGCGGAGATGTGTAGAATTTCCCCCTCAATCACAGAACACATTAACGTCTATAATGAGCATGTTGGAGACTCCTTGGCTGGACAGGTGGTAATTGTTGTTTCCTTTTTATGTCACATTGTTTCTATTTAATATTTCTTTTTCTCCTGAAACAAAAAAACAAATACTAAGAGCGAGAGATCGTGACAAATTACAGAGAAGTCCGACCGCATGTCCCGCAGTGTGGAAGTCTTGAAGTGATTCTGATGGACATCCAGCCTGGTTCTGGTAAAGCGATAAGTAATTTATGTTATTGGGAGTTCAGCACAGAAGTTCCCCTGGGGTGGCAAAAATAGCTAAAAATCCCGAAGTCCTCCTATTTGTCACTAAAGCTCAAAGTATCCCTTATGCCGCGTACACACGGGCGGCTTTTCGACCGGACTGGTCCGACGGACTTCCGACGGACTTTTGAACGAACGGACTTGCCTACACACGATCACACCAAAGTCCAACGGATACGTACATGATGACGTACACCGGACTAAAATAAGGAAGTTGACAGCCAGTAGCCAATAGCTGCCCTAGCGTGGGTTTTCATCCGTCGGACTAGCATACAGACGAGCGGATTTTTCAACCGGAATCGAGTCCGTCAGACAAATTTGAAACATGTTCCAAATCTAAAGTCCGTCAGATTTTTGACCGAAAAAGTCCGCTGCAGGTCCAATGGAGCCCACACACGGTCGGATTGTCCGGATTCGGTCCGTCGGACCAGTCCGGTCGAAAAGTCCGCCCGTGTGTACGCGGCATTAGGCTCACTATACATGATTGTACAACCTCCTTCAGATCTACCAACAGTTATGTAAGGGCCATTTTGACTAGATAAAAATGGATTGGATAGAATAGGTAGGTCCTTGGGTTACATAGAATTGGTAAATCTAAAGTTGGTTGAAAAAAATGTTTATGGTCAGATTGTAACATGTATAGTGATCCTTACACTAAATTACCCCCTAACACCTAATGCACCTGTGCTGTCCTGAAATTGAACACTTACCCCTTCTGTAACCGAAAATCTAATGCTCAAACCTCCCATACCTGACCACCTAACATTTAACCCTCTACTACCTTAACCCTAAGGTACCTGAATATCTAACACTTAACCCTCCCATACCCGAACCTCTAACACTTAACCCTCCCATACCTGAACCCCTAACACTTAACCATCCCATACCTGGACCCCTAAAACTTAACCCTCCTATACCTGGACCCCTAACACATAACCCTCCCATACCTGGACCCCTAACACTTAACCCTCCCATACCTGGACCCCTAACACTTAACTCTCCCATACCTGAACCCCTAACACTTAACCATCCCATACCTGGACCCCTAACACTTAACCCTCCCATACCTGGACCCCTAACACTCAACCCTCCCATACCTGGACCCCTAACACTTAACCCTTTCATACCTGGACCCCTAACACTTTACCCTCCCATACCTGGACCCCTAACACATAACTCTCCCATACCTGGACCCCAGACACTTAACCCTCCCATATCTGGACCCAGTGCTGGGACAAGGTCATCCAGCAACCAGGGCAAAGATGCCAAACTGCGCCCCCCCATTCATGATGTGCAAGCTTAGGGGATCCTACGCCCAGCAGTCTCTCATTTGTCAAAATCACTGTGCAGCTCAGTTTTAACAATGGGCACATGCTTGTGTTGATAGCTTTCTCCACCATTCCTGGCTCTCCTGGATACTTCTCCACTCGGAGGTGCGGGCTGTGCTCTCTCCCCCCCTACTCCTTCCCAATGGCGACCCTAGGGGGGGGCCAGAGGGGGCCCTGACCCCCCCAACATTATGCTGGGCCCCACCATGTGCCCCCCCCAAAAAAAACATTTTATTTTTTTTATTTTTTTTTATCTTTACAAAAAGGCAATTTCTTTTTGTTTGTATTCATATCGGATGTGCCGCATCTTACTTGGGCCACCGCTGGGGTAACACAGTCTCTATTGAGAGGGAGAATGTCCCCAGTCAGCTCCTGCGGGTGATTCCTCCCCCCCCCTCTGCTCGCTGACACTGCATAATGCAAGCGCTTACACAACCACGGCCGCCCGATCTGCTCCTTCCCCTGCATCCTCATTGGCAAGGAGAAGAGCGAGTTGCAGGAAGGACTCCACCAGGACTCTCAGTTACTGAAAAAAGAGACTGATTTCTCCCGTCCTTAGGACAGGAGGACCAGCCTGTATATTCCAAGAGATGCCAGACCAGAGCAGTCAATAGCAGGGGCAGGACAGCAAGAGGAGGCTGGGGAACCCCACAGTGGCAGAACACCAGGGCCCAGTGGCAAGACAACCTTTGCAACCCTGATAGTTCTCCCACTGCTTTGGACCCTTATATTCTCTTGGTATGCTGGTGACATATATCTCTTGTTCTCTGTCACCCTGGGGGGCCCCAATACAGTAGGAAGGGAGCTCACTGCAGAACATGTGAAAGGGCCGTTGTGGGATCGTAGTAAAGGGGTAAAGGGCCCCAGGATATATATATATATATATATATATATATATATATATATATATATAAATTTGCATTTTATATTGCCCCCCTATTTTTGTCCCTGTCCCCCATGTGCCCCCCCTAAAAATGAAAGCTGGAGACGCCACTGCTCCTTCCTGCTAGTGCCAATCCTGTGTGACTGTGAACACCGCCGCCTGCTTGTTAATACAGGAGTGCTGCACTGTCAGGTAGGAGGAGGGGTAGTGAACACAGCCTGCACTATGTCCCGGCTCTCTCCTCTCCTTGCTACTCCTAGTGCTAGGGCTGACAGGAGTAGTGATACCGTTGTCACTACTCCTGTCAGCCTTGTAACAGAAGGAAAGTGCCGCCATCCCTACAGTAAGCCATTGCACCCAGGGCAGCCGTCTCTCCTGCCCACCCCTTATCCTGGCCCTGCCTGGACCCCTAATGCTTAACATTCCCATACTTTGACCACTAACACGATACCCCTGTACCCCCTGACACTTCACCCTCCATTACCTCTACCCCATAACACTAAACCTTCATGCACCTACACCCCAAACACTTTACCTTTCCCTTGCCTGTACCCTCCCATACCTGCACCCCTTAATACCTCAACCTTCCATACTTGCACCCCTTAATACTTAACCCTCCCATACCTGTACATCTTAATACTTAACCCTCCCATACCTGTACCCCTTAATACGTCACCCTCCCTTACCTGTACCCCTTAACACTTCACTCTCCCAACCTTGTACCCCTAACACTTTATCCTCCCATACCTCTACCCCATAACACTAAACTTTTACTGCACCTAAACCCCAAACACTTTACCTTTCCCTTGCACATACCCTTAATGCTTTACCTAAACCTAAAAAAGAGCACTTAGAACTTAACCTCATCCAAAACCTGTCTTTTAAAGTGACCCTGTCACTACAATGCTGAAATGAAACTAAAGGCAACCCATAAAACAAGATACTTTACACTAAACTTTTTCAGATGCCCATGTTGTTAAGTCTCTCTGATCCCCGGCTGATGCAGGTGCCTGACGCTTCTGGGTGTGTTGAATGCCTGCTTCCCCCTGCCTCATGCTGGTGGTTGTTCCTGCCAGGAGCGTAGCTGGGAGGGGGAACCCCAGCTCATGGCGGTCACCTTGAAATTAACTATAACACTTAACCTGACCCTAACACTTAAGGGAAATGCAAGATGTTTTTTTCCTTTCCTTGCTTCATTATAATTAGGGAATTAAAAATGAAGAAGTAACTTTTTTGTTTAATTCAAACTTTATTTAAAGAGTTTTCTTTTACAAATACAATTAGATACCGGGAAATGACAAACGGATAAATTAAACATTTCATCTCTAAAGGAATTTTTACTGCACCATAATACACAAAACCGCATCAAAGCATTCCTATGATTAAGCTCCAAGGGGGCAGGGCGAAACATGTTGGGGGGGCGTGGCCTGGCTGGAGCCCAGGCTGAAGCTGCCATTCATCTCAATTCATGCACATGGGTCTGCTTCATGATGTGAAGATTTTCCTTTGACATTGCATCCAAGAACACCTATGGCAAAGAACAGCACAGTTAGGTTAAATGATGAGGAGCTAACTTTTTGCTCAGTGCATATTAATATTAATCAGTCTTACATGCAAGCAGGAGGTGGAAATCTAGCTTGTGTTTCACATAATAGCATAGTTACTTTTCATTTATGCAGACAGAAGCTCATGATCTACAGAACTAGGACGTCCATCAGAACAATGACCCCTCCTGTCTTCAACTCAGTCTGAGGTTTCAATTGGTCAAAGGGAGTTGCAAAGCATACTGGGTTGCTGTCTCTTTAGATAACCAATAGTGCTCTGGAAATCCTTTGTCACGTAGTAAAGGTTTATGTGCACGATAGCATATAAATAGTGATTTAAAACAGTTCAAAAACAGCTAAAATAAAATTGTCTGAAACCCATTATACGTTCTCTTTAACTCCAATCACCAAGCACTAGTGTTGTCAGAGAGTTGGGAGCGTAGGGAAGTTAGTCACTTGGCTCAGAAGTTCCAGGAATTCCTCCTGACTGCAGGTGGCAAACTGTGTTTTTGGGGCAATGAAGGAAGGGTGAGTCTGTGATGGGGAGAGGCTGGTAATAGAGTGAGCCTGTTGCTTTGGTCTGCATGGTGAAAGCATAGGTCCACTTTAAGAGATATATACGCACTTTAACATGGTCCCCCTTCCCCATTATCAATAGTCTTTCTTCTTGACTAGATTTCATGTGCTGATACTATGATGGGTAACTGGCATAACAGACTGTATATGGGTGCATGCACTGAGTTGTAAATGGAGACTGTCCTTATTCTCTATCATGACTGGGCTGGAGGCCATGCTGAAATGACTGAATCGGTATCTAGTCATCGGTAGGTGGCCACATGGGCAGTGGGGAAGAAGTCACTTCCAATGATTTGAGCCCAATAATGGTTAGTGATGGTGAAACCCCTTTAGGGGTTGGGCTGCTAAATTTCGGATATCAACTGTGTGGTCGTTTCAGCGAGAAGACTTGAGTGAGAGGAAAGAAGCACCCGGAGTCCAGAAAAATGTAACTCTTGGTGTAGGGTTTTATAAAACATTTGTATTGAGAGGGTAAAACATGTACATCAGGCCAATGTGTTTCGGGGTAATGGGCTCCATCTTCTTCAGGGCTGTTAGTGCATACTTATGGGTTGGGGTATGTTCTGGAGTGATCTTTCGTTTCTAGCTTTCAATTGGCAGAGTGCCGGCTCCTGATTCCCTTTAAGGAATTTATTGCTGTCTGTAACCCACTGACAGTCGTCACATCCTGACTCACTGGGAGTCACCAGGACAGGAAGTGAGGGATAATCTCCCCAAGACCCAAAGAGATTTAAGATTCTAAGGCCCAACAGAGATTCTCACCTTTTCTATCCCAATGTTCTGGCTGGAGTTCCACTTTAATGAATTCAAGGGCCACAATAAGTCAACAAAATTCTTGTGGTTCATCATACGGTGCAAAGAATACCCTGCCACAAAGTATTTTCCTCATGTTGCATCTCAGAAAAATGATCTGGAAAAACTTCTGATAAAATCTGACCTTTGGGTCCTGGTGAAATGGTTTAATTTCAAACAGAAGTGTATCAGCTACACATCTCCAGCGACAGTCCGCTGGCAAACAAACCTCTCTGCACTACATTCACCCCATCCTGTTTAAAGAGAAATCCCAACTTACAGCTTGCTACATTCAAATCATATATGATATTCACTTATTATGTTCAGGATATAATATATATACTGTATATATATATATATATATATATATATATATATATATATATATATATATATATACAGTATCTCAAAAAAGTGAGTACACCCCTCACATTTTTGTAAATATTTTATATTAATATATCTTTTTATGTGACAATACTGAAGAAATGGCAATTTGCTACAATGTAAAGTAGTGAGTGTACAGCTTGTATAACAGTGTAAATTTGCTGTCCCCTCAAAATAACTCAACACACAGCCATTAATGTCTAAACCGCTGGCAACAAAAGTGAGTACACCCCTAACTGAAAATGTCCAAATTGGGGCCAATTAGCCATTTTCCCTCCCCGGTGTCATGTGACTCATTAGTGTTACAAGGTCTCAGGTGTGAATGGGGAGCAGGTGTGTTAAATTTGGTGTTATCACTCTCACTCGCTTATACTGGTCACTGGAGGTTCAACATGGCACCTCATGGCAAAGAACTCTCTGAGAATCTGAAAAAAGAATTGATTCTCTACATAAAGATGGCCTAGGCTATAAGAAGATTGCCAAGACCCTGAAACTGAGCTGCAGCACGGTGGCCAAGATCATACAGCGGTTTAACAGGACAGGTTTCACTCAGAACAGGCCTCGCCATGGTCCACCAAAGCAGTTGAGTTCACATGCTCAGCGTCGTATCCAGAGGTTGTCTTTGGGAAATAGACATATGAGTTCTGCCAGCATTGCTGCAGAGGTTGAAGGGGTGGGGGGGGGGGTCAGCCTGTCATTGCTCAGACCATACGCCGCACACTGCATCAAATTGGTCTGCATGACTGTTGTCCCAGAAGGAAGCCTCTTCTAAAGCTGATGCACAAGAAATCCTGCAAACAGTTTGCTGATGACAAGCAGACTAAGGACATGGATTACTGGAACCATGTCCTGTGGTCTGATGAGACCAAGATAAACTTATTTGGTTCAGATGGTGTGAAGCGTGTGTGGCGGCAACCAGGTGAGGAGGACAAAGACAAGTGTGTCTTGCCTACAGTCGAGCATGGTGGTGGGAGTGTCATGGTCTGGGGCTGCATGAGTGCTGCCAGCACTGGGGAGCTACAGTTCATTGAGGGAACCATGAATGCCAACATGTACTGTGACATACTGAAGCAGAGCATGATCCCCTCCCTTCAGAGACTGAGCCGCAGGGCAGTATTCCAACATGATAACGACCCCAAACACACCTCCAAGATGACCACTGCCTTGCTAAAGAAGCTAAAGGTAAAGGTGATGGACTGGCCAAGTATGTCTCCAGACCTAAACCCTATTGAGCATCTGTGGGACATCTTCAAATGGAAGGTGGAGGAGCGCAAGGTCTCTAACATCCACCAGCTCTGTGATGTCGTCATGGAGGAGTAGAAGAGGACTCCAGTGACAACCTGTGAAGCTCTGGTGAACTCCATGCCCAAGAGGGTTAAGGCAGTGCTGGAAAATAATGGTGGCCACACAAAATACTTTGGGCCCAGTTTGGACATTTTCACTTAGGGGTGTACTCACTTTTGCCAGCGGTTTAGACATTAATGGCTGTGTGTTGAGTTATTTTGAGGGGACAGCAAATTTACACTGTTATACAAGCTGTACACTCACTACTTTACATTGTAGCAAAGTGTCATTTCTTCAGTGTTGTCACATAAAAAGATATTTACAAAAATGTGAGGGGTGTACTCACTTTTGTGAGATATTGTATATATATATATATATATATATATATATATATATATATATATATATATATATACAGTATATATTTACATACCGTATGCATATATTTTATTTTAAATTATTTTTAAATGCAGCAGCTTTTTTAAATTAATCATACATCTTGAATACAGTATTATATGCACCTTCCAAAACTTTCCATGTTAACAAAATCACTTTAATAATTTAATTTAATAAATACATTTTTTCATTTGTAGCAGAAAGCACCATGGGAATTCTTAAAGTTCTGCTTTTTTAAGCCATTAAATTTGAAGGATACTATATACCAGTGATGGCGAACCTTGGCACCCCAGATGTTTTGGAACTACATTTCCCATGATGCTCAACTACACTGCAGAGTGTATGAGCATCATAGGAAATGTAGTTCCAAAACATCTGTTGTGCCAAGGTTCGCCATCACTGCTATATACTGTCTATCCAGTAAATCCAAACAATCAACACCCTCCAATACTTCTTATCATGGATAGCCAGAAGGCTTCTGTATCTTAATATAGAGATGTAGCCCCCTTGTCCTAAACAGGGACTACTATGTGAATTTAGTTTTTGGCTGGGTTGTTAGCTCAGACTGTTTCATTAACTTTTCGTAACAATTCCGAACGTTCGTTAGGAATTTGGATCCGAAATTCGTAAACGAATTTTCGTATTTTGTACAAAATTTGGAAGCATAGCAATTTGTATTTCGGATCCTCCCGAATGTACGAATTTACGGAAATTCGTACGAATTTTCGATTCGTACGAAACTAATCACCCATGTCTAGTTGGGGTATGAAGACATCAGCATAGAGTTAAGTGGTGTGAAGACATACAGTAAATTGTAGATGTGTCTTGCCATTCCGAAAACTGTTTAGTGCGGGTCTCACCGCTCACAGACCTCAGCAGTTGGTTGTTTTACCAACCCTGCGCAAGAAGTGAGGAGTAGAAACTTTTAGCTCTTTTTGCTCCCTCTTTACTGTCAGCCTTCTTGCGTACCAGCCAGATATCATTTTACGGTGAAGGCCAGAAGCGGTATTGGAGAGGTAAATGGAAAAACGCGATTAGTGGTGCAATATTGCGGAATATCAAAGCACTTTCTAAGGCTCGATGATCCTGGTGGGGCTGCTCTTGACAGATAAGCTCACCTAACTTTGACACCCAAAATCAAAGTCAAGAAAGGAAAAGATGCCAAGAAGAGCGTAAGATGAAACCAAGCCCAAGTAACTTTTAATTGCTCATCAAATAATTGAATAAAACAGCTGTTTTATTAAACTCTTTGACAAACCAATAACATTTCTTTGAACTTTTGGTTTGGAGCTCCTCATGGCATCTTTTTCTTGCTGGATCATTTTATTGTTGGCAGATACGGAATAAAACCCAATTGGCTTCTATAGGCTTTTGCTGTCTTCACAGTCACTGCTCTTGGTAATATAGAATTAGCTGGGCTATGCTCTTTTAGGTCTTTAAATAAACAGGTTGGACGTTAGCGGTCGCTGGGGTATTCTGAACAATGTGTGTGTGGGAACACGGGCGAAAATAAACATATTTAATTCTTGATTTGCAGTGATCCCTGACTCTTCGATGGCTCTTGGGATGGATTGCTTGGAGATCCTAAATTACTTAGCGTTGCCCTTTCACCTCCCCTAGGAGCATTGCTGAAAGAAACAACGTCAAAAGCAAAGCGGCACCTTAGGATCAATGATTCTGTAGCCCCGCTCCATTCCGTCATCACCAGCATGACTTTTGTCAGGCCCAGCGCAAAAAAAAAAAAACGCATGTCATGTGAAAGCATTTGGTTCCTGGAGATTAGAAAATTTAAATATATGCATTATTATTACAGTTATTTGTTGCTTATGTTATAAAAAAAGGAAACCTGTCATGGGAGGAACATGGAGTGTGCTATGACCTGTCCTTCAGAAAAAATTATTTTTGTCTGGCAAGTCCCCTTGAGTTAGAAACCCAGAACAAGGGTGCCCCTAAGGACATACAACTTATCATGTCGTCTTCCAGGTCAGTTATTATTGCAGGTAGTGACTGGGCATTATCATTCTAAGTTATTAAAGGTTTTCATTTGTGTACTTACAGTACATGGTTTTATTTAATGTGAACATAGCATCAGGTATATTTTTTATGTTGAGTACTAGGGATGAGCTCGGGTTTGGTCTGAACCTGGAAGGCAACTGTCATTGCTGAGCCAATGAGCTGGCATTGACCATGGGTCCATATTAGGTTAAAGATATTATGAGCACCCTTGCCCCTTTGTGTACGCCCAGCTGCAGGGTGGAGAATCCACCGGCCGCAGTTCATAGGTCCGGAACTGACAATTAAGCCCCAAGTTCGACCAAACAAACCCAAGGTCATCCCTGTTAAAGCGATTGAAAAGGCTGTTATATGGTTCCTATTTTTTCGTGCATAGTTGAGTCGCTTAGCCTTGTTTCCACATCCTATGCACAAAATCATAGGAACTGGAGTGCAGAAAAATGGCAGCAGGTGCTCTGGACTGATGAGTCAAAAATTAAAATCTTTGGCTTGGCAGGAGGCAGTTTGTTCGTGAAAGGCTTGAGAGCGATACAATGATGAGTGTTTGCAGGAAACATGGAAGCATGGTGGAGGTTCCTTGCAAGTTTTGGGCTGCATTTGTGCAAGAGGAGTTGGAGATTTGGTCAGGATCAATGGCGCCCTCAATGCTGAGAAATACAGGCAGATACTTACCCATCGTGTCATACCATCTGGGAGCTGTGTGATTGTCCTCAAATGTATTCTGCATCAGGACAATGGCCCTAAACATGCAGTCAATGTCCTTAAGAACTATCTTTAGTGTAAAAAAAGAGTCCTGGAAGTGTTGGGTTGGTCCCCACAGAGCCCTGATCTCAACATCATGGAGTCCCTTTGGGAATACATGAACAGACAGAAGGATTTGAGGCTGCCTACATCCACAGAAGATCTGTGGTTAGCTCTCCAAGATGTTTGCAACAACCTACATGCTGAGTTCCCTCAAAAACTGTGTTCAAGTGTACCTGCCTAAAACTTTTGCACAGTACTGGTACTGTGTATATATATATATATATATTTATATATATATATATATATATTATTGTTTGATATTTTGGAAGGATGAAAAAAAAAATGTGGCCATTGAAAGCCATTTTACTAAACACCTACCTAGATGCTAAGAAAAGTTTTGCTAACTGTACGTTTCTGTACAATCCCCCCTTACATTATTAGGCTGCAAACCTTAAATACAAATAAGGCCGTGTTTAAGCCACAGCATATTTCAAGCGCGGCATTTGTTGACACATTCACATGTACTCCACAGTTCAATCATTATTTTTGCAGTTTTTTAGGAATCAAGTGTAACCTGAATAGTTTGGCTGTTCTGTTTATATAATATCGGTTTTTCAGCTTGCTGACCCCGTAGAGTAGGGTTAAGTTTGAGATAGAGGTATTTGCAGACATTTCCAGGTAAGAGTCACGGGATAAGCCCAGGCTGAGCTCCGTGTAAAATAAATGACACTAGCACAGCACATCTGTGTCTGGCCTCCCTTCAGGTTCAACTCCCTTTTTTTTTTTCCTTTTTAACGCCCCGGTTTGTGGTTGCTCATGTCATCGGGTTTCAGGAAACCAAATCCGTAGACTAGGGATCGGATGAGTTGCTAATGTTTGAAAAAACGCAAAAAAACATGTCTCAGACTCTGATTTTATAGCCCCCATTGAAGTAGGGACTTGTGATTGCAACCTGATCTGCCTCCCTATAAGATGTTTCCAAGAATTGGCAGCCTGATAGAAAATCCAGGCGAATTTCGGAAAGATACAACCAGGACGGGCCTTTATTAGGCCAGTAAATAGAGTTTAGGTTTATGGGAGGTTTCAAGCCATAGGCCTGTGATTCATCGTTGGAAGAGTGATTCACAATCTCATCATCCTCTACGGAGTTGAGAAGAAGATGAATGGTATATTTGTAAGAGTCGATGACTGGAGAATGGTCGGAAGTAAAAATGAGGTGTAACCTTCTTTCATGGAAGAAGTTGCCAGACAAGAACTAGACTTCCTTCCTCACTCACAAAGATTTTTTTTGGTTGGAAACTCTTGGACTTCTTTAAAGCTCTAACTCTAGCTTAAGTGGGCACCACCACCTTTGCAGTACCCCCTCCCACTGTCAGGAATGGGTTCACCTGCTGGTAGCACTGTGGCTCCCATACTTGAAGGTTGTAGTTCCGTGGTCCACCAGCAAGTGTCTCCCAGCAGCCATCAGCTATTAGTAATTACCGTATTTATTGGCGTATAACACGCACCGGCGTATAACACGCACCGGCGTATAACACGCACCCCAATTTAGGAGGGAATTTTAAGGAAAAAAAACTTTTAGGAGGGAAGTTGAAGGGAAGAAAACTTACATTTAAATGCCCATAATTGCAGCCTTCTCAGTGCAGCCATGTCAGTGCAGCCTTGTCAGTGCAGCCTTCCCCAGTGCAGCCTTGTCAGTGCAGCCTTCCCCAGTGCAGCATTGTCAGTGCAGCCATGTCAGTGCAGCCTTGTCAGTGCAGCCTTCCCCAGTGCAGCATTGTCAGTGCAGCCTTCCCCAGTGCAGCCTTGCCCCAGTGCAGCCTTGTTAGTGCAGCCTTGTCAGTGCAGCCTTCCCCAGTGCAGCCTTCCCCAGTGATCCCCTGCCATCCTGGGCTTCAAAATCGTCGACCGCGATTTGAAAATGGCGCCGCCGGTGCCGAAATACACAGAGCCGGTCCTCGGCTCTTCTCAGCGGCTCTCGTTCACTTTCGGCTCCACTCGTAGTCCCGCCCGGGATGGGTGTGACTGTGAGCGGAGCTATCCGAACCTAGCCGAGTACACTCGGCTAGGTTCGGGCGGCGTCGAGTGAAGCCGAAAGTGGCCGAGAAGAGCCGAGGACCGGCTCTGTGTATTTTGGCGCCGGCGGCGCCATTTTCAAATCGCGGTCAGCGATTTTTTTAGATCTGTCAGCGGGGGATCACAGGGGATCGGCGTATAACACGCACCCGCGATTTTCCCCTGATTTTAAGGGGAAAAAAGTGCGTGTTATACGCCGATAAATACGGTAGTCATCACCTGAGGCTGGTTGCTGGGAGGATATTTAGACCTTCCTGTTCTACTCCCCCTTGCCTTGCTGTTCTGCCCATATGCCCTTGACCTGTTAAATTTGTAACTGTAGTTTTACTCCTGCTCCTGGTCCTGTTCCTGTTCCTCGCCTTCCTGCTTGTTCCTGCTCCCGTCTACTCTCTCCCCATCCTGGCTTGCTTCCTGCTCCCTCTGCCTGATCTCCCATGTATAACCCTGGATCTGACATTCCTACTGTCTGTATATAGGTATTTAGTTGGTTTAGGTAGTTTGTTCATTGCTAGCCATGTCTCTCATTAGATTCTTTTTGCTTTTGGGGTATAAAAATAGAGAACAAACATTATTTTATACTATACTTGCGCCTGGTGTTCTCTTTGTAAATCCACACATTTCTGGTCATGCCTGTTTCCCAGGATAGCAGCATTTGGTATCCGCGACACCCAGTTTTTTTCAAATATTTTGTATACATACCTTTTTTCCAAGGGTCTTCTGGCTGGTCAAGTAAATCACAGTGTCCATTTTACCCTCTCTTGTTGTCCAGTGATGGGCAGAAATTAATAATGGTGAGAGTAACCCCACCGTAATGATCTCAGAGCTGTTCTATGAAGCATTGTGCAGGGCTTTATGACGTTGCACCACCCAGGAGGCGGGCGCATGACATCCAGGAGTCAACAAAAATTGGTTGGCGACTTTTGGCTTGAAAGTAGACTGGACTGAACCACAGAACTGTGAATCTACGGGTGACGGCATTAGGGGGAAGGTGAGTATTGTAGAAAAAGTTGCTTTTGATGTTTTTTGCAATAATGGGTAATAAACTTTGTTGTGTACTTTTAAATAAATTATGGAACAGTTAGAATAAATGTGTTTTTGGTGAGTGGGTCTCCATTGGGAAGATTGATCATCTCTATTTGGTCCAGAGACCATTGGTATGTGGACAGAGATTGATGGAAGATTGGTGGAAAGTTTGACAACTGCCGCCAGAGCAGAAGGTGAGAAGAAATCTTCATGTGTTCAAGTGACAGCTGTCCAAATGGGCCTGATATGGACTGCTGCTCATTTTTTACTGGGCATTATCCTGAAGGTCACACATACTACAGTATGTAGGTAAAGTGCCCCTCCCTACAGCACCTGGCAATATACTTTAGTTGACACTGTTGAGTTAAATGATCTCCTTCCCAAATGGTGCTTTGGTAGTTTTGGCTGCAACATCATCCAGCCAGGAAGAGCAGTGCGGGACCAAGAACGTATACAAAGGTAAGTAATGCGCACTGACATCCAGTGCTGTTAGAGCTTTCACAGTCCCACCGACAACAATGATGGAGCACTATTCCTCCAACTGACAGCAATGATGGGACACTATTCCTCCCACTGACACTAATGATAGGGCTCTATTCCTCCCACTGACACCAATGATGGGACACTATCCCTCCCACTGACACCAATGATGGGACACTATTCCTCCCACTGACACCAATGATGGGACACTATCCCTCCCACTGACACCAATGATCAGACACTATTCCTCCCACTGACACCAATGATAGGGCACTATTCCTCCCACTGACACCAGTGATGGGACACTATCCCTCCCACTGACACCAATGATGGGACACTATTCCTCCCACTGACACCAATGATGGGACACTATTCCTCCCACTGACACAAATGATGGGACACTATTCCTCCCACTGACACCAACAATGAGGTACTGTCCCTCCCACTGATGCCAATGATTGGAGCACTATTCCTCCCACTGATACCAATGATGGGACACTATTCCTCCCACCGATACCAATGATGGTGCACATATACTTCGACTAATGCCAACAATAGCACACTTTTTCTCCCACTGACACCAACAATAGGGCACTATTCCTCCTACTGATACCAATAATAGGGAACTATGTCTCCCACTGACACCAATGATGGGGCACTATTCTTGCAATTGCTACCAATAATAGAGCACTATCCCCCCCCCCCCCCCGCCACGCACACACACTGACACAAGCAATGGGATACCATTCCTTCCACTGATACCAATACCAACAATAGGACACTATGTAGTGGATTTACCAAAGGCAAATAGACTGTGCACTTTGCAAGTGCAGTTGTTCCAGGGCTTAGTAAGTTAGACAAAGCTTCTTTGTCTAAAGAATACCCAACCACATGCAAACAAAATAAAAAAACAGCATTTTTGCTTGCACATGATTGGATGATGAAAGTCAGCGAAGCTTCATCTCATTTACTAAGCTCTGGAGCAACTGCACTTCAAAAGTGCAGTGCACAGTCTATTTGCCTTTTGTAAATCAACCCCTCTCCCACTGACACCAACAATGGAGCATCATTACTCCCACCGATACCAACAATGGCGTATTATTTACTTCCACTGGCCACTGGTCATAGCCTGGCCCCCCAACAGTGTGAAGAACAGTGAACTTGACCCTTATTTAAAACATTAGAGGACCCCTAAAACAGAGGGCCAGTGACACCAGGAATATGATCAGCTCAGCCCACTAGAAGACTCTCTATGGAAATTTATAAAGAATGCTCTCAAGATTGGGTTTCAGGGAAGTTTAGTTCCCAACAATGCCCTGGCTGTCCCAATGGACTGGTGGTGGACAGGGAACCTGCCCTTGGGGTGAAGGACAGTAGCAAAGACCCGGTGTGGCAGCAAATCCTTATTCCACCTAAGGCTATAAACTTTTTTTTGGGTAGCGCTCCATTTCATCTTGTTAGGTACAACTGGGATTAATTAGTGGAAGCCACTGAACAAATTATTTGTTTTCACTTAACCCTCTTGACCTTGAAAAGACATTTGTATATAGTGAGTTATTTTTACCCATAATCCCAGAGCACATGCTGAATATTTGGGTTCTTCTGATTGCACTTTCATACTTTTCATCTCATTCGTACATGCGTCGAGGTTAAGAGTATTTTTGTTATGAATTGCTGGGCACTTAAGTGTTTTCGTTTTGCGTCTAATATGTCGCTTTCTGAGTTCTTTCATCGCCTTGCCGAATGTGAAGATGTGTAGGAATTCGGTGCGGTTAAAACACCCGGGCCAGAACCTCTTCTTAAAATAATAATAGCGCACAATATTCTGAAAGCAAGACCTTTTGTTTCAAAGCCATAAAGTTGAGTCTTTGTGGCTTTTTTTAAAAAAGAAATATTTTTGTTAGTTAGTTTCAAGTAACAGTTTCAGGAATAGAACAATTAATAACTGTACAAACAAAGTAGAAACAGCAAAGGCATACATGTTTACTAAATTGAAAAATGAATACCTAATGCCAGAAAACAAAAAACCTAAAGAGTTTTTATTCGCAGCTGTTCGTCATAGTGAAATTCTCCAAAAATGTAAGTTGTCAAAGAATTGTGTAAAAAATTTGCAAAGGTAAAAAAAAAAAAAATAGAATTTTAATGTATTTTTTAAAATTATTTTATACATCATTGTCAAAGTTAACTTAGTGAGGCTCGTGTTGACATTTGGCTATACGGATACACATTTGAGAAAAAAAAAATGGAGGATGTGTAGGGAGACGAAAAATCAAAATTTTCAGTAAAATATGTAGCAAATTAATAGAGAATCCAATATGGGATTTGTATTCCAAATACATTTACAGAATATCAAGTTACGTGTCCTTGGAAAGATTTTGGAAGCCAACCTCACCAATGCTTTGATGGTTGAATAGGCATAAGTTCCCACAGACACACTCCAAAAGCTTTTACAAAACCTTCTCAGAAGAGTGGAGGTTGTTATGGTCGCAAGAGTAATAAGGTGGCAACTGCATTTCATTTCAGAACATTGTTCTCTTCCAACCTTATGGTAACAGTTTGGGGAAGGCCTCTTCTGTTCCTGAATGTGGACCCATTCATAAAGTCAGCTCCATGAAGACACGGTTTGACAAATTTGATGTGGAGGAACATGAGTGGCCTGCACGGAGCCCTAACCTCAACCCTATTGAACACCTTTGAGATAAATTGGAAAATGACCTCACCAATGCTGTTTTGGCTGAATGGGCACAAAGTCCCACAGACACAGGCCAAAATCTTGTGTAAAGCATTTTCATAGGAGTGAAGACCGTTATGATCAAAAAAGTGTTGGGTGGTGGGGTGGCAATTTTAGACAATTGTGCTCTTCCAACCTTGTAGTAACAGATTGGTGAAGGCCCTTTTTTTCGTTCCAGCGTTAATGTGCCCCGCCATGCACAAAGCCATCTCCATGAAGACATGGTGTAAAGAGTTTGTTGTTAAGGAACCTGTGTGTCCTGCACAGAGCCCTGACCTCAACCCTACTGAACACCTTTGTGGATAAATTATAATAAGCCAACCTCACCAAATATTTTTAGGCGGAATAAGCACAAATTCCCACAGACACACTCCAAAAGGTTTTTCAAAACCTTCTCAGGAGAGTGGAGGTTGTTATGGTCGCAAAGGTGGTGGGGTGGCAACTGCATTTAATTTGAGAAAATTATTCCCTTCCAACCTTTTGGTAATAGTTTGGGGAAGGTTCTTTTTTGTTCCTGCATGACTGTGCAGGAAGTGAAGTTTGGTGTAGAGGAACACAGAGCCCTGACCTCAACCCTATTGAACACAGACATACTCCAAAAGTTTTTAAAAAACATTCTCAGAAGACTGGAGGTTGTCATGGTCGCAAAAGTGGAGGGGTGAAAACTTAGACAATTTTTCTCTTGCAACCTTATGGTAACAGTTTGGGGAAGATACCTCATTCATAAAGTCAGCTCCATAAAGACATGGTTTGATAAGTTTGGTGCTGAGTAGGGATGAGCTTCGAGTTCGAGTCGAACTCATGTTCTACTCGAACATTGGCTGTTCGCAAGTTCGCCGAACAGCGAACAATTTGGGGTGTTCGCGGCAAATTCGAATGCCGCGGAACACCCTTTAAAAGTCTATGGGAGAAATCAAAAGTGCTAATTTTAAAGGCTTATATGCAAGTTATTGTCATAAAAAGTGTTTGGGGACCCGGGTCCTGCCCCAGGGGACATGGATCAATGCAAAAAAAAGTTTTAAAAACGGACGTTTTTTCAGGAGCAGTGATTTTATTAATGCTTAAAGTCAAACAATAAAAGTGTAATATCCCTTTAAATTTCGTACCTGGGGGGTGTCTATAGTATGCCTGTAAAGGGGCGCATGTTTCCCGTGTTTAGAACAGTCTGACAGCAAAATGACATTTGGAAGGAAAAAACTCATTTAAAACTACCCGCGGCTATTGCATTGCCGACAATACACATAGAAGTTCATTGATAAAAACGGCATGGGAATTCCCCACAGGGGAACCCCGAACCAAAAAAAAAAAAATGATGTGGGGGTCCCCCTAAATTCCATACAAGGCCCTTCAGGTCTGGTATGGATATTAAGGGGAACCCCAGCCAAAATTTAAAAAAAAAATTGACGTGGGGTTCCCCCTAAATTCCATACCAGACCCTTCAGGTCTGGTATGGATTTTAAGGGGAACCCCGCGCCAAAAAAAAAAAAAAAAACGGCGTGGGGTCCCCCTAAAAATCCATACCAGACCCTTATCCGAGCACGCAACCTGGCAGGCCGCAGGAAAAGAGGGGGGGACGAGAGTGCGGCCCCCCCCCCCCTCCTGAACCGTACCAGGCCACATGCCCTCAACATTGGGAGGGTGCTTTGGGGTAGCCCCCCAAAACACCTTGTCCCCATGTTGATGAGGACAAGGGCCTCATCCTCACAAACGTGGCCGGTGGTTGTGAGGGTCTGCGGGCGGGGGGCTTATCAGAATCTGGAAGCCCCCTTTAACAAGGGGACCCCCAGATCCCGGCCCCCCCCCTGTGTGAAATGGTAAGGGGGTACTTACCCCTACCATTTCACTAAAAAACTGTCAAAAATGTTAAAAATGACAAGAGACAGTTTTTGACAATTCCTTTATTTAAATGCTTCTTCTTTCTTCTTTCTTCCTTCATCTTCTTCTTCTTCTGGTTCTTCTGGCTCTTCTGGTTCTTCCTCCGGCGTTCTCGTCCAGCATCTTCTCCGCGGCGTCTTCTATCTTCTTCTCCTCGGGCCGCTCCGCACCCATGGCATGAGGGGAGGCTCCCGCTCTTCTCTTCATCTTCTTCTCTTCTTCATCTTCTTCTTCTTCTTCTTCTTCCTTCTTCTCTTCTTCTCTTCTTCCTGTCTTCTCCGGGCCGCTCCGCAATCCATGCTGTGGCATGGAGGGAGGCTCCCGCTGTGTGACGGCGTCTCTTCGTCTGACGGTTCTTAAATAACGGGGGGCGGGGCCATCCGGTGACCCCGCCCCCCTCTGACGCACGGTGACTTGAGGGACTTCCCTGTGACGTCACGGGGAATGCCACAGGGAAGTCCCGTCATGTCACCGTGCGTCAGAGGGGGGCGGGGTCACCGGGTGGCCCCGCCCCCCGTTATTTAAGAACCGTCAGACGAAGAGACGCCGTCACACAGCGGGAGCCTCCCTCCATGCCACAGCATGGATTGCGGAGCGGCCCGGAGAAGACAGGAAGAAGAGAAGAAGAGAAGAAGGAAGAAGAAGAAGAAGAAGAAGAAGAAGAAGATGAAGAAGAGAAGAAGATGAAGAGAAGAGCGGGAGCCTCCCCCCTCATGCCATGGGTGCGGAGCGGCCCGAGGAGAAGATAGAAGACGCCGCGGAGAAGATGCTGGACGAGAACGCCGGAGGAAGAACCAGAAGAGCCAGAAGAACCAGAAGAAGAAGAAGATGAAGGAAGAAAGAAGAAAGAAGAAGCATTTAAATAAAGGAATTGTCAAAAACTGTCTCTTGTCATTTTTAACATTTTTGACAGTTTTTTAGTGAAATGGTAGGGGTAAGTACCCCCTTACCATTTCACACAGGGGGGGGGCCGGGATCTGGGGGTCCCCTTGTTAAAGGGGGCTTCCAGATTCCGATAAGCCCCCCGCCCGCAGACCCTCACAACCACCGGCCACGGTTGTGAGGATGAGGCCCTTGTCCTCATCAACATGGGGACAAGGTGTTTTGGGGGGCTACCCCAAAGCACCCTCCCAATGTTGAGGGCATGTGGCCTGGTACGGTTCAGGAGGGGGGGGGGGGCCGCACTCTCGTCCCCCCCTCTTTTCCTGCGGCCTGCCAGGTTGCGTGCTCGGATAAGGGTCTGGTATGGATTTTTAGGGGGACCCCACGCCGTTTTTTTTTTTTTTTTTGGCGCGGGGTTCCCCTTAAAATCCATACCAGACCTGAAGGGTCTGGTATGGAATTTAGGGGGAACCCCACGTCAATTTTTTTTTTTAATTTTGGCTGGGGTTCCCCTTAATATCCATACCAGACCTGAAGGGCCTTGTATGGAATTTAGGGGGACTCCCACATCATTTTTTTTTTTTTTTTTTTGGTTCGGGGTTCCCCTGTGGGGAATTCCCATGCCGTTTTTATCAATGAACTTCTATGTGTATTGTCGGCAATGCAATAGCCGCGGTAGTTTTAAATGTGTTTTTTCCTTCAAAATGTTACTTTGCTGTCAGACTGTTCTAAACACGGGAAACATGCGCCCTTTTACAGGCATACTATAGACACCCCCCAGGTATGAAATTTAAAGGGATATTACACTTTTATTGTTTGACTTTAAGCATTATTAAAATCACTGCTCCTGAAAAAACGGCCGTTTTTAAAACTTTTTTTTGCATTGATCCATGTCCCCTGGGGGAGGACCCAGGTCCCCAAACACTTTTTATGACAATAACTTGCATATTAGCCTTTAAAATTAGCACTTTTGATTATTCATGTTCGTGTCCCATAGACTTTAACGGCGTTCGCGTGTTCGAACGAATTTTTTTCCTGTTCGCATGTTCTGGTGCGAACCGAACAGGGGGGTGTTCGGCTCATCCCTAGTGCTGAGGAACATGAGTGGCATGTGCAGAGCCCTGACCTCCATCTTTAAAGAGGATGGTCAGGGGTGGGTAGTGGGCACCCCCAGGGTTCTGTGCTGGGACCAATCCTATTTATTTTGTTCATAAACGACCTGGAGGATGGGGTAAACAGTTCAATCTTTGTATTTGCGGACAATACTAAGCTAAGCAGGGCAATAACTTTCCTGCAGGATGTGGAAATCTTGCAAAAAGACCTGAACAAATTAATGGGGTGGCCAACTACATGGCAAATGAGGTTTAATGTGAAAAAATGTAAAATAATGCATTTGGGTGGCAAAAATATGAGTGCAATCTATACACTGGGGGGGAGAACCTCTGGGGGAATCTAGGATGGAAAAGGACCTGGGGGTCCTAGTAGATAGTGGGCTCAGCAATGGCATGCAATGCTAAGCTGCTGATAACAAAGCAAACAGAATATTGGCATTAAAAAGGGGATCAACTCCAGAGATAAAACGATAATTCTCCCGCTCTACAAGACTCTGGTCCGGCCGCACCTGGAGTATGCTGTCCAGTTCTGGGCACCAGTCCTCAGGAAGGATGTACTGGAAATGGACCGAGTACAAAGAAGGCAACAAAGCTAATAAAGGGTCTGGTGGATATTAGTTATGAGGAAAGGTTGCGAGCTCTGAACTTATTCTCTCTGGAGAAGAGACGCTTGAGAGGGGATATGATTTCAAATTACAAATACTGTACTGGTGACCCCACAATAGGGATAAAACTTTTTCGCGGAAGGGAGTTTAACAAAACTCATGGCCACTCATTAAAATTAGAAGAAAAGAGGTTTAACCTTAAAGTACGTAGAGGGTTCTTTACTGTAAGAGGATCAAGGATGCGGAATTCCCTTCCACAGGTGGTGGTCTCAGCGGGGGGGGCACCGATAGGTTCAAAAAACTATTAGATAAGCACCTAAACAACCGCAACATACAGGGATATACAATGTAATATTGACATATAATTACACACATAGACGGACTTGATGGACTTGTGTCTTTTTTAAACCTCACCTACTATGTAACTAGGTATTGGTAACCCTACTGAACACCTTTGGGTTAAATTAAAAGCTGACCTCATGAATGCTCTTTTGGCTGAATGGGCACAAATTCCCATAGGCACACCACAAAACCCTTCTCAGAAGTGTGGGGGGCTGTTGTGATCACAACGGTGGTGGGAACTGCATAGGTTTTGAATAAGATGCCCAACAAGCTTATATAGGTGAGATGGTCAGGTGACCACAGCTTTCAGGCTTTCAGTGTTTGGGAGACGTTCAAAGCATAGAACAGTTTCCTACTCAGACCAGCGAGACCCCTGCGCTTGAGTTTCTAGGTCTGCACCACTTCCATTGCAGCAATGTGAGGGTCCTACTTTTTTGCCTTAAACTTCTCTTCCAATCGATATGTGGTTAAAACAGATTTCTTGCATTGAAAATCTTCCAGGCAAACTCAGGGTTTATAAACTATGAAATGCTCCTTCCTCCTGTACATTACATCAGCACAGTGTTTTTCATTGGCAGCTCTAATAATTTGTTGAAATAAAAAGTGCACTTTCAATAACAGGACAAGTATGCCGGCATTTCAATAAAAAAGAAAAACGATACAGAGTGAAACAAATGTACAAGCCGTGGCTCATTTTCCAGCTTGTTGAGCAGATGCCAAAAAAATGAAATGGAAACATTTGTAAAGTCGGAGAGAGCCTTTAAGTGTTGCATGTAGGCAGTTCAGTGTCATCTTAAAGGTGCACTCCAACCTTAATATACCTTTGACAGAAGTGTCATTTAAAGAGGATGCATTATATATATATAGATATATCTATATATATAGATATATGTATCTATTTATATATATCTATATCTATCTATCTATATATATATACTGAATATATATCTATATATATAATATCTATATATCTATATATATAGATATATACTGTATATATATATATATACACACATATATATATATATATATATATATATATATATATATATATATGTGTGTGTATATATATATATATATATATATCTATATCTATATATCTATATATATAGATATATACAGTATATATCATTCATTTATAAGGTTATATATGTTTAATCAATATTTTTATAAAAAAAAATATATATATATATATATATATATATATATATATATATATATATATATATATATATATATATGTGTGTGTGTGTGTATATATATATATATATATCTATATCTATATATCTATATATATATAGATATATATATATATATACAGTATATATCTATATATATATCTATATATATATCTATATCTATATATCTATATATATATATATATATATATATATATATATATATATATATATATATGTATATATTTATATGTATATATTTATATTTTTTTATAAAAATATTGATTAAACATATATAACCTTATAAATGAATTGTAATGTTTTTTTTTTGTTGTTGCTTTTTTTTTAAAGGCATACAGTTTCTAAATCTCTATGCACAGGGAAGCAGACCTTTCCATTACATATGCAGGCTTTGTTTATTGCTTCGTAGTGAACGCATTTTGCTCATTCTCTTATCTCACCTTAAGTCTACCAGACAGGGTCTGTCAAAAAAAATAAATAAATAAATAAAATAAAATTGAATTATTGAAAATAAAATAATAATAGTAATAAAAAAAATAAATAAAAATAAACTCTCTGCCATCTTTAATTATGTAAAACAGCCACAACATTCTTGATAGGCACAGTTCCATGGGCTTTTCATGTAGGATTATTATTATTATTATTATACAAGATTTATATAGCGCCAACAGTTTACTCAGCGCTTTACAATGTATAAGGGGGACAACACAATTACGGTACAGTAATTACAGTAGGATCTCAGAAGAAGCCCATTTGAAATTTGTGGCAACCGAGATGGACTTTTTTTTTTTTTTAAATAATAATGTGATATGACATTTCTAACATATCACCCCACTGTGCCTTTAAATGGCAAAGCTCTTTAAACTAAGGCTGGACTACTGTTAGGGAATCTGATGTAAGGGGGGCTCTAACGGTGACCCGTGATGTAAGGGGGGGGCTCTGATGGAGACCCTGTTGTAAGGGGGTGTTGATGTGTACCCTGATTTAAGGGGGAACTTTAAAGGGGGGGCTCTGAAGTAAGGGGAGCTTTCATGAAAGGACGGCTCTGATGGTGACCCCTGATGTAAGGGGGGGGGGGCTTAATGGGGACTCTGATGTACAGAGGGTGCTAATATGGACTCTTTTTTGAGGGGGACTTTAAAGGTTCACCTGATGTAAGGGGGACTTTAAAAGAAGGTTGCTCTGATGAGGACCCTGATGTAAGGGGAGCTCTGGTGGAGACCCTGATGTAAGGGGAGCTCCCATGTAATGAGGGCTCTAATGTTGACCCTGATGTAACGGGGGGGGGGGGAGGGGGGGCTTGGTGGGGACTCTGAAGAAAGAGGTGTGTGGACCCTAATTTAAGGGGAACTTTAAAGGGGACCCTGATTTAAGGGGGGGATTTAAAGGGGGGACTCTAAATTTAGGGGGTTTTGGTGGGGACCCTGATGTAAGGGGACCTTTCATGTAAGGAGAGCTCTGATGGTGACCCCTGATGTAAGGGGGGATTTGTTGAGTACTCTGATGTAAGGGGGTGTTAATGCGGACCCTATTTTAAGGGGGACTTTAGAGGTGACCCTGATTTTAGGGAGACTCTGAAGGAATGTTGCTCTAATAAGGACCCTGATGTAAGGGGAGCTCTGGTGGGGACCCTGATGTAAGGGGAGCTCCAATGTAAAAAGGGCTCTGATGGTGACGCTGATATAAGAAGGGGTCTTTGATGGGGACTCTGATGTAATGGGTCTTTAAAGGGGAGACTGATGTAAGGGGAGGTCTGATGGGGACTTTGATGTGAGGGAGACTCTGATGGTGAACCTGATGTAGGGGGGGGCGCTTTTATGGGGACTACGATAAAAGGGGAGCTCTGATGGGGACTCTGATGTAAGGGGGACTCTGATGGGGTCCCTAATCTAAGGGTGGACTCTGAGGTGTGTGTGTGGGGGGGGCGGGGGCTCTAAAGGGGGCCCTGATGTAAAGGGGGGCTCTGATGGGGACTTTGATGTGAGGGGGACTCTGATGGTGAACCTGATGTAGGGGGGGGGCTTTTTTGGGGACTCCAATAAAAGTGGAGCTCTGATAGGGACTCTGATGTAAGGGGGGCTCTGATGGGGACCCTGATCTAAGGGTGGACTCTGAGGTGTGTGTGTGTGGGGGGGGGCTCTAAGGGGGACCCTGATGTGAAAGGGGGGCTCTGATTTAAGGAGAGCGCTGATGGGGACCCTGATGTAAGGAAATCTGTGATTGAAACACTGATGTAAAGGGGGACTCTGGTGGGGACACTGATGAAGCGAGACTTTGTTTTGTTCTACTGAAGTTCTTTACATATTCATTCAATTTTTTTTCAATGATAAAATATATAATGTAGCCCTTGCACTAAAACGTTTGAAGACCCCTGAGCTAGACTAAATATATATATATATATATATATATATATATATATATATATATATATATATATATATATATATATATAGTCTGTATACTGAGTTTGAAACATTTAGAAAGACCAACCAGTCTTAGATATCCTTCTTCTAAATCATGACAAGTAAAACACGGGTTGATTTGCTGTTGCCAAGCCATATGTTCAATAAAAGCTTCTGAATTCTGTCCCTTCGCTCATTTGAAATATCTCCAGTCCATAATTTCATCATGCACAAGCTGAGATGTCATCAGATATTTGAAATTGTGAGTGATTATGTGAAATATATAAAAGAATTTTACATATTAAGCCAACCACATGTCATAATAACCAAACTGTTCACGTCACTTCTAATGTGATGCCAAATTTGTACTCCCAGCCCTGCCCCCCCCCCCCACGCCTCTTCTAACTTTCTGCGGCTATTGCGAAGATGGAAGGAGCTCAGATACTGGCGAAATTCTCCGAAATTCATGTTGTATACCAACCGAGAAAGGTTTTTTTTTTAAGTACAAATTGTATTTTAATGGCATGCACTAAACTCTTAAGAGATAAGAAGTGAAAGTTAGAAAATGAATACATCTTTCACCATTTCCAAAGGCCAGTTGGCTGAAATAAGAAATACGTAAGTCGCAGACATCTATTTGACAAACATTTGACCGGAACATGTAAAAGCTTAGACATCAAAAATAGTCAGATGTGGAAGCAGATTCCAGCTGTCCTAGAAAATCCTTTGGCCCAGCTTCAGCTTTTAAAGGAAACCAGTAAAGAGAGAAACATGTAGGCTGCTATTGCTGACCCCTCTCTCTCTCTCTGAAAACGCTGGTTGTCTCAATCCAGCCAATGTAATAATCGGATATTTATTCCATACATTATCTGTGTATCAAATGCATTTTCGTCTTAAATTTAAATACATATCCAGTTATTGCATCTGCTGGACCATGGGTCTTGGGCGCAAACACGCATTAAACTGTCACCGTCACATGAAAGCGAGTTAGACCTGCAGGGGGACCAGCCTTTTCAATTAACCACTTCAGCCCCGGAAGGATTTACCCCCTTCCTGACCAGAGCACTTTTTGCGATACGGCACTGCGTCGCTTTAACTGACAATTGCGCAGTCGTGCGACGCTGCACCCAAACAAAATTGACGTCCTTTTTTCCCCCCACAAATAGAGCTTTCTTTTGGTGGCATTTGATCACCTCTGCGGTTTTTATTTTTTGCGCTATAAACAAAAAAAAGAGTGACCATTTTGAAAAAATAGCTCAATTTTTTTACTTTTTGCTATAATATATATCCCCAAAAAATATATAAAAAAACAAATTTCGTTCTCAGTTTAGGCCGATATGTATTCTTCTACATATTTTTGGTAAAAAAAAAAATGCAATAAGCGTATATTGATTGGTTTGCGCAAAAGTTATAGCGTCTACAAAATAGGGGATAGACTTATGGCATTTTTATTATTAATTTTATTTTTATTAATAATGGCGGCGATCTGCGATTTTTATCGTGACTGTGACATTATGGCGGACACATCGGACACTTTTTACACCATTTTGGGACCATGGTCATTTATATACAGCAATCAGAGCTATACAAATGCACTGATTACTGTGTAAATGTCACTGGCATGGAAGGGGGTTAAACACTAGGGGGTGATCAAGGGGTTAAGTGTGTCCTAGGGAGTGATTCTAACTGTGGGGGGCTTTCACTGACATGACAGCGATCACTGCCACCGATAACAGGGAGCAGTGGATCCCTGTCATGTCACAAGGCAGAACAGGAAAATGCCTTGTTTACATAGGCATTTCCCTGTTCTTCCGCTCCGTGACACGATCACGGGCCCCCCGGCAGACATTGAGTCAGCGGGTCCAGCGGGCACGATCACGGAGCATGCGGCTGGCGCACAATGCCGCGTCTTAAAGGGGATGTACCTGTACGCCCATTTGCCCAGCCATTCCATTGTGCCGACGTATAGCATCGTGCGCTGGTCGGCTAGTGGTTAAGGGGTATGACTTTACTACTGCTTTCATTTTTTTTTTTAAACAATACATTTTTATTCATGTATATTAGGTAATGATACAATTTGTCATATACAATATCCAAAAATGTTAGAGATAACTATAATGTAATGAAAGATTGGTATGGGGTTAATCAGTTCCTGGTGTCCCGGGCAAGCCTACCCCTAATGGGTTCAAACTGTAGGCTTGATATGGACCTTAAGTTAAACCAAACCTATAGTTATGTCCATTAAGACTTAAAATAGCGAAGGGAAAATAGAAGAGAGGAAAACAAAAACTATAATGATAGGCTACTCCAAAAATATACTCAAATGATTGATCAAAGTATTTCAAACTGACGATCAAGGTTACAAGTTACATTCCTTTAAAGTGGAGTTCCACCCAAAAGTAGAACTTCCCCTTTAAGCACTCCTCGCCCCCTTACATGCCACATTTTGAATGTCACTTTTTTTGGGGGGGGGGGGTAGTGTATGCCTAGTTTTGAGTGAGACTTCCTGTCCCACTTCCTGCTTTCGATTACGGGCCACCTAGGCGACTCCTCCTCTCCCCCTAGGCGGCCCCTCCCTCTCTGCAATCTTCTGGGACACGTCACAGGTCCCAGGAGATTGCCTGTCCACTCGGAGAGCGTGGCGTGACTCGCGCATGCGCAGTGCGTGCCCGGCCGAGAAGCCACAAGCTGTCACGGTCGGGTGCCCACAGTTTCAATGGAATAAGTACAAGTAATGGAAAGAAATATAAGGAAGAAGAGAGAAAGAATAAAGAGTAAGTACAAGTAATAATGAAAGGAAGTCAAAATGAGAGAGAATGAGAATGAGTAGCAGGTACTAGTAATATAGAAATAGATAAAGAAGAATGAGGAGAGAAAGAGAATGAAGAGTAAGTACAAGTGGTAGAGAAATAGATGAAAAAGAGAGAAAAGGAATGAGGAGTATGTACAAATAAGGGAGAGATAGAATCAGAGAGACAGAGAAAGAACAGGGATTAAATACAAGTATTGCAGAGAGAGAGAAGGAGATAGTGATAGATGAAGTATGAGAGGCAGGGCCGGACTGGAAAGAAAAACCAGCCCTGGAAATAATTGTTATACCAGCCCCCTAGTATTATTATATCAGCCCAACAGCATAACATCATAGAGGCTGTGCGGACATGGTACAGGAGGTGGTCATAGGTTGTGGAGACATGGTACAGGAGGTGGTCATAGGCTGTGTGGAAATGGTATAGAAGGTGGTCATAGGCTGTGCGGACATGGTACAGGAGGTGGTCATAGGCCGTGCGGACATGGTACAGGAGGTGGTCATAGGCTGCGCGGAAATGGTATAGAAGGTGGTCATAGGCTGTGTGGACATGGTACAGGAGGTGGTCATAGGCTGTGCGGACATGGTACAGGAGGTGGTCATAGGCTGTGGAGACATGGTACAGGAGGTGGTCATAGGCTGTGTGGAAATGGTATAGAAGGTGGTCATAGGCTGTGCGGACATGGTACAGGAGGTGGTCATAGGCCGTGCGGACATGGTACAGGAGGTGGTCATAGGCTGTGCGGACATGGTACAGGAGGTGGTCATAGGCTGTGCCGACATGGTACAGGAGGTGGTCATAGGCTGTGCGGACATGGTACAGGAGGTGCTCATAGGCTGTGCGGACATGGTACAGGAGGTGGTCATAGGCTGTGCAGAAATGGTACAGGAGGTGGTCATAGGCTGTGCGGACATGGTACTGGAGGTGGTCATAGACTGTGCGGACATGGTACAGGAGGTGGTCATAGGTTGTGGAGACATGGTACAGGAGGTGGTCATAGGCTGTGTGGAAATGGTATAGAAGGTGGTCATAGGCTGTGCGGACATGGTACAGGAGGTGGTCATAGGCTGTGCGGACATGGTACACGAGGGGGGATTGGCTGTGCGACATGGTACAGGAGGTGGTCATAGGCTGTGCTGACATGGTACAGGAGGGGGTAATAGGCTGTGTGGACATGGTACAGGAGGTGGTCATAGGCTGCGTGGAAATGGTATAGAAGGTGGTCATAGGCTGTGCGACATGGTACAGGAGGTGGTCATAGGCTGTGCTGACATGGTACAGGAGGGGGTAATAGGCTGTGCAGACATGATACAGGAGGTGGTCATAGGCTGTGCGGACATGGTACAGGGGGTGGTCATAGGTTGTGGAGACATGGTACAGGAGGTGGTCATAGGCTGTGTGGAAATGGTATAGAAAGTGGTCATGGGCTGTGCGGACATGGCACAGGAGGTGGTCATAGGCTGTGCGGACATGGTACAGGATGTGGTCATAGGTTGTGCAGACATGGTACAGGAGGTGGTCATAGGCTGTGCGGACATGGTAAAGAAGGTGGTCATAGGCTGTGCAGACATAGTATAGAAGATGGTCATAGGCTGTGCGAACATGGTAAAGAAGGTGGTCATAGGCTGTGCGGACATGGTACAGGAGGTGGTCATAGGCTGTGCGGACATGGTACAGGATGTGGTCATAGGTTGTGCAGACATGGTAAAGGAGGTGGTCATAGGCTGTGCGGACATGGTAAAGAAGGTGGTCATAGGCTGTGCAGACATAGTATAGAAGATGGTCATAGGCTGTGTGGACATGGTACAGGATGTGGTCATAGGTTGTGCAGACATGGTACAGGATGTGGTCATAGGTTGTGCAGACATGGTACAGGAGGTGGTCATAGGCTGTGTGGACATAGTATAGAAGATGGTCATAGGTTGTGCGGACATGGTATAGGGGGTGGTCATAGGCTGTGCGGACATGGTACAGGAGATGTCAGAGGTTGTGCGGACATGGTACAGGAGATGTCAGAGGCTGTGAGGACGAGGTACAGGAGATGTCAGAGGCTGTGAGGATGAGGTACAGGAGATGTCAGAGGCTGTGCGGACATGGTACAGGAGATGTCAGAGGCTGTGCGGACATGGTACAGGAGATGTCAGAGGCTGTGCGGACATGGTACAGGAGATGTCAGAGGCTGTGTGGACATGGTATAGGAGGTGGTCATGCAGACATGGTACAAGAGAGTAGCAGAAGGTGATCAGAGGCTGCGGAGGGGTCCGGTCTTACCCAGCCGTGATGTGAAGAGGCGCGCGCCACCTCTGACACAGAGAGAGTGCCTTACATAAAAAAATGGTGGTGCCATATTTTTTATGAGCCCAGCTGCCCGTAATGGGCATTTACTAGCAGCCCTAAAATAGTCTGAAATTTACGGGCTGCCCATAAATTAACGGGCGGTTGGCAACACTGGGCCGACAGCCGGGCGGTCACAGACACAGCTCAAAGTGGCCCCAGGGCAGGTGGCCTACCGGGGGAAAGAAAAAGAAAAAAGAAACACACATGAAAAGAGAGAGTGAGAAGTAAATATAAGAAATAGAGAGAGAGAGGTGAGGAGTGAGTACAAGTGAATGAAAGAGAAGAAGGAGATAAAGAAAAAGAGAGAAATGTGGTAAGAATGAAGAGTAAGTACAAGTAATGGAGAGATAGATAAGGAAGGAGAGAGACAGAGTCAGAGAGAATGATGAGTAAGTATAAGAAATGCAAAGATAGATTAAGAAGGAGAGAGAATTGTGTGAATTTTTCTCCTCAAATGAAAATCATAAACATTTACTTGCATTACAGAAATAACATCCTCAGTTTCTCTGGGATTCTCAATTTGAATCACTTCCGTAATTTACCCTAAACGGCTAAGGTTTAAATTTGTCCTTTTTCCAGAATGTGTAACTACACTGTCATATCCCATTCCTCCACTCCATTTCCTCTTACACATCATATAAAATGACTAAGTTCAGGTTAGAAAATTAAAAAGCATCTGATGTGATGGGGTGATAGAGACAACAAAAACTGGCACGTGCTTAATTGTTATTATTTTTTTTTATTTTATTATTAGCACATGAATCCCGCAGAGCCTAAAATAACTCATAAAATGACAGAGTAATTAATAGACAATTTGTAGAATTCAATGTTTCAAAAAAGATAAATGAACTCTTGTATAAGCATGCTTTTAGTGTAAAAAAAAACACAAAAAAAACCCCAGAAAAACATTTCCATACTAAATTTTACTCTTCATGTCTTAGTGTTTGTTGTGGCTGAATGTCACAATGGTGGCAGGAAGATTGGTCCTTGACTGATGTCTTTATAATTTGTTAAAATAAAAAGTGCATTTCAAAAACAGGGGACAAACGCAGGTTTTTCGGTAACAAAAAAAAAAAAAAACTACTCGCTCAGAATTTTATACTTCACATTTACCTAAAACAAACAAACTGAACCCAGGTAAATTTGGCTCATCCCTAGTCGCACTCGCAACTTTATTGTCGGGGCGCCTATTCATGAAACCCTCATTTTTTACATTCTTTTTAAGTAGCGGCAGCATTTCCTGTTGAGGAAACTTGTCACGTGGTCTGGCCAGGGACAAAAAAGGTATTTCACCGACACCGTGACAGACTAGTGTGTTGTTGCCACATCCCTAATGTAATTAGAGAAGAAGAACCCCCTTCGTTGGGACTTTTTAGGCAGCAGCCACATGTAAATGGATTAGAAAATATATTTATTATATGTACATAAAATCGTTCGATCATAAATGATCATTAGTTAAAAAGACATATCCAAAAATATTACAAAAAACCACAAGAAAGACAAAAAACACACAACAGGTTACATGGTTTGCATGACATAAAAAAATGTGTTACTCTCCGGTACAAAGTGGTCTCCGGTACCCAGCGCGTTTCTGGTTCAAGCACCTTCGTCAGGGATATTTGATAAGAGTATATACAGTCATAGTTTTGTCTTACTAAAAAATAAAAGAAAATATATCATAGCAAAAGTACATGGATATTGACAGCTGTGGGAAACGAGTGGACAACAGTTACTGTAAGCAACACCTACCATGCAAAATGTTCCATCATGCAACTTAAACAGATAAACGAGGCGGGGTGCCGATAGGTGCCCACCAGGAGCACCAGTATTATACGGAAGTGTCAGAAAGAAAAGCTTGCCTATTTTCGTTTGCCTGGTGATCACAGGGAATCCCCATCAGGGTTGCCAGCGTCAGTAAAACCAGGGACAGTATGTATAAATCTGTGTTTTTTTTACATGTCTGTGTATACTGTGTGTACATGTATGTGTATACTGTGTGATTGTATACTGTGTGTGTGTATACTGTGTGGCCCCATAATCTCCTATTGCTGTGGGGCCCCATGAGTTATCAGTCCGCCCCTGGCTGTATGAACAGAAACAAAAACCAAAAACATAAAACAAACAGCAGAAGGGGAAAAGAGAGAAAAATTAGATATAGGTGGAAATCATCATGGAGAAACCATGAAAAAATATATGATACGCAACAAGATCTGGCCAGCGTGTGTTGGGGGACCGGTCTCCTCAACAACCTCCACTGCCAGCTATGAGGGACTGACATGCCTTCAGCCTATAAAGAAAAAATAATATCTTCTGGACTTGCAATATCAACATTGCCCACTAGATGCCACTCTTAACAAAAGACTATTGATCAGTAGCCTTTTATGGTTAATAAACATTTCCTGTCATATCACTAGGAACTATACCACTTCCTATTACAACTCTTTCATCTTTTCCATGAGGACAGACTGCATGGAGCTAAGCCTGCACTACATGTTTAGAGGAAATCCCAACCCTTCTAAGGCAGCATCGCTGGTATGCTAAAGACTGTTTATTTGTATACCTAGTAGACATTTGTTATGCTCATGTAATTCTTATATATGTTCATTTGTCTGTTTATTCCTAGTTTCACCATATCATACACACATGTGTACATGTGTACATCCTATTCTGATATGGCCACCACCTGTTCATTGTAATAAAGATCCAAAGTTACAGACAGTCTGGTTATTGTAGGATTCAAGGTTTAAACTGTATGTTGAGCTACATATACGTTAGGGGCAAACGTGCAGCGAGAACAGAACAGGCACACATCTACGTCATCTGTCCTGCAGTCAACTCCTCCCAGTGCCGCTGGAAGCCAAGAAATGGGGTGCGGGCAGATGATGTCACCTGGACTTCAGTGAGGAATTTCTATGAATAAAAGAGAGATAAGTAAGGGCAACACAGTGTATTAGTGGTTAGCACTTCTACCTTGCACCACTAGGGTCCTTGGTTTTTATTCTGGAACAATGAATTTTCTTAGAGGATTGGCAACCAAGTGCCAACTTTCCTTCTATGGTTTCTACATTGTGCTGATTGACAGGAGCCTTGGCTGCACCCGAGTGTCCTGACTTAGACTAATTGGGTGGAGGAGGTACAGTGCTTCTCAGTGTCCTTGGTATGAATCTCAATCAGTACATAAAAGCAAAACACCTTGTGATAGTGTGTAAAATAGTCAATAAACTCATACAATAATATGTTACTAAATCAATCTAATAAAAATGTGAAATAAGGGAAAGTGCAAACTAAAAAGTGTCAGGATAACAAAAACACCAAAAAAATACAATAAAATTTTATTTTTATTGCATGAACACCAATCAGGGAACTACCTTCATGGAGTTTCCATGTTCTCCCTGTGCTTGTGTGAATTTCCTCCCACGTTCTCCCATATAGCCTTCCTCAACCAGGGTTCTGTGGTATCCTAGGGTTCCTCCAGATGTTGCTAAGGCTTTCTTGAGCCGTGGCCAATTGACCCCCCCCCCCCCCCCATCAGATGGTAGCAGCATAGTTCTAGGTCCAACACCACTTTGGCAGAGCCAGTGGCATGACACCAATAATTTAAGCTGCCTGCAAAGGTGGCATTCTGACCACCACTACAAGAGGGACATTCTTCCCACTGACCTCCAATGAATTAATTTTAGCAGGGGTTCCCTGAGACCTTAAAATTATTTTAAGGGTTCCCATGATGTTAAAAGGTTGAAAAAAACTGCTAGGTTTGTTTGTTCCTGTCTGAATTGGCGCTAGTATATGAGACAGGGACCTCAGATTGTAAGCTCCTCGAGAACAGGACTTCTGTCAAATATGTGTTTTATAAGTTGTTAGTGTCTAAAAAATATCTTTAATAAAAACATAGGAGGGATAAGTAAGGTCAGCACAGTTGCCTAGTGGTTAGCACTCTTACATTGCAGCATTTGGGTCCTTGGTTTGAATGCCAATCAGGATACTACCTGCATGGAAATTGAATGTTCTCCCTGTGCTTGCATGAATGCTCCAAATCAGTCATTTCCAACCAGGATTTTGTGGTACCATAGGGTCCCTCTAGGGGTCCCTTGAACTGTGGCTAATTGACCTCCCATATGATGGTGCCAGCATAGTTCTTGGTCCAGCACCACTTTGGCAGAGGTAAATGTTCTAAAGCCTTTTTCAACCAGAGTTCTGTGTTACCCTGTGGTTCCTTTAGGGGTTCCATGGGCTGGGGCTAATAGACTTCCCATATGATGGTGTCAGCATAGTTCTGGGTCCAACACCACTTTGGCAGGGGTAAATGTTCTAAATGTCTCTTCCTACTAGAGTTCTGAAGTACCCTAGGGTTCATTTAAGGGGGGTCCAGGAGCTGTGGCTAATTGACTTCCTATTTGATAATGCCAGCTTAGTTCTGGGTCCAACACCACTTTGGCAGGGGTTAAAGTTCTTAAACCATTCCCAACCAGGGTTCTGTGGTACCCTAGGATACCTCTAGGGAATCCTTGAGTTGTGGCTAATTGACCTCCCATATGATGGTGGCAGAATAATCCTGGGTCCAACACCATTTTGGCAGGGGTAAATGGTCTAAAGCTATTTTTAATCAGAGTTTGGTGGTACCTCTAGGGCAGTGATGGCAAACCTTGGCACCCCAGATGTTTTGGAACTACATTTCCCATGATGCTCATGCACTCTGCAGTGTATTTGAGCATCATGTGAAATGTAGTTCCGAAACATCTGTGGTACAAAGGTTTACCATCACTGCTCTAGGGGATCCTTGAGTTGTGGCTTATTGACCCCGCATATGATGGTGGCAGCATAGTTCTGGGACCAACACCATTTTAGCAGGGGTAAATAGTCTAAAGCCATTCTCAACCAGAGTTCTGTAGTACCCTAGGGTTCCTCTAGGGGCTCCTTACCCTGTGGCTAGTTGACCTCCCATATGATGGTGTCAGCATAGTTCTGGGTCCCACACCACTTTGGCAGGGGTTCCCTGAGACCTAAAAAACTATTTTAAGGTTTCCTTTGATGTAAAAAGGATGAGAAAGTCTGCTCTAAACACATACTGCTAGGTTAGTTAGTCTCAATCAGCGCTAGTATGATGTGTGCAGGGGCTGACTGACAACTCACGGGGCCCCCGGGCAATAGGAGATTATGGGGTCACCAGGCAATCAGAGATTATGGGGCCACACAGTATACACACACACAGTATATAATCACACAGTATACACATTCATGTACACACAGTATACACAGACATGTTTCTATTGGCTGAGAAGGTACTGGAGAGGTGGGGCAGCTATAATCTCGGGATTTTTAGACCAAAAGGATGTCGGTAAGGGACATTTCAGAGACAGATGTGAAAAAAAAACACAGATTTTTACATACTGTCCCTGGTTTTACTGAGGCTGAAAACCCTGATGGGGCCCCCTAGTGGCCCAGGGCCCTCGGGCAGTGCCCGAGTGGCTCAATGGTCAGTCCGCCCCTGGATGTGTGTTATCAACCTTAGATTGTAAGCTCCTTGAGGGCAGCGACTGATGCCAAATATGTAAAGCACTGTGGTGCTTATTAAATACCTATAATAAGTAAAAGAATAATTTAAAGAAACAGGGTACGGCTGAGGGAGGGAGGAACCAATTACATCTCTAGAATCAAACTTTGCTGGAGTTGGACTTTAAGCTTTAAAGGTGTTGTTTGCATATTCTCAGCATTTCTCAATTTTGCATATTTTTTTTTTCTGCAGGCTGAATGATGAAGGAGCTTCTGTTTCAGATGTCCCACTTTGCAGCGAGATTTAATGGATTAGCTAAGATGATGTGAAAAATGGGGCACCTGATTTATTACCTGCAATGTCTCATTTTTGCCGACTGCAGCAATTCTCATCAAACACATGGGCTTCCACTGCTGTCTAAAGCCTGCTTGGAATAAGTGCTGTTTTGTGTTCTTAGTTATGCCCCGAAGGCACAAGCAGTGCACCCTTCTCAGCTGTTTCTGTCCAGGCATTTTAAAGAGGAAGTTTAATTTTATACTATAAAAAAAAAAAAATAAAAAAAAGGGAGAGAGAGAGAGAGAAAACGGTACTTAATTATCTGGCTGTGAAACAGCAGTGCCCTTTCTTAATTTTAGTAGCTAATAAAATTGTGTTCCTGCATTTAATGTCTTGTGCTTCGAAGGCAATCCAAGTTTGGCTATTTGAATAGAATATTTTATGAACTGTTATACACTGCACTATGGTTTTTAGAGTGCGGCTAGGACATATTTTACGGAAGATTTACGGGTGTTTTTTATTTAAAACAATATATTAAAGGGAGAGGAGGACGTAATTCTCGGCAAATTTTTAGTATTAAAACAAAACTGATGTGGAGCAAGAACGCCTAATTTAGCATTTTTTCCACTCCCGAGATCCTATAAAGAATAGTTTTTTTTTCCTTTTTCTTCAACAGCTTCTCACACCTGGATCGTTAATTTAATGTGTCTTCTGCCAAGACGCAAATTATGGTTTCGGATTGAGGACTATTTGGTTTTTAATGGCTGTGTGAAAAGTAACCAGTTCTTTTTTTCAGTAAGCAGACAGGAAGCGCCTTGTATTGTGTATACATGATATATATATATATATATACATCAAAGTTCGAATCCAAGCAAAACTTTTGTTGTAAAAAGTAACCCCAGATGGTGTTAACAAAAAAAAAAGCTACACAATCTGCAAAACTCACCTCCTCTCTGGTGCTTCCCCCCAGTAACTCTTCCCCAGTGGTGGCTGGTGGGTCTTTTTTTTCGGGGGGGGGGGTTGGTAAACAACCAACCCCCCTGGTTGGCCGGTGGCAGCACTGCACTCGCTGTCTGCCGGTCAAGCCAGCACTTACCCTATCTAGGTGGCGGGTGGCAGGCATCTCTGGTGTCCTCCAGCACGGTGAACCCCATCGAAGTGGCGGTTGGCGGACAGCGGCTCCGGTGTCCTCTCCTCCAGCAGGGCGTTTTCCGATGTGCGTCTCCTCCTCTTAGGCGCTAGGATCGCCTGATGTTTTGGCCAATCGGGAAAAATGGTCTTACAACCAGCTTCCTGATTGGGGGGGAGGAGATTTAGTGTTAAAATATTGAATATTCATTCAGGGGCGGATCCAGAGTCTAGTCTCGGGAGGGGCACTGCCAGAAAATATATTTTTGGGGTACATCTATCGGGGAAATGGCTGGTGTTGGCGCTTCAATCATCACGGCACCATGGTTGTTATGGTGTCAGGATGATTGAAGCGCGTTATTACTATAATTACATTGTTATAAAAAATTAAATAGTTTAACTCACCATAATGCAGAATCAGTGGGAGCCCCGAGTGTGTCACATGCCACGTCACCTGTCACCAGATGCAGATTGTCACTTGCCACGTCGCCTGCCACATGTTGCGGATTGTCACTTGCCACGTCGCTTGTCACCAGATGCAGATTGTCACTTGCCACGTCGCCTGCCACGTTGAGGATTGTCACTTGCCACGTCGCCTGCCACGTTGCGGATTATCACTTGCCATGTCACTTGCCACGTCGCCTGCCACGTTGCGGATTGTCACTTGCCATGTCACTTGCCACGTCGCCTGCCACATGTTGCGGATTGTCACTTGCCACGTCGCCTGTCACCAGATGCAGATTGTCACTTGCCACGTTGCCTGCCACATTGCGGATTGTCACTTGCCATGTCACTTGCCACGTCACCTGCCACATGTTGCGGATTGTCACTTACCACGTCACCTGTCACCAGATGCAGATTGTCACTTGCCACGTCGCCTGTCACCAGATGAAGATTGTCACTTGCCACGTCGTCTGCCACATGTTGCGGATTGTCACTTGCCACGTCGCCTGTCACTTGCCACCTGCTAAGGTGGTCTCTTGTGTCCCAGAGACAGGCAGCAGAGAGATGATGTAATCTCTCTGTTGCCGCAGCTGCCTGCATGGAGGAGGGGAAGTTGAACTGCAGGGATGCAGGGCGGGCACCAGGCGGTGAGAGATGATGTCATCTCTCTGCTCCCCCACCCGCCGGTTCCCTGATTGGCCAGCAAGCAGCAGCCCGCCCACAAAGCGGCACATGTTAGTCAGCGGTGGCTCTCTCACCTATGGAGCCCCCCGGCGGCTCCCTCACTCACGGAGCCGCCCAGCGGCTCTCTCAGTCACGGAGCCGCCCGGCTCCTCCTTCACTCACGGAGCCGCTCAGCGGCTCTCTCAGTCACGGAGCCGCCCGGCTCCTCCTTCACTCACGGAGCCGCCCGGCTCCTCCTTCACTCACGGAGCCGCTCGGCGGCTCTCTCAGTCACGGAGCCGCCCGGCTCCTCCTTCACTCACGGAGCTGCCCGGCTCCTCCTTCACTCACGGAGCCGCTCAGCGGCTCTCTCAGTCACGGAGCCGCCCGGCTCCTCCTTCACTCACGGAGCCGCCCGGCTCCTCCTTCACTCACGGAGCCGCTCGGGCGGCTCTCTCAGTCACGGAGCCGCCCGGCTCCTCCTTCACTCATGGAGCCACCCGGCGGCTCTCTCACTAACGGAGCCGCCCGCCGGCGGGCCCTCTCTCACACCCTGCTCTCACAGTCACCTGCATTTCTCGGAGGGGGCAATTGCCCCGTTGCCCCTCCCCTGGATCCGCCCCTGTATTCATTCGCTATCGTCACACAACTGGGTGAGGTCAGGGCGCAGTGCTCTGCTACCCCGAGCCCACCCTTTTTTGAAGCCTATAAGAGCCTCTGGCTCTATTCACGTTCTTTAAAAAAAACAACATATTCCCCCCATTGGAATTCATAGTCCAGCTCCCTGTATGTAGATCAGGGGGCAGGATGCATGGATGGAGGGGCGGCGACCCCTTATGGACAGGCCACCACTGCTCTTCCCCCAGCTTTATTTAACCTGGAAGACTGAGGACATACTGTGAGTGCAGGGCACCATGGGTGTAGGGCATAATGTTGCAGAGGGAGATGCCAATGTCATCACATGCTGTTTTTTTTATCCTTGCATGTGATTGGGTATTCTTTGCAAAAGTGAAGCTTTACCTCATTGGCTAAGCTCTGGAGCAACTGTGCACTTGCAAAGCTCACAGTCCATTTTCCTTTAATAAATCAACCCCAAAGTCTGAACTGCCTTCTGGGAAAGTCCCATGGCCTTTGACTTGAAGATGCCTCATTCTATTTGGTGGACATTTGACCGTAAACTGCCCCTTAGAAAGTTTGAATTTCCAGCTGGAATTATTTTGCTGTCAGCCAGTCAATCTTCACTCTGTCCTCAACCATGGCCACCAGGCATTAGAAATACCAGTCAAATTGGTCATGAATTGAGTAATATAGAGTTGCTTTGCTTTCGTTAAGCCTATGCTTTGCTTGCAAAAGGGCCTATGATGACTTCAAAACATGGTCTTGAGGTACCTGAAAGTTTTTACAGAAAGGCATAGTCTTCCATGAAGCTGAAAGTAATACCCCACTGCCTTCTGGGAAAGTCCCATGGTCTTTGACTTGGAGATGGCTCATTCTGTTTGATGAACATTTGGCCATAAACTGCCTCAGAGAAAGTTAGAATCTCCAGTTGGAAGCATTTTGCTGTCAGCCAGTCAATCTTCATTTTGTCCTCAACCATGGCCACCAGGCATTATAAATACCTGTCAAACTGGTAACGAATTGAGTAATGTAGAGTTGCGTTACCTTCGTCAAGTTATGTTTTGCTTGCAAAAGGGCCTACGGTGACTTCAAAACATGACCTGGAGATACCTGAAAGTTTTTACAGAAAGGCATAGTCTTCCATGAAGCTGAAAGAAATACCCCAGTGCCTTTTGGGAAAGTCCCATGGCCTTTGACTTGGAGATGCCTCATTGCATTTGGTGGACATTTGGCCATAAACTGCCCCTGAGAAAGTTGGAAACTCCAGTTGGAATTATTTAGCTGCCAGACAGTCAATCTTCATTATGTCCTCAATCATGGCCACCAGGCATTAGAAATACACAATCCCTCTCGCCTTCTTATCAGTAACAGCAGTAACTTATACATTGTAACCTTCTCAAAATACCTTGAAGTCTGTCCAATGGTATACACCAGTCAATCCATACATTGAAAAAACCTCAGAGGTAGTAAAAAAAATGTCTCCTTAATCATGAATATGAATATTTACTTCCTAACCACAAAAGTAATATAATTATACTGCATATCAACCTTAATATTTAGGATTTGTCAGAAAAACGGTACGCCGTAGCTGTCATGATCTTGAAAATTAAAACATTATGAGCTGTACATCTCCGCATACAAAGAAACCGCAGAGGCACGCTGTGCTTTTATATCTTTAAAATGAAATTAACTTAAATATATTATTTCAATGCATAGATGATTCATTGTGATAGAAAAGGGGGGGGAAATGCTAACAGTTCACCGCAAGAGTTTGGTGAAATTCCAAAACTTTTCTCTCTTTTTCTTTATTTTCCCCGGTGATTGTCATTATTGTTCTAAAGAGTTGTTTTGAAGTACAGATCGAATACATTTGCAGAGTTCAAGCGCAATTACCCCATTGGACGTGACAGAAATTGTACAACCAGTCAGAAAAAATGAAATCTTACATAAAGTTGGACTGGTAGGAATGTTAGAAGAGAACGGAGAGGAAACACTTAGATACAAGCTTGATAAGCTTTAGTAGAAGTCAACTGAACAGACTTAAGCCTAGTATACACGTTGAGATTATCGGACGAATGATCGTCCTTTTTTTTTTTTTTTGCATGGTAGTCTCCAGATCGAAAATGATGAGGTATGAAAGTTCTCAGTGATGTAACGTGTTGTATTGTATTCGGACGAAAACTATACTGATTGAATGATAATCGTAAGATCTGGTATCGTACAAGAAACATTTTTGTGTTTGTCCCTTTGGAAAATTTCGGATGAAAGCTGTACTAATGATCAGATTATCATACGATCGCTTCAAACGCAATACGTTTTGTACAATTTTCTGAACCATCTTGAAGTCTATAATCTTACTTGTGAAGATTTCCACACTTTTACTTTCTTGACTTCAGTGACACGGAGGTCACTATGCACTGTGGCAAGGCACTGCTGTGTCACACATTTCACAGAGCCCGCCTTCTGAACTACAGAGGTGCTGAGAGGAGGAGCTTCAAGAGGCGGAGTCAGTGCAGGAATCACAGCTTGCAGGCAGCAAGGTACCATGGGATATGTAGTCCCTAGAAATGGAGGAGAAGCTGCAAAGCATGCTGGGAATCCAGGAAGTTGTGGAAAGACAGCCAGCAGACAGGCAGCACTCACAACATGAAAGGAGATTTCAAGTAAGCTTATATTGGATTGTCAAATACTATATAACTATTGTTTGTACTGGTACTAAAATTGTGATGTTATAAAATGAAAGTGTACAGTATTCTGTGACCATAGAACTCCTTTAATGATGTATTTATGATTAATATGGAGCTGCATTTGTCTGTGTCTTTTGTATCTGCCTGGAGCTCAGCTTTAAAGCTAGTTTTTGTTCTAAAAATCAGTCAAAGATATAAAAAGCGTTGAACATTTACAGGACAATCTAAGCACAAAAGACTTACCTTTCCTTGCCAGGCTGCCCCTGGTGGCTGATCACATGACCGGTGCAGAGACATTGGCCACCTGTTCTCTGCTGAAAAGGAGGATCATTGCTATGATAGAGCTGCTGAATGGTAGCTTTGTCTTAATATTTGTTCCCTTGATTTATATCGACCCTCCTCCAGTAAACATTAGCTATCCTGCCTCTGAGGTAGCTTCTTCTCAAAATTCTTCTATCTGGGCTCTGCTTCTTCAATGCATGCACACCTCATTCTCCATCCCTACGGAAAGGCCATCTAACGATGGAATGAAAGATAGGCAGCCTGTAGATTGGGGGATGTCAATAAAATGATGGAGCAGATTTTTTGACATCCCTCATTTCACTATTTTGACCATTTCAAAGTTTCAAAAGCACTACCAGATTTTGGCCTTGCCCAGAATATTTAGCATGATCTCCAAATGTCACGGTTTAGTATGCAGTTTTCTGCTTGTGAAATTCTTACCTCCTTGCTGCAGTGGTTCTGCTGACCTGTGTTTCTATTCACAAGTGCTACTAGCTTCTGTGTTCACCTATGGGCATCGCCAGCTACAGTATCTCACAAAAGTGAGTACAGACCTCACATTTTTGTAATATTTTCTTCTATCTTTTCATGTGACAACACTAAAGAAATGACACTTTGCTACATCGTAAAGTAGTGAGTGTACAGCTTGTATAACAGTGTAAATTTGATGTCCCCTCAAAATAACTCAACACAAAGCCATTAATATTTAAACCACTAGCAACAAAAGTGAGTACACACCTAAGTGAAAATGTCCAAATTGGGCCCAAAGTGTCAATATTTTGTGTGGCCACCATTATTTTCCAGCACTGCCTTAACCCTCTTGGGCATAGAGTTCACCAGAGCTTCACAGGTTGTCACTGGAGTCCTCTTCCACTCTTTCATGACGACACCATGGAGCTGGTGGATGTTAGAGATCTTGTACTCCTTCACCTTCCATTTGAGGATGCCCCACAGATGCTCAGGGTTTAGGTCTGGAGACATGCTTAGCCAGTCCATCACCCTTACCCCCTGCTTCTTTAACAAGGCAGTGGTTGTCTTGGAGGTGTGTTTGGGGTCGTTATCATGTTGGAATACTGTCCTACGGGCCAGTCTCCGAGGGGAGGGGATAATGCTTTGCTTCAGTATGTCACAGTACATGTTGGCATTCATGGTTCCCTCAATGATCTGTAGCTCCCCAGTGCCGGCAGCACTCATGCAGCCCCAGACCATGACACTCCCACCACTATGCTTGACTGTAGGCAAGACACACTTGTCTTTGTACTCCTCACCTGGTTACCGCAACACACGCTTGTCACCATCTGAACCAAATAAGTTTATCTTGGTCTCATTAGACCACAGGACATGGTTCCAGTATCCAATGTCCTTAGTCTGCTTGTTGTGAGCAAACTGTTTGCAGGCTTTCTTGTGCATCATCTTTAGGAGAGGCTTCCTTCTGGGATGACAGCCATGCAGACCAATTTGATGCAGTGGGCGGCATATGGTCTGATCACTGACAGGCTGCCCCCCACCCCTTCAACCTCTGCATGCTGGCAGCACTCATACGTCTATTTCCCAAAGACAACCTCTGGATATGATGCTGAGCACGTGCACTCAATTTCTTTGGTCGACCATGGCGAGGCCTGTTCTGAGTGGAACCTGTCCACTAAAAACCGCTGTATGATCTTGGCCACCATGCTGCAACTCAGTTTCAGGGTCTTGGCAATCTTTTTATAGCCTAGGCCATCTTTATGTAGAGCAACAATTCCTTTTTTCAGATCCTCAGAGAGTTCTTTGCCATGAGGTGCCATGTTGAACTTACAGTGACCAGTATGAGAGAGTGAGAGCCATAACACCAAATTTAAGGAAGAAAATATTACAGCGCACACATGCAAAAAAGACATTTACCTCCAGCAAGGCTAGTTTAAAACACCTAAACATTTCAAAAAACATTATCAAAAATATGGGGATTTGGTCACACCATATTGCTATATGGTGCTAAGCCCACTTACTGCGTCAAAGTCCCCCATGATCAGTGGGTCCTACACTGTCCATAGACTAGGAGATATCTTGTTTGTTAGCACCAAATTTAACACACCTGCTCCCCATTCACACCTGAGACATTGTAACACTAACGAGTCACATGACACCGGGGAGGGACAATGGCTAATTGGGCCCAATTTGGACATTTTCACTTAGGGGTGTACTCACTTTTGTTGCCAGCGGTTTAGACATTAATGGCTGTGTGTTGAGTTATTTTGAGGGGGCAGCAAATTTACACTGTTATACAAGCTGGACACTCAATACTTTGCATTGTAGCAAAGTGTCATTTTGTTCAGTGTTGTCACATGAAAAGATATAATAAAGTATTTACAAAAATGTGAGGGGTGTACTCACTTTTGTGAGATACTGTATACTGTGGATTTATATCCCTTTCCTTCTATCATTTCCTGGTTTGCCTCCCAGTTTACCTGCTATATATATAGGCATACTAAGTGCAGCTCGTAATGCTTGAGCAACTTCCTAGTTTCTCCATGCTCCTACTTTCCTGATTATTACTTGTATTCTGTGTCTGATTTCCAGGCCACGTGCCATAACCTCGGCTTGTTTCTCGGATTTTCTGTAAAAATGTAGAGAATGACCACCACTTCAGGTGAGTCTCCTCTGTTCCCAATGCCACTGCACACCGATGGGTGCTGGTCCGGTACGCCACAAGAATCTCAATGTGAAGAAGGTCTGGTGGGCCACACTTCCATAAGTCACCTTTATTGATGCAGAAAATTCACAACAGCAATCCACAATGTACAAATGAGGGGTATAGCATACAGCTAACCCATTTAACGCCATTCTTGGCGCTTATTCATAGCTCTTTATGGGTTGTTCAGTATGGATCTGGAAGTATCTTAGACAGGTATTGGGTGGACGGGGGTAACTTAAAGGGTAACAATGCTAATAGTTATCCTATTGCTACCCTGCTTCCCCGAAAATAAGACCTAGCGTGATTGTCGGTGATGACTGCAATATAAGTCCTACCCCCCAAATAAGCTCTACCCTGTTTCCCCGAAAATAAGCCCTACCCTGAAAACAAGACCTACAAGGACTTTAACTAGGGCTTATTTGGGGGGTAGGGCTTATATTGCAGCCAGCACCGACAATCACGCTAGGTCTTATTTTCGGGGAAACAGGGTAATGCTTTGCCCTGCATGGCCAGCGCATGGGTTCACCTAAAGTGGGATAGAGAATAGATTTGTTTTAGCTGTATCAATGTACACACTGCACATCGCACACTATAGAAGGGTATTAATGTTGTCAGTTAGCCTCTGTTTGCTCTGCAGTTGAGATAGCTTAGCAAGCAGATGCTTTGCGTTAACTGTTCCTTAGTGACGGAGATGGGGCTGTTACGCCTAGTGCCTCTGGCGGCCGAAGCACCGGCAACCAAGGATGGAGGTATCATCAATTCCATCAATCAATGGGGCAGAAAGAGTGCTTTTCACGGCTGTGTTTGCTCTGCTTTGCTCTATGTAATCATCTAATTGATAGACATCAAGAGATTGAGGAACTCTTCAATTTGCTCAGTTTTATGACACCGGCTTAGAGATACAAGTCTGTCAAGTATTTCCCTAATGCAAGAGCTAATGCAATTTAAACCTTTATTGCTGTGCTAATCCTGAACTGTGCAATCACTGGAACTGAACTCAGTACCCGAAACTCAAAAACAAAAATGTAATATATTACAGCTTACCAGTGCTTAGAGGTGGTGGCTGCTTTCGTTTTCTATTTGCCTTTATTGCTACCTGGTGATCCTACCACTAACACACTTCCTGTCCTAAGGTATCTACACTCACTTCTCCACTATATCTATGGACCTATGGTTGTCACCCCAGGATGGATTTCAAACATGACTGCCTTTGTTCATCTCCATACATGGGGAACTGATGGGATTAGTAAACTAAATCTCTCTAAAACTGAGCTATTAATGTTCCCCCCCCCTTCCCCCCCTCCATGACTTTTCCATCAAAATCAACAATGCAACTATCAGTCCCTCCCCTCACACCAGGGTACTCGGTGTAATCCTAGACTCTGACTTGTCATTTCAGCCTCAAGTCCAATCGTTGTCAAAAGTTTGTAGAATTCACCTCCGTAACATCTCTAAAATTCGCCCCTTTTAAAAAAAAACCCAACAAGCTCCTCATTCACTCCCTTGTTATCTCTCGCCTTGACTATTGCAACTCCCTTCTCATTGGCTTACCTCTCCATAGGCTATCCCCTCTTCAGTCTATGATGAATGCTGCCGCCAGACTTAGCCACCTTACCAACCGCTCTGTGTCTGCCAACCCTCTCCTCCAATCCCTACACTGGCTCCCAATCACCCAGCGAATTAAATTCAAAACACTAACCACAACATACAAAGCCATTCACAACTCTGCCCCGAGCTACATCACCAATCTTGTCTCCAAATATCACCCAAATCGACCTCTCCGCTCCTCTCAAGACCTCCTACTCTCAACCTCTCTCGTCTCCTCCTCCCATGCTCGTCTCCAGGATTTCTCCAGAGCCTCTCCCATCCTCTGGAACTCGCTACCTCCATCTATCCGGCTATCCCCTACTCTTGCTACCTTCAGGCGATCCCTGAAAACTCATCTCTTCAGGAAAGCCTATCACATCTCCAACTAATCTCCTACCACTTCCACCAGCTCATTCCCCACAGGTACAACCTTTTGTACCACCTGCCCCGCCCTATTAGATTGTAAGCTCTTCTGAGCAGGGCCCTCTTAATCCTCTTGTATTTTATTGTATTATAACTGTATTGTCTCCCTTTTATATTGTAAAGCGCTGCGTAAACTGTTGGCACTATATAAATCCTGTCTAATAATAATAATAATTAGTAGTTTACAGAAGGAGCATATGATTGCTTGTTCTTTCTGTTAAGCTCATAAGAAGTGACAAAGACACATCATTCCTGGCAGAATCAGTAGGTTTTCTCTGTACTTGAAGAAAATGTTCTTAGCCTAAAAAAGGAAAACAAATCCAACCATCACATCTAATGACCCTTAGGCTGCAATATATAACATTTTTGTTTTAGGATTTAGTTATCCTTGAAAGGAAATCTTTCACTTTCCCATTCAGACTGGCCATCGTTTTAGGCCCTCCGGACCACATATCCAGGATTTTACCTATTGCGACCAGAGAGAGGCAGCAGCCTGGAACCCCCAACCAGGTCTTCATGCAGTACACTGCTGTTTTTATGGGTTTACCTCCTCTAGGGAGCACCCCCCCCCCCCCTCCCCTCAATTCCCATTGGAATTACACTAAAACCGCTACTCATCCTTAGCGGGTCAGCTAAGACAATATTGTCACCAATTAAAAAGCGCTAATACATGAGCCCTACTATATCAAGACTAATACCAAAGATCAGGAGGAAAAATGGACTTTAAAAGAAAATGAGTTTCCCAAGGGTGACACTAACGGTAATTGTAGCAAAGGTGTCTCCAGCTTTCAATTAACTGCAGAGATCTGCTCTTTTCTGTAGTTGACCGGTATATGTCATTAAATATGCATTAGTTGAAGATGATTAACATCCTATTGGCTTATTCAGTCAAGTTTGAAGCTGGATCAAGGGAAACAATGTACACAACCAAAGGTAAAAATTTCCGTTTGTGTTGTGTCAAGTGTCCATAGTATAGGTGTTTATCAAAATGTATACGGTCTCATGTAGATGACTATTAGACTGATATCACTACAGTGGAATCATCAATAGTAGAATATGTAGCACTTGGCTCATCTGTTGGCTCCAAAGTATGAATCGTATTCACCGATAAACAATGTCTTAAACCTGCTGCATACATCAAAACGGGAATGTAATTGAACAATATTGGCCCGTGTTTGGGCGTCTTACCCCGATTGTATCGCAGTTACAGGTCTCTGTGTGTCCAGGATGGATTTCCAGATTCAAGCTGCTGAGATGTCCTTTGGATCAGTTGATGATTTTGGGCTGTAGTTTTGATTCGGTTAGTATCCGCAATTGTAGACGTTGTATCATAAAAAGATCATGCCTAAAACTGCTGGTTTTTATGGAGAGGATTCATTTATCCCAGGCATAGTGCAGGACACATGCAGAGATAGTGTCTGTGGAGAACGGCTTGGATAGTCCAAATAGCCTCCAGGTGGATATCAGGTGGATATCAAGTGAATGTCAAATGAGCCGTTTAATCAGTCCAAACCTCCAGCGTGAATGGTAGGCAATTCTGCCTTATCGCTCGGACTTGGGGGTCATCGAGATATGTGGGGGCATGTTAGCGCTACCCTCCGTCTACGCGTTTTGTACTTCACCAATAAAGCTTCTATTAAATAATTCATATACCATGGCTGATCTCCCTTGATGGTTTCTTAGGGTTACAGTTTAACCCTCCCCCCCCCTTTATGTCCTAGGCTGCACGCTGGGAGATATACCGCCCTAAGGGCGAATTGGTGGGTCAGTTTACCTCTATGGTTCACTAACCAATAATGTAGGATTCCTTTTTTGCCTTTAATAGTCTGACCATAGAAACAGCAGCCTGGGATCCCAACCAGATCTACATACATTGCTGTTTTTAGGGGTTTACCTCCTCCAGGGAGCACACATCACCTCCCTTTCCCCCAATTCCCATTGGAATTACACCAAAACTAATACTCATCCTTAGTGGTTCAACACTGCCACAAATCTAAAAGTTTCTCTTGAAGGACTAGATATCCAGGATGTTACCTCTTACTGAACGATCTCCTTATCACAACCAGAGACACCAGCCTGGGACCCCAACCAGGTCTACATACACTGCTGTTTTTTGGGGTTTACCTTCTCCAGGGAGCACACACCACCTCCTCCCCCCAATACATATTGGACTTACACTAAAACTAGTCAACCTCACCGGTTCAGCACTGCCAAAAATCTAAAAGTTACTCTTGAAGGACCAGATATCCAGGATGTTACCTTCTAGTGAACGATCTCCCTATCATGACCAGAGAGGCAGCAGCCTGGGACCCCAACCAGCATACATCATCCCTCCCTCCAACCCTTGTTGGAATTACACTAAAATGCATTCTCATCCTTACCGGGCCAGCACTACGACAAATCCACCACTTTCTCTTGAAGGAGCACCCCCCACCCTGTTGACACTTGCCTTCACCACACTTACCTGCGTTCACCTGTTGGAGCGAAGAGTCTTATTCTTGTGTAAGTTGTGTGTTAATCAGTATCAATGGAGGAAATCAAAAGATGAAACATAAATCCATCATTTGCTGCTCAGTAGTATCTGTTTAAAGAAAAAGAAGAAACTTGACACTGTAGAGCTAAGAACTTCCAGAAAAGCTGAACTGGAATCCTCAAGTCAAAGTGGCCACTGTACAATCCGGACTGGACGATATACAGTAGATGGTGTTGCCCTTTTAACACTGGGGAATCTTCCAACTGTAGAAAACAAATAAAACCAAAACCAGCCTTGCTCTGAGGAAGGGGGCAAGTCCCTCGAAACGCATCAGCTGGTGCCAGGACATCTATTTAAACAAGAGGTCCATCGAAAAGGCTGACCTTAGGGTTTTTGGACAATTTACAACGTTGGCATTTATTTTCCCTTTGTGAGTATAAAGTGTATCTGATCTTATACATCTTTTAATAAAGTGCTGTGGATAATGCACTAGGCGTTGCGCCCTTTTTGTTTTTTTGTGTTTTGTTCAGTAGTATCTGTGCTTTCTGCAATATCATGCTGACTGACCCAAGGTAAACAAAGTCCACTTTACAAGACACAGAATTATTTTATAATTCACCTATTTGTGTTTACCGGAAGTAAAGTTGTTATTGAATTATGACACACCTTATGATAGTTAAGTTCAGGCTTGCAGTGGGCGTGTCTGCTGGTGGGCAAGAGGGAGAGGTGCTTAGGTAGCCAGTCTTCAAAGGAAGGGGGTTATGCTCTGCTTCAGTATGTCACAGTACATGTTGGCATTCATGGTTCCCTCAATGAACTGTAGCTCCCCAGTGCCGGCAGCACTCATGCAGCCCTAGACCATGACACTCCCATCACCATGCTTGACTGTAGGCAAGACACACTTGTCTTTGTACTCCTCACCTGGTTGCCGCCACACACGCTTGTCACCATCTGAACCAAATACGTTTATCTTGGTCTCATCAGACCACAGGACATGGTTCCAGTAATCCATGTCCTTAGTCTGCTTGTCTTTAGCAAACTGTTTGCGGGCTTTCTTGTGCATCATCTTTAGAAGAGGCTTCCTTCTGGGACGTCAGCCATGCAGACCAATTTGATGCAGTGTGCGGTGTATGGTCTGAGCACTGACAGGCTGACCACCCCTTCAACCTCTGCAGCAATGCTGGCAGCACTCATACGTCTATTTCATAAAGACAACCTCTGGATATGACGCTGAGCACGTGACCTCAACATGCAGAGTGCATGAGCATCATGGGAAATGCAGTTCCAAAACATCTGGGGTGCCAAGGTTCGCCATCACTGGCCTAGGCCATCTTTATGTAGAGCAACAATTCTTTTTTTCAGATACTCAGAGAGTTCTTTGCCATGAGGTGCCATGTTGAACTTTCAGTGACCAGTATGAGAGAGTGAGAGCGATAACACCAAATTTAACACACCTGCTCTCCATTCACACCTGAGACCTTGTAACAATAATGAGTCACATGACACCGGGGAGGGAAAATGGCTAATTGTGCCCAATTTGGCCATTTTCACTTAGGGGTGTACTGACTTTTGTTGTGATATAAATAAGAAGTTGCGCTGACCCCAAAACAAATATATGTGAACAAGTGGTGAATAGCTGCTAGCACACAAACAAACCAAGTCGCATCAAATGTATAAAAAATAAGTGCAGCGCTAAAAAATATAAAAGTGTATCAAACATGAATAAATAAATCTGTGACTTTAAAACAACTATGAAATAATGTTAATCAACACAATAAACACTGGTGATCAAACACTGGGGATAAAAATTGGTGGCAATGTGGAAAGCTAAACGGGCGTTTAGCTTTCCACATTGCCAACAATTTTTATTCAGTGATCACTTTTTACCTTGTAAAGGTTTTTTATTCAATAAATCCCTTTTATTTTTGACCTACGCCATGTGGAGCCCCTTCTTTCTTTTTTCTCCATGACTTCATCCATGATTGGTTTCTTGAGACCTTTCGAACCTGCCCGGAACCGGAGCGTGTGTGAGTGAGCTGACCACCCCCACCGTTGACTGTCCTGGCTATTGGTGACCGTGACCCAAGTGATAACCTCGCCTATCGGAGATCGTGACCAAAGGGAGAACATTTGGGGAGAGTTCACGGGAGGCTACCTCCACAAGCTCTGACAGACGTACTGCTATATGGCAGATACGTCCCACTGGATCTGGTAAGAGTACCTAACTCTAGATGCTTATGACGTGTTGCCTGTGATTGATGTGTTTTCCAGTCTTCAGTCAACATCATGTGTCCAAGCACCCCCTCTGTTTGAGAAGACTTCTTCTACTTATATGTATTGACTCTAGTCTTTTGACTTTAGTCTGCAGAGCTTAGCACATTTCTTCTGGACATACCCATACTTAACACATTTCTTTTGGTCATTCGTATACACCTCACCAGTGTTTATTGTGTTGATTAACATTATTTCATAGTTGTTTTAAAGTCACCGATTTATTTATTCATGTTTGATACACTTTTATATTTTTTAGCGCTGCACGTATTTTTTATACTGACTTTTGTTGCCAGCGGTTTAGACATTAATGGCTGTGTGTTGAGTTATTTTGAGGGGACGGCAAATTTACACTGTTATACAAGCTGTACACTCACTACTTTACATTGTAGCAAAGTGTCATTTCTTCAGTGTTGTCACATGAAAAGATATATTAAATTATTTACAAAAATGTGAGGGGTGTACTCACTTTTATGAAATACTGTACAGTAAGTAAATGTAGGTGGTGCCTCAAGGTGGTTGGTGGGTAGTGGAACAGCAGAAGATGCAGCCCCATAGAGAGCTGGCAGTTACAACAACATGTTAGTGAACCTAGAGTTTGGTTATACGCCCCCCTCAGGGCAGAGGTTGGACTATTCCATATGGAAACCCTCTGGCACTCCTTAGTTGGGAACACTATCTATCAGCAAGTTGATGCAATGTGTGGACGTGGGTCTCTCTGGGAGAATTAGTTGTTTGCAACCTTCCCATAGTATGTACAGCAGAAGTGACTTTGAAGTAATAGATTCCTGGGATGTTGTTGGATGTTACAGGAAGCGTACAGGAAAGCAATTATTTTGTTATGTATTTCTTGCCTTGACAGTGCTCATTTGCCCAGAAGGGGAAGGTTCTGTGTGCGGTGGCAAATGGTCAGAATCTGGTAAAGATCATGGGCTTGATAGTCAGACTGTAATCTCACTAGGACAGTCTGGGCCTTGCCTAGAGTTCCCAAGGGGGTGATATCTCCATGTCCATTTTTAAAGTAGCGGAAACTCTGTGGAGCGATATGCAAAAGATTACAGTGACTCTTTACTTAGTGCCCCAAGATGAAGAGGCTGTAAAAAAGGTTAATGGCAGTAAGAGATAACCCTTGTGTGTCTCGCTATGTTACATATGGCAGCGTCTACAAACAGGATCAAGAGCCTCCTTTGGATAAAGACAGCACCGAAGAGGAAGGGTGATGCCCTTTAGGCTGCTGGGTACCAATCTGCATGTGAGGGCAAGAAGCACAGGGACCAACTGATCATGGTGCCTAGGGGTAGACCCAAGGCAAAAGGGGAAAATTAATTTTGGACCCGGACCTCCATTTCCACCCTGTTGAGGGCCTGGCTTTCTGCCGTTATGGTAGGATGGAGGCATTGCTACCTTTGTGCCTGGGTTGCTCTGAGGCTACGGAGGAGACGACTTTTTGGGCACTGGAAGCTACCATCACTTTTAATTTCAGCTTCTCTCCGATTGGGGCAAGCTAGGTGAAGGGTATGGATGGAAGTATCTGGGTCTGTTTTAGAGATGTGAGGCCTGAGAGGAGAGGAGACTCCCTGTGTGGAGGAACAGGTTGTGGTCCCTTGCCCTGCGCATTCTTCTTGAGAGGGCTGTGGGACAATTTCCCTTGTGGTACCTTTGTTGAGTTGTCCCAATGGACAGCTAACTTTACTACTGAGGTTGGGGTCTTGTCACCATCCCACGGGAACTCGATGTGAGCGGCTCCCACTGAGTTGCGAAAGGGGACAAGGGAGATGCAGTTGCCTGGGGTATAGTGCAGATTTCGACACCCCCACTGGATGATCTCCCTGCAAGTGAGAGAGGCAGAGCCACCTACAGTGTGCGGGGAGGTACTAGAGCTGGCTGGGTGCTTCGGCTTAATACAGCAACACAAAGAAGACATGTGGAAGATGGTGGAGCTTTTAAAGAGGGAGGCAGAAGATGGGGGCAGTGGAAGGGGGGGTTTCATGCAGAGGTCAGAGATGAAGGAGGGGTGAAATTGATATGTGGATAAGGGATGCAGAGGTAAGCAGCTGTGGAAGAAGGCTGAACTCTGCACTCTGTGTGTAGTACACCCCTTAACTCTGTACTCTGTGTGTAGTACACCCCTTAACTCTGTACTCTGTGTGTAGTACACGCCTAAACTTTGCAGTCTGTGTGCAGCGCACCCCTGAACTTTGCACTCTGTATGCAGCAAACCCCTGAACTCTGCACTTTGTATGCAGCACACCCCTAAACTCTGCAATAATGTACCCTGGAACTCTACACGTAGCACACCTCTGAACTCTGCCATAGTGCACCCCAGAACTCTACACGTAGCTCACCTCTGAACTCTGCCATAGTGCACCCCGGAACTCTACACGTAGCTCACCTCTGAACTCTGCCATAGTGCACCCCAGAACTCTACACGTAGCACACCTCTGAACTCTGCCATAGTGCACCCCAGAACTCTACACGTAGCACACCTCTGAACTCTGCCATAGTGCACCCCAGAACTCTACACGTAGCACACCCCTGAACTCTGCCATAGTGCACCCCGGAAACCTACATGTAGCACACCTCTAAACTCTGCCATAGTGCACCCCAGAACTCTACACGTAGCACACCCCTGAACTCTGCCATAGTGCACCTCGGAACTCTACACGTAGCTCACCTCTGAACTCTGCACTGTATGTAACAACCCCTCCCCCCCCCTGAACTCTGCACTTTGTACATATTGCACTCCTGAAATTTAACACCCCCTTAAAACCTTTCCAGTGCTATCAACCTAGCAAGCATTTTATTGGTCCAGACAACAGTGTGCCATCCACCTCATCCCAAGCCCCGAAAGGACCATCAATTAGCCATTCAATTATACATGTTTAATCAACTGACGCACAAACGTCCAACCACCACCATTCTCAAGTAGTCATCACCATAAAAATACTATTTGATTCCTTAGGAAAATAACAGCGAGCGTCGCGGATGTGCCGTTTTAATTGATAACAGCCAGGGTAACGAGCGAGCTAATGCTTGTTATTTGGTGGCGAATTGATGCTAATAGCCTTCAATCCACGTTAATAATTTCAGTCAGTTTGTGTGTTTAACCTGCATGGCTGCATTAAGTGGATATAAATTGGGCCTTGAGCTGTTTATGACATCCAGCTTTTAGAGCCGCTTCCAGGGTGTAATGTAAAGGGTGGTATATCCAGGGTAGTTCATTCAGACATCACAGATGCTAAAATACATATTAGTATTTATTTAATAGCATATATAGAGTCACATGTCATATCCTTTCAGAATAACTGCCTTCCGCTGAGAAAGAGAAATTACCTTTTAGTTACATGGATACATAGATAGATCAAATTAAGACATATGTCCATCAAGCTTAGCCTTTAAAGTGGAAAGGATTGTGTATTTTATGGAGAGTATATATTAAATTAATAATCATTTTTATATGATCTTAGTGTTTTTTTTTAACCTTGCGCTTTCATAGTTTGTCATTGTATTAAATATAGAGATTTACAGATTGGCCACTAGAGGGGGCTCCCAGTGATTCAGTGCAATTACTCTGTGTCTTAATAACTGTTAAGATAACAGTCACAGAGGAAGCACACTGTTTGACTGTCCTCATGTACAGTGCCTTGAAAATGTATTCATAGCCCTTGAAATTTTCCACAACCAAACACTGAAATGTATTTTATTGGGATTGTATGTGATAGACCAACACAAAGTGGCACATAATCGTGAAGTGGAAGGAAAATGATAAATGGTTTTTAAATTTTTTTACAAATAAATATGTGAAAAGTGTGGGGGGGCATTTGTATGGCGCCCCCCAGAGTCAATACTTTGTAGAACCCCCTTTTCTGCAATTACAACTGCAAGTCTTTTTGGGGATGTCTCTACCAGCTTTGCACATCTAGAGAGGGACATTTTTGCCTATTCTTCTTTGCAAAATAGTTCAAGCTCTGTCAGATTGGATGGAGAGCGTCTGTGAACAGCAATTTTCAAGTCTTGCCACAGATTCTCAATGTGATTTAGGTCTGGACTGTGACTGGGCCATTCTAACACATAAATATGCTTTGATCTAAACCATTCCATTGTAGCTCTGGCTGGATGTTTCGGGTCGTTGTCCTGCTGGAAGGTGAACCTCTGCCCCAGTCTCACGTCTTTTGCAGACTCTAACAAGTTTTCTTCTACGATTGTCTTGCACAGATGCTGAAAGTATAGTCAATAATTCCAATGTGTGAAGGGAGCGGGCCGGGTGAAACCAGAAGTGTTTTTATTGAAAAAAAATAAAATAAGATAGTCTGATAGATAGGGTAGCAACTGCTATCCTGTTCATACATAATACTACACATCTATATCTATAAAAACAATTTCTCATATACAGGAAAAACATCCTCATAGAAAATAATAAACAATTGCACATGTGCTGGTATGTTATTTAATCACACAGCAGCCTTTACTGATCACAGGGAAGTAACTTAAATCAATTCCGCCCTGTTTATAGTCTTAAATCTGCTCCCTCTTACCTGCAATGACACAAACACATGACCTTCAGTCTGATAGACAGGGTAGCTACTGCTATTCTGTTTCCACCAGAAACAAAGGTCTGTCTTTTTGGTTCCCCCTGCTACTTTAGCAGTGGTTCCATTAGAATATGCTCTCTGTCATTCAGGCTTTGAACTCTATGCTCTCATCTACTGGTGATTAATTAGAAATGCCATGAATTTTAATTTCTCTATTAACAGAACTATAATCCCTTTTTTATGGGGTACCTGATTTTGACATCCCTTACAATTGCCCTGTGTTTGACTCCATCCATCTTCCCATAAACTCTGACCAGCTTCCCTGTCCCTGCTGAAGAAAAGCATCCCCACAACATGATGCTGCCACCACCATGTTTCACGGTGTGGATGGTGTGTTCAGGGTGATGTGCAGTGTTAGTTTTCCGCCACTCATAGCGTTTTGCTTGTAGGCTAAAAAGTTCAATTTTGGTCTCATCTGACCAGAGCACCTTCTTCCACATGTTTGCTGTGTCCCCCACATGGCTTCTCACAAACTGCAAATGGCACTTCTTATGACTTTCTTTCACCAATGTCTTTCTTCTTGCCACTCTTCCATAAAGGGCAGATTTGTGGAGAACACGACTAATAGTTGTCCCGTGGACAGATTCTCCAACCTGAGCTGTAGATCTCTGCAGCTCCTCCAGAGTTACCGTGGACCTCTTGGCTGCTTCTCTGATGAATGTTCTCCTTGCCCGGCCTGTCAGGTGGACGGCCATGTCTTGGTAGGTTTGCAGTTGTCCCATACTCTTTCCATCATACTCTTTCCATTTTCGGATGATGGATTGAACAGAGCTCCGTGAGATGTTCAAAGCTTGGAAGATTTTTTTATAACCTAACCCTGCTTTAAACGTCTCCACAACTTTATTCCTGACCCGTCTGGTGTGTTTCTTGGCCTTCATGATGCTGTTTGTTCACTAAGGTTCTCTACCAGCCTCTGAGGGCTTCCCAGAACAGCTGTATTCATACTGAGATTACTGAGATTAAATTACACACAAGTGGACTCTATTTACTGATTGGGTGACTTCTGAAGGATATTGGTTCCACTAGATTTTAGTTAGGGGTATCAGGGGCTGAATACAAATGCAGACCACACTTTTCAGATATTTATTTGTAAAAAACATTGTAGACCATTTATCATTTTCCTTCCACTTCACAATTATGTGCCAATTTGTGTTGGTCTATCACATAAAATCCCAATAAAATACATTTACGTTTTTGGTTGTAACATGACAAAATGTGGAAAATTTAAAGGGGTATGAATACTTTTTCAATGCACTGCTTTTATATATATATATATATATATATATATATATATATATATATATATATATATGTATGTATATATATATATATATATATATATATATATATATATATATATATATATATATATATATATATAAAATTATACAAAGAATCTAAATTTTGTATTTAAAGCCATTAGCGCGTGAACTCTTGGCAGATAAAAGACACAAATCACTGCAGCTGTGTAATATTTAATACATCACTACGTTTCCATTCACTACATTTAATAAATGTAGGTACCTAAATGTGACCTGGTATCAGCCTTTTGCAGTCCCTTTACAGCAGGGCTGGAGTTTGAGATGTAGAGGCAGCACAAAGAGCCAATCAGTTTGTGTGCTGACAATAAGAATGCTGATTGGAAGAGACAGCAACGTGACAGAGAGATGAGCTTATCACTGCTCTGCTTCTCCTTTCACTGGGGGGAGGGTTCAGGACAACCTAGGCTCAGAGGAAGTGAGTTGAATGATGCTTGTAGTCACACTGACATCTAGTGGCAGAAAAGAAGCACTGCAGGGGAGAACACTAGATTGAATTTGATTATGACAGCAAAAGCTGCTTTTTCATTAAACGTTTAACAGGCTATTGATTTTTATCTTGTTAATTTTTTTGGGTGAAAGAGAATACAGACCCCCCTCCCCCATAGACATATATATTTACCCAACCATACTCCCATGCCAGCTTCCCACACTGCAGTTGCCCCCAATAACAGAGAAGGGGTAACCCTGAGCGGCCAATCAAAAGGCCCAAACACTGGCATCTAGGGGTGGGGGCTGGATGGTATCCCGATGTGTAAGCTCTGATACCAACCAACACTGGAGCTTAGACTGAGATGTTGCACTGGGAAGGGAGCATGCCTGGGTGCTGGGGGGGTGGGGGGGGATGGGGCACTGTGCAGACAACTATCGGTGACGATAGGAGAATTAGGTGTGAAATTGTTACAAAAAAGTTGCATATTGCAACAAATATTCTGGCCAATAAGAAAGTAACTATTTAAATGTTGCATTGCCAATATTTTTTTTTTGGTCTACTGTCTCTACAAAGCCCTGCTCCATCCCCCCACCAAGTGTACCCAATCCATACTACACCCATACTGCACTTTATACCGCACTTATTCAAAGCCTAGACTGTACCTAGATGAAGCTCATACAGCATTATACTCAACCTTTACAGCATCTGAACCACATCTACCTTGCACATGTGCTGAGACTATACCATGCCTTTACTGTACCTATATTGAATGCAGGTTAACTGGGACTGTTGATAAGTGCAAAAATGCTCTTAAAGGGCCCCAACAATAGCTGGCAGACAAGCATCTCAAGGGACTGTGCCTCCTATAATAAATATTCTACAAGCCTCCTTTGTTCCCTTGCTCCCTCTGCTACCATCCTCCTTTTCTATCAAACAGTAGGGATGAGCTTCGAGTTCGAGTCAAACTCATGTTCAACTCAAACATCGGCTGTTCGCCAGTTTGCCGAACAGCAAACAATTTGGGGTGTTCGCGGCAAATTCGAAAGCCGCGGAACATCCTTTAAAAGTCTATGCATGGTATTGTCATAAAAAGTGTTTGGGGACCCGGGTCCTGCCCCAGGGGACATGTATCAATGCAAAAAGAAGTTTTAAAAACGGCCGTTTTTTCAGGAGCAGTGATTTTAATCATGCTTAAAGTGAAACAATAAAAGTGTAATATTCCTTTAAATTTCGTACCTGGGGGGTGTCTATAGTATGCCTGTAAAGGGGCGCATGTTTCCCGTGTTTAGAACAGTCTGACAGCAAAATTACATTTCAAAGGAAAAAAAGTCATTTAAAACTACTCGCGGCTATACTGAATTGTCGGTCCGACAATACACATAAAAGTTCATTGATAAAAATGGCATGGGGATTCCCCACAGGGGAACCCCGAACAAAAATTTTAAAAAAAATGGCGTGGGGGTCCCCCTAAATTCCATACCAGGCTGGTATGGATTTTAAGGGGAACCCCATGCCAAAATTAAAAAAAAAATGGTGTGGGGTCCCCTCAAAAATCCATACCAGACCCTTATCCGAGCATGCAACCTGGCAGGCCGCAAGAAAAGAGGGGGGACGAGAGAGCGCCCCCCCTCCTGAACCGTACCAGGCCACATTCCCTCAACATTGGGAGGGTGCTTTGAGGTAGCCCCCCAAAGCACCTTGTCCCCATGTTGATGGGGAGAAGGGCCTCATCTCCACAACCCTTGCCCGGTGGTTGTGGGGTCTACGGGCAGGGGGCTTATCGGAATCTGGAAGCCCCCTTTAACAAGGGGACCCCCTGATCCCACCCCCCCTGTGTGAATTGATAATGGGGTACAAATGTACCCCTACCATTTCACAAAAAAAGTTTCAAAAAGGTTAAAAAACACAAGAGACGTTTTTGACAAGTCCTTTATTAATTTCTTCTTCTTTCGGCTTCTTCTTCCATCTTCTTTCTTCTGGTGTGTTTTCAGTGTTCTTCTTCTTCCTCCAACTTCTTCTTCATCTTCTTCTTTTCCATCTTCTTCTTCCTCCACTCTTCTCGTCCCGCATCTTCCTCCAGGCATCTTCTCCACTCCGTCCGCACGATCCGCCTCAGTGGGAGTCTTCAGCCGTGTGACGCTTCGCTTCCTCTGACATTTCTTATATAACTGAGGGCGGGGCCATCCGGTGACCCCGCCCTCCTCTGACGCACGGGGAGTTCACGGGTCAATGAACTTTTATGTGTATTGCCGGGCCGACAATTCATTATAGCCGCGAGTAGTTTTAAATGACTTTTTTTCCTTTGAAATGTCATTTTGCTGTCAGACTGTTCTAAACACGGGAAACATGCGCCCCTTTACAGGCATACTACAGACACCCCCCAGATACAAAATTTAAAGGAATATTACACTTTTATTGTTTCACTTTAAGCATTATTAAAATCACTGCTCCCGAAAAAACAGCCGTTTTTAAAACTTTTTTTTGTATTGATACATGTCCCCTGGGGCAGGACCCAGGTCCCCAAACACTTTTTATGACCATAACTTGCATATAATTGTCGCTTCCAGCTAGGCCTGCTTAAATTTGCCTATATTCACACAAAAAAAACAAATCTAGCCCCTACCTATGTAGAGGGTGCTACAATTGTTAATCCATTTTATGCTTGTCTAGAGACCAACCATACTTACATAGTTGGTTGGTGAGGTTGAAAAAGATACATCAAGTCCAACCTATGTGTGTGCTTTATGTTTATATTACATTCTATAGTTCTGTATGTTGTGATCGTTAAGGTGCTAATCAAATAGTTTTTTGAAATTATCGATGCTACCTGCTATAACCACTGCTTGTGGAAGAGAATTACACATCCTTACAGCTCTAACAGTAAAGAACCCTCTACGCAGTTTAAGCTTAAACTGTTTCTCTTCTAATTTTAGTGAATGGCCGCGTGTCTGTTTAAATTCCCTTGCGCTGAAGAGTTTTATTCCTATTGTGGGGTCACCAGTCCGGTATTTGTACATTGAAATCATATCCCCTCTCAAGCATCTCTTCTCCAGAGAGAATAAGTTCAGTGCTTGCAGTCTTTCCCCGTAGCTGAGATCCTCCAGTCCCTTAATTAGCTTTGTTGCCCTTCTCTGGACTCTCTCCAGTTCCAGCACATCCTTCCTGAGGACTGATGCCCAGAACTGGACGGCATACTCCAGGTGCGGCCGGACCAGAGTCTTGTAGAGCAGGACAATTATCCTTTTATCTCTCGAGTTAATCCCCTTTTTATTGCATGCTAATATTCTGTTGGCTTTGCTTGCAGCAGCCTGGCATTGCATGCCATTGCTGAGCCTGTCATCTACTAGGACCCCCAGGTCCTTTTCCATCCTAGATTCCCCCAGAGGTTCTCCCCCCAGTGTATAGATTGCATTCATATTTTTGCCACCCAAATGCATTATTTTTTACATTTTTTAACATTAAACCTCATTTGCCATGTAGTCGCCCACCCCATTACTTTGTTCCGATCTTCTTGCAAGGTTTCCACATCCTGCGGAGAAGTTATTGCCCTGCTTAGCTTAGTTTTGTCTGCAAATACTGAGATTGAGCTGTTTATCCCATCCTCCAGATTGTTTATGAATAAATTAAATAGGATTGGTCCCAGGACAGAACCCTGGGGGACCCCGCTTTCTACACCGGACCATTTCTGAGTACTGCCCATTTATCACCACCCTCTGGACTCGCCCTTGTAGCCAGTTTTCAATCCATGTACCCACCCTATGGTCCATGCAAACAGACCTTAGTTTGTACAGTAAACGTCTATGGGGATCTGTTAAATACCTTTGCAAATCCAGATACACCACGTCTATGGGCCTTCCTTTATCTAGATTTCAGCTCACCTCCTCATAGAAGGTTAATAGATTGGTTTGGCAAGAACAATTTTTCATGAATCCGTGCTGATTACGGCTAATAATATCGTTTTTATTACTAAAATCTTGTATATAGTCCCTTATCATCCCCTCCAAGAGCTTGCAAACTATTGATGTTAGGCTAACTAGTCTATAATTCCTAGGGATATATCTTGGCTCTTTTTTAAATATTGGTGCTACATTGGCTTTTCTCCAATCAGCTGGTACCATTCCAGTCAATAGACTGTTAGTAAAAATTAGGAACAATGGTCTGGCAATCACTTGACTGAGTTCCTTATGGACCCTCGGGTGTAAGCCACCTGGTCCCGGTGATTTAATAATGTTAAGTTTCTCAAGTCTATTTCTGTTTCAATATATTTTATTGAAAAATTTTCAAGAATAGGATCCACAATGCAGGTGGTGCATATCAAGACATTAAGAACAGGTATAAAAAGGGGAATCAAATATTTTACCACCAGCTACTTCTGAGCCAAGAGGATGCCAGATAAAGTAGGAATTCAACATAAAGAAAAGGGTCTTAGGGAGCAAACAGCCATCCTACTCGGAAAACCTCCCCCCCAGGGAAAAACATTAGAACCCAAACTTTGCCACCACCCACCAGCACGCCGGAATGGGCCATGAGTAAACAAAATCCGCAGCCACAATTGGTAGGAACACAACTAAATAAAAAGTGGAAATGCGAATCCAAGAAAGAAAAGGGGGGGGGGAAATAAAAAGAAGAAAGACAAAGAAACGAAAAGGAACAAAAGAAGGGAAGAAGAATGAGACAAAGCAAAAAGAACAGGACTGTCCGAATGACCACCCCCACCGCCCACACTCCTAAATCAGCTGGAAGTTGGAGATACTTAATCCAAGGATCCCAGACACAGACAAACTTAGCAGTTTTATCCTGTAAAATACTGACCAGCTTTTCGTTGAGCATGATCTATGTAAGTTTATTTTTCAGAACAGCTAAATCTACTACTGGTTTCTTCCAAGCAGTCGCTATAGCGGTTTTCGCTGCAAGAAACATAAAGTGGATTAAAGTTTCAATGTGCTTGGAAATATCAACAACAGGCTCGTTAAGAAGAGCCACCTTAGGGTTTTTAACTATATTCACCATGGTCACAGAATAGATCAGGGAATGAACTCTAATCCAAAATCGGCGAACCTTGGCACGGGTCCACCATACGAGAAACATTATATCAGGTTGACCACATCCCCGAAAACACACAGAGGTACATTTTCGAGAGGCCAGGCACCAGGTACCATCTAGAAAGCACCTTATATCCTCCCTCAGCCAGGGCTGTGTTAATGATACCCTTGTATGTACGTGGAGACCACTTCCACCAGTCGTGTTCTGTCTGATTATACCCTTACATTTCTTATTACATTCTTTGTAAAGTTGGAATGCTGATGATGACCCCTCAGCCTTGTATTGTTTAAAGACCTTCTCCTTTGCTTTTATATGCATTTTTACATTGGAGTTAAGCTACCCAGGACTTTTATTAGCTCTTTTAAATGTATTTCCCATTGGGATGCACTGGCCAATACCTTTATTCAATATGCTCTTAAAGCACTCCCATTTTTCCTCCGTGATCTTTGTTCCTAGGATTTTATCCCATTTAATATCTTCTAGCAGGGAGCGCAGTTTAGGGAAGTTGGCTCTTTTGAAATTCAGTGTCTTTGTATTACCCTTATGTTTCCTATTTGTGTGATTTATGCTGAAACAAATTTACCCGTGAACGCTGTTTCCTAAGTCGTCCCCTATTTCCACGTCTGCGATCAGGTCTGTATTGTTAGTAATCAGTAGGTCTAGTAACGCATTGTTTCTTGTTGGTGCATTTACCATCTGACCCATGAAATTGGCCTGCAAGACATTTAGAAAATGGCGAGCCTTAGATCAATGCGCGGTTCCTTCCGCCCAGTCTATGTCTGGATAGTTAAAATCCCCCATTATGATGACACTTCCCATCCCTGCCACTAATCCAAACTGCGATAGGAGATCCATGTCCCCCTCCTCCCTTTGGTTAGGGGGCCTATAGCATACGCCCAGTATTACTTTCCCCTTGGTTTCCTCCCTTTGAAGCCCTACCCATAAGGATTCCACCTCCTCCCTTGCTCCATTAGTGATGTCGTCCCTCACATTTACTTGTACATCATTCTTTATATACAGGCATGCCCCTCCCCCCTTTTTACCCTTTCTATCTCTGTGATATAGGGAATACCCCTCAATGGTTGCCAGCCAATCATGAGAGCTGTTAAACCAAGTCTCTGAAATTTACACAAAATCTAAATCCTCCTTATACAACAGTAGCTCTAGTTTTCCCATCTTGCCAGCCAGACTCCTGGCATTAGTGAACAAGCCTTGTAGTTTTTTTTGGTCACGTACTATCTCCTTGGTTCTGGGTGACAATGCTGGGTGACAATATATCAAGTTTGCCTTTACTACCTGCTTTGGTGCCAATTTTCTTTGATATAGCACTATTATTGGGTACTAAGTATTACTTTCAGTGATTTCCTGTGATATTGTATGTTTGTACATTCAACCTGGTGTGTTAATGGGGCGGAGGTTCTTGAGAAGGTCGACGACCCGTGCTCTCCAGCGGCTCCTATGGGGGTAGCGCTACGCTCTAAAGTCCCATTATTTCCTATCAACCTTTACAATACCATCTATACCAAGATTCCTCCCCTGCTTACCTCTACCCCCTACTAGGTACTGGAAGGATAAAAAAGGTTAGTGGTTTTTAAGCTTTTGTGTAGGTTTCTGAACCCCATAGTAGGAGCTACATGGAGTCTGGTGCTCAGCCATTGATCTGTGCTGGCCATTGCTGAGGACTATCCAAAACGGCCGCAGTCGCAGCTTGTAGGGTTACTTTACGGAGAACGCTGACGGAACCTGTATTATTGTAAATGTGTCTAACCCGTGAACTGCCCGAAGTGCCCCAGTCCTGGGGGCTCATTAAGTATCACAGGTCCCGTTTTGAATTATTTTTATTTGATTTTTTTTTTTTTTTTTTTCCAATCAGCAAACTTGATGTTCAGACGGATCTGAGACAGTTCTAATGAGCTGCAATAAGTTCACTAACTGGGCTCTGTATGACGCTGAACACATCATATAAGAATCAGTTCACGGATCACTCTTTTCCCCTGTTCAGCCATCCTTTAACACCTAATAAATGGTAATGAAATCCAGGCCTTCCCAGTAACAAGCTGGTAGAGGCCCGAACTGATGGAGGACTAGAATATCACTTCATAACAGGAGGCCAGAAAGTGGATAATTCTACCTAGACTTGGATAGATAGAGAGATAGATAGATAGATAAAATATAGATAGATAGATAGATAGATAGATAGATAGATAGATAGATAGATAGATAGATAGATAGATAGATAGATAGATAGAAATAGATAGGATAGATAGATAGATAGATAGATAGATAGATAGATAGATAGATAGATAGATAGATAGATAGATAGATAGAAATAGATAGGATAGATAGATAGATAGATAGATAGATAGATAGATAGATAGATAGATAGATAGATATGACTGAACATGCCAACAAACTGTGTTTTATTGAAACACTTCCTGCCTTTGCTATAGGGGGTTTCATTGTTCTGACTCCTGAGTGGACCTCGTGCACGCCCTTGCAGCAATCAGTGGTGCAGTGTGTCCCTTGAATACACCGCATCTCCGATCACGGTAAAGAGCCTATGACGTGGGCTCTTTATCATGTGGTCAGTTGTGTCCAATGACAGCTCATCACAGTGTCAATAGGACGTGCCGGTTATCGACATTCCTCTCCTCACGCTGACACCCCATTAGGAGAGAAGACCCGATAAGCGGCTTTCCTATCACTGCACTGATTATCAGTGCAGCCACATAAGCTATGTCCACCAGTGCCCACCAGTAATGCCAATCAGTGCCCATCGGGAATGCCTGTCGTCTTTTTTTTTTTTTATAATAAACATTTTCTATTTATTTATTTTCAAACATATTCATTTCTGCACAAATTCATATGTATTCCATTTCCTATTTGTAGCTTTATTCTATGTACATCCAGTATTTCAACACTAATATTTTATACCTTAACATAAAAAGGAGAAGAGAAAAAAAGAAGAAAAAAAAACCCTCCCTCCCCTACCTTGAGTTAGAGCATATAGGATTAATCATTAAGATCCCATAAAAAAAAAAAAAAAAAGAGAGGGAAAAAAAAAATCTATCAGTGCCCATCAGTGCCACCTATCATTGCCCATCAGTGCCACCTATCAGTGCCCATCGGTGCCACCTATCAGTGCCCATAAATGCTGCCCATCGGTGACCATCAGTGCAACCTATCTGTGCCCATAAATGCCGCCTATCAGTGACCATAAATGCCGCCTATCAGTGCCACCTATCAGTGCCAATAAATGCCCATCAGTGCCCATCAGTGCCCTATATCAGTGCCACCTATCAGTGCCCATTAGTGCTGCATATTAGTTCCACCTCATCAATGCCACCTCATCAATGCCACCTCATCAGTGCCACCTCAACAGTGCCGCCTCAACAGTGCCGCCTCATCAGTGCCCATCAGTGCCGCCTATCAGTGTCCATCAGTGCTGAATATTAGTGCCACATCATCAGTGCTGCCTCATCAGTGCTACCTCATCAGTGCCACCTCATCAGTGCTGCCTCATCAGTGCCCATCAGTGCCACCTCATCAGTGCCCATCAGGGCTACCTCATCAGTGCCCATCAGTGCCACCTCATCAGTGCCACCTCATCAGTGCTGCCTCATCAGTGTCCATCAGTGCCACCTCATCAGTGCTGCCTCATCAGTGCCCATCAGTGCCACCTCATCAGTGCCCATCAGGGCCACCTCATCAGTGCCCATAAGTGCCACCTCATCAGTGCCGCCTCATCAGTGCAGCCTATCAGTGCTCGTTAGTGCAGCCCTATCAACACACATCAGTGAAATAGAAAAATTACTTTTTTTTACAAAATTTTATAGCAGAAACAGAAAAAAAAAAAACTGTTTATTTTCCAAAATTTTCTGTCTTTTTTTGTTTGTTTAGCAAAAAAAATAAAAACACCATTAAAAGAAAGCTCTATTTGTCTCAAAAATATGATAAAAAATTAGCTTGGGTACAGTGTTGTGTGACCGCGCAATTGTCATTCAAAGTGTGACAGCGCTGAAAACGTGAAAATTGACCTGGGCAGGAAGGGGGGCGAAAGTGCCCGGTAGGCAAGTGGTTAAATCATAATGATAGTAGAAATCTCCAAAATAGACCTGATGAAAAGTTTCCACCCCCTGGAATGTTTGGCCCTGGTGCAGACACACACAAGGTGACACACACAGGATAAAATGACAATTAAAGGTTCATTTCCCACATTTGTGGCTTTTTAAGTTGCAATTAGTGTCTGTGTATAAATAGCCAATGAGTTTGTTAGCTTTCACGTGGATGCACTGAGTAGACCAGATACTGAGCCATGGGGAGCAGAAAAGAACTGTCAAAAGACCTGCGTAATAAGGTAATGGAACTTTATAAAGATGGAAAAAGGATATTAAAAAAAGATATCCAAGGCCATGAATATGCCAGTCAGTACTGTTCAATCACTTAATAAGAAGTGGAAAGTTCTGGGATCTCTTGATACCAAGCCAAGGCCAGGTAGATCATGAAAGATGGCAGCCACAACTGGTGGAAGAATTGCTCAGGATACAAAGAAAAACCGCCACAGATAACCTCAGGAGAAATACAGGCTGCTCTGTAAAAAAAAGACGGCGTGGTTGTTTCAAGGAGCACAATACGACGATACTTGAACAAAAATGAGCTGCGTGGGTTGCAGTTGCCAGAAAGAAGGAGGAGATTTACTAAAACTGGAGAGTGGAAAATCTGGTGCAGCTCTGCATGGAAACCAATCAGCTTTTAAAGCTTAATTGAACAAGCGGAAGATAGAAGCTGATTGGCTGACACGCACAGCTGCACCAGATTTTGCACTCTCCAGTTTTAGTAACTCATGTCCAAGTTTTTTTTTTAATTTAACAGTAAAAAAAAAAAAAAAAAGCATGCCCATTACAACGTGCCACAAAGAGTTAACAGCCCATCGCCCACAAGATGTCATCTGCTAAATTGCTCTTATCTTCGAGTCCCTCATACTTTCCTTTATTAAAATCAATACAGCCCATTAGTTTAGATTGTTTCCATCGCTAATAATACTCTATTGATATACGGCACACGCTTTTTTTTTTTTTTCTTTTATTGAACTAAACAAATTTCCTCTTTGTGCCCCGCTGCAGCCGGAGGTCAGGCCAGCCGAGGGAACGTGCTGTTTATAAATGTGTATTTACTGCCTGTCCTCTGATTGGGAACATATCTGTTCCGCAAGCTTCAGGTGCCTTTTAAAGGTGGGGGGGGGGGGGAGATTTATGGCCGACTTCCTGCTTATTTTAGACAAAGAGCACCATTTTCAGCGAAGTAATGAATGCGCGGCGTAGGGGGAGTCAGACGCTTATTTAACAGGCATATTGTAGCCGTTTTTTCTTTTTTTTTTTTTTATTTGACGGCGATTGGCAGGAGCCCTCATAATGCTCATTAGTTTTATTTGTGAAATTGTCAATTGAACACAGAGCCTATTGTATCCCATGCAGTTCCCTAGATTTCCTCTAGATGGCAGAAGCAGATTTGGTGAAACCCACTGACGGGAGCAACTGGAAGAGGAGGCGCTGGGGGGAGGGGGGGGGACCTACTAAAAGAGTAAAGAATTTTGACTTTATCGGCGCGACTGGTCATGCGGTTTGACAGTTTAACCGCTTCAGCCCCGGAAGATTTTACCCCCTTCCTAACCAGAGCACTTTTTGCGATTCGGCACTGCGTCGCTTTAACTGACAATTGTGCGGTACCCAAACAAAATTGACGTCCTTTTTTTCCCTACAAATAGAGCTTTCTTTTGGTGGTATTTGATCACCTCTGCGATTTTTATTTTTTGCGCTATAAACAAAAAAAGAGCGATAATTTTGAAAAAAACGCATTATTTTTTACTTTTTGCTATAATAAATATCCCCCAAAAGTATAGAATTTTTTTTTTTCCCCTCAGTTTAGGCCGATATGTATTCTTCTACATATTTTTGGTAAAAAAAAAACAAAAAAACGCAATAAGCGTATATTGATTGGTTTGCACAAAAGTTATAGCGTCTACAAAATAGGGGATAGTTTTATGGCATTTTTATTATTATTTTTTTTTTTTATTAGTAATGGCGGCGATCTGAGATTTTTATCATGACTGCGACATTATGCTGGACACATCGGACAATCTTGACACTATTTTGGGACCATTATCATTTATACTGTGATCAGTGCTATAAAAATGCACTGATTACTGTGTAAATGACACTGGCAGGGAAGGGGTTAACCACTAGGGGGTGATAAATGGGTTAAGTGTGTCCTAGGGAGTGATTTTTACTGTGGGGGGGGGTGGGCTATAAGTCACATGACAGCGATCACTGCTCCCGATGACAGGGAGCAGTGATCTCTGTCATGACACGAGGCAGAACGAGAAAATGCCTTGTTAGCATAGGCACTTCCGCGTTCTGAGGCTCCGTGACACAATCGCGGAGGACATCGAGTCCGCCAGTCCCGGCGGCCACGGTCACGCTGTACGCGGCGGGCGCACGCGCCTGCTATCCCCGGCTCTTAATGGGGACGTACAGGTACGCCCATTTGCCCACCGCTGCCATTGTGTCGACGTATATCGGCGTGCGGCGGTCGGCAAGTGGTTAAACTCGCATGACAAGTCACACCCTGTTTGTGCCTATGGAACCATTCAAATCGGTGCAGCGATTTCATGTGCGAATTGGATAGACATCACCAGGCCAGTTTTGACATTTCTCGCATATATGTAAGAATCATTTTTTTTTCCTAGGAAATTACTTAGAACCCCCAAACATTGTATATATATTTTAACAGAGCCCCTAAGGAATAAAATGGCGGTTGTTGCAATTTATTTTGTCACATGGTATATGCGCAGTATTTTGAGTTAAAAAAAACCAAAGCAGAATATTTACTTCAATTTTTTCATATAATGTGAAAGATGATGTTATGCAGAGTAATTAGATACTTAACATGTCACGCTTTAAAATTGCGCACGCTCGTGAAATGGCAACAAACTACGATACTTAAAAATCTCCACAGCTGACGTTTTAACATTTTTTTTACAGGTTACCTGTTTAAAGTTACAGAGGAGATCTGGTGCTAGAATTATTGCTCTCACTCTAACGTTTGCAGCGATACCTCGCATGTGTGGATTGAACATCCTTTACATATGCGTTCGCTTCTACGTGCGAGCACGAGGGGATGGGGGTGCTTTAAAAAATTGTTTTTTTTTATTGTTTTTTTTGTTTTGTTTTGTTTTTTTACACTTTTCCTTTCAATTTTTTTTTTTTTTTGTTCACTTTTATTTCTATTACAAGGAATGTAAACATCCCTTGTATTAGGAATAGGGCATGACAGGTCCTCTTTACGGAGTGATCTGGGGTCTATAAGTCCTCACATCTCTCCTCTATACTGGAAAACCTGAAAAAAACTGAAAAAAAAAGAAAAAAAAACAATCTCAGGCCTTCCAGCAAAAAAAAACAAAAAACCGCAGTGTTTACATCTGCCGGTGCCGGAAATGACGTCATAACGTCACTTCCGGCCTTAGAGGATAGAGATGGTCCCCGGTCAGCTCTATGGTAAACCACCATTAATGGCACCCCAAGTGTGACCCCTGTTTTTCGCACTTTCTGGGGGTGTGAGCAGAAATGCATGCCTTTGCAAGCTTTCCTGGAACACCTAGATGTGATTGCAGCCTAAGGTTGCATACACACCTAGCGCGTTTGAAATGGTTTTCACGCAAAACGCATAGGGAAACCCATTGATTTCAATGGGATGCCCATGTGCAGCAAACGCTGTAAGCGCATGGAGCTTTTTGCTGCATTCCGTCCTGCGTGTCCTTTACTGTGCATTTTACTGCATTTGTTACGCGCGGCAAAACATGCGTCTGCTTGCGGCGTTTGGTGTCCCATTAAAGAAGATCTCCGGGCCTATTTTTATAACTATGGTGTTGCTGATTCCAATGCCATTAAGGTGAGCAAATGTTTTTTTTTTTTAAGCAGATTACCTTTTAGTACCGGTTTACACCAGTGCGGTTTCAAAGTCGCGCGACTTTGACATCCCTGCGCGACTTCATCGCACATTGCATATGATCTCTTTAACAGAAGTCAATGTAAGTCGTGTTCAAGTTGCCCCAAAGTAGTGCAGGAAGCTTTTTCTAAATCGGAGCGACTTCAGTCGCGCCGGTTAGGACGGTTCCATTACCGTTGATGGGGCGCGAGTCGCATGACAAGTCGCGGCAGTGTGAACCGGGGTTCGAGGGCCATAAATATGTCCATTTCCGCTGTACCTCACCGTGGCGAGGTACGTCATTTCCTGCCGCTCGTTGGCTCCTGGGATATTAGTGTCATCAATCCTAGGGGTCAATGGGCATCCTTGATTGACAGATTGTCATAAAAACAGGGCAAGAACTAGCTCCGACGCCGCCATTGTTATGGCAACCTGCAATACACTGTGTGTGCCGCTCTTTGTTCACAATGCGCAGACGCAAGATCGGGAGGTGCATACTGGGTACCCAGCAGCACCATTTCCCAGAAGGAAACTCAGAGCGGGCTTCAGATGCCCTCACTAAGGATAGAAGCTTACTGGATCCCGAAGGCAGCACAGCGGTGTAGTGGTTAGCACTTTCACCTTGCAGCGAAAGGGTCACTGGTTTGAATCCCAGTCACGACACCATCTGCCTGGAGTTTGCATGTTCTCCCTGTTCCTGTGTGGGTTTCCTCCCACACAACAAAGACATGCTGGTAGGTGAATGGATCCAGTCTAAATTGGCCCTAGTATGTGAATGTATGAATGAGAGTTAGGGACCTTGGATTGTAAGCTCCTTGAGGGTAGGGACTGATGTGAATGTACAATGTATATGTAAAGCGCTGCGTAAACTTACAGCGCTATATAAGTACCCAAAATAAATAAATAAGATAGCAAACTTCTTCATTTGCAGCATATGCTGATTTAGATTGTATACCTGTCAGAAACCATGAAATCAGGCCGAGACAGAAGTACAGTTAAATCACGCTTGTTTAATAATAAAAGTGAAAAGAACAAACGTAGTCAAAACATAGCCAAAGTTCAGTAACCGGAACAGATAGTCAGCCAAGCCAGAAGTCAGGGATCAGTGTAGTGGAACAGCAAGCAGGATCTGGAGCCAGGAGGGATGACAGCAAAGCAAGTCTTGAACAGGATTGCAGGAGATAATTTCTGTGATGTTTGACCAAGGCGAAGGCAGAGCTCTTCTGGACTGGACGGCTTAAGTAGGCAGGACTGACGAGCAGGATATCATCAACAGCTGAGTAACTGTGGAGAGATAGGAGCTGGCAATTAGCCGACAGCTCAGCGGTCAGCTCAGAGAAGGAAGGAGACTAGCCCTGACAATACCCCTATAACAGGGGTTATAAAAAAAAAAGAAAAAGGGGGCGAAGCTCCACATTAATAATTAAAATGTGCCCCTGATGATGTCATATATGACGAAACACGTTGGACGGAGCCGCTGCGTATGCACGACATAGCCACAGCCCTCTTGGTTTTGGGTAAATAGACCATCCATGTGATAACATCTATCTTTATAAATGCATTTACCCCTAATAAATACTGCTTTACCCCACTAATTTACACTATGGGGAGTGTTCCTTCCTTTTTCCCTGACATAAATTCTGCATGGAGCTTTACTGCATATTGATCTGTGGCATACATCAAGGTGTAATTGTCTGGCAAAATGCTTGAAGGAAGCTGGAGGTTCTGCGGAATATAAAAACAAGAGCTACTTGCCCTATCCTGAGTGAGGGGCCTTTGAGTCTGGTGAGCCCCCCACCTTTTCTACACTGTGGTGGTCCCATCGCTGAAAAGATTTAAGGCTATTGGGATGCACATTCTATTTCTCTTCTCATATATTGAGAAGATTACTCAAATCATTTCTGCACTCTTTATTGGGACTTTTTTTTTTTTTTTAGTTCATGATTTATATGCACCTATATGCCTTTAATTAATGTTTAATTTATGGTTATGTTTTTTAACCACTTGCCGACCGCAATACGTATATATACAGCGCTGCGCATAAATGAGTACACCCCAACAGATTTGTCAGAAAATCTTTACTTTCCTTTCAGGATCAACATTTTCTATGGGACACTATACTACGAAATACTCCCAGAAAGGCCGGCCATTGATTGCAACCAAGATTTGTTAACCCCTTCCGCACCGCCGCACGCCGATATATATGTCCTAACTTTGAAGAGGACTATCGTTGTTATAGCAGCAGCTAGCTGCCATAACCCCGATATCCTCTTCTTCGGCTGGCGGTCCGGATTCGCCGCAAGATCACTTTTATCGTCGGCGAGAGAGGGCCCCCCCATCCCGCAGCGCTTCGGTGGCCTTAGCCGCTTACCGGAGCCGTCGGCAGCAGTGGAGGCGATTGGATTCTCTTCCTTGCTGGGTATGGAGACGAGTGAGGGGGAGATCTAAACCATTGCAGGGTGGAAGCGACGTCAAAACGTCACTTCCGCCCATAGCTCTTAAAGGGACATTTAAAAAAAAAAAATTTTAAATGACAACATTTTTATTTATTTATTTATTTTTTTTTTTGCATCTTAGAGTAAATATGAGGTTTTGAGGTCTTTTTGACCCCAGATCTCATATTTAAGAGGTCCTTCCATGCTTTTTTCTTGCCTTAGGCGCAAAGCTAAATTTTAGACAACAAAATCCTAACTAACAAGAATTCCCCTACAGGCGGGTCTAATTATTCATTAACCACTTCAAGATCAAGCCTATTTCTGACATGTGTTGTTTACAAGTTAAAAAAATCCATATTTTTTGCTAAAAAAATTACTAAGAGCCCCAAAAAATTATATATAATTTTTGAGCAAAGACCAGAATAAAATGACGGTCGTTGCAATATTTTATGTCACACGGTATTTACGCAGCGGTCTTTCAAGCGCAATTTTTGGGAAAAAAATACACTTCACTCACTTTTAAAAAAAAACGAAACAGTAAAGTTAGCCCAATTTTTTTTTTTTTTTAGATATTGTGAAAGATGATGTAAATCAAGTAAATAGATACCTAACATGTTACTCTTTAAAATTGCACGCACTCGTTGAATGGCGACTACGGTACTTAATAATCTCCAAGGGCAATGTTGTAAAAAAATTTAACGGTTACCTGTTTGGAGTTACAGAGGAGGTCTTTTGCTAGAATTATTGCTCTCGCTCTAATGATTGCAGCAATACCTCACATGTGTGGTTTGAACACCGTTTACATTTGCGGGCGCGAGTTACGTATGTGTTTTCTTTGGTGCGCAAGCACAAGGGGACGGGAGGGGGGGGGCTTTATAAAAATGTTATTTTTTTATTATTATTTTATTTTTATTTTTTTACACTGTTCCTTTAAAAAAAAAAAAAAAATTCTGTACGAGGAATCTCATTGTTACATCTCAATGTATGACAAAGTGAAATACCTACTAAATGTTATATGTGAAACTTCAATAAAAATCATTGAAAAAAAAACTAAAAAAAAAACTTCTGACCCAAAATCCTTCCTCTGCACCTCAAAGTATTCGAAATGTCAAAATTGTCGTTTTTGAATACCTTGGATTTTTTTCAAATCGGCGCCATTGGCTGCCGGGTAAACCGGAAGTGACATTGTGACATCTCTTCCAGGTTACTACATCAGAGACCCGATCAAGCTGGGGACTCCGGCCAGCTGGCGGACGTGCCGGCTGGTCGTTCGGTTCTCCCGGTGGGACGCAGTGTTGCCAACCTACCAGATTGAAATTTACTGACACGACACCCACAATTTACTGGCACAGCCAAGTTTTTACTGGCATTTCCAAAAGTTTCAAAATGACAGTTTTAAGTGCAAATTTCAGCATTTAGGCTACAAATAAGTACAATATGCAATCAGCAATGACCCGCCCCCCACCGGTACTGCCCAAACACACGGTAGCAGACACATGCCGAGCCAAGCGTCACAGACATATTTTTTTACTGGCAACCATTTCCTCTTACTGGCAGGAGAAAAGTGCCTGTTTTTTACTGGCTGACAGTAAAAATACTGATGGTTGGCAACACTGGTGGGACGGAAGACCCGGGCGGAAGGCTGCTTGTGATAACGACTGAGCGGCTAATTAGCCGCATCGGTTGTTATCACATTAAAGCCGACCGTCCGCTCTGGAAACCGGTATCGGGGTGATGAGTCTAACTGCAGGCATCACAATGGTATAACCACTTCAACAAATTGACGTACAGTATATGTACGTGATTTTGCATGAAAAGGCGTTACTTAACAAAGAAAACCCCCTCCCATGTCATGCTGTCAGCAATGGCACCACATGGAAGAGAAATGCCACAAGGCCTGAGAAAGAAATTTTTTGTTCTTTTCGCAAGAAAGGTGAAGGCTACAAGAAGATCGGCAAAGCTTTACTTATCAGTCAGAATACCGGAGCAAAAGTGATACAAAAATTCAACAAAGATGGAACTGCAACCATCTCACAGAGACATCCAGGCCGTCCATGGAAGTTATCACCTCGATAGGAGTGTCTTCTGATGGGAAGGGTTGAAGGAAATCGGCATGCAAGTTCACTGCAGTCAGCTAAAGAAGTAGAAAGTCAAACTGGGGTGATTGTTTCCCGTGACACTGCAGAGGAATGGCATGCATGGTTGTCATACATGAAGGAAGCTTCTCCTAAAGCCCATGAGCAAAATAGCCCACCAAATTTGCCAGGGCCCATGCTGAAAGAGAAGAAGACTAGTGGGGCTCTGTACTCTGGAGTGATGAGACCAAGATAAAGGTTTTAGGAGCGGATGGCTTCATAACTGTATGGGGTCGCAAAGGTGAGGAGTACAAAGAAAAATGCATGGTGCCTACAGTGAGACATGGTGGTGGCCGTGTCCTTCTGTGGGGCTTCATGAGTGCTGCTGGTGTCGGAGAGCTGCATTTCATTGATGGTATCATGAATTCACAGATGTACTGCTCTATATTGGAAGAGAAGATGCTACCATCACTCCATCCCCTTGGTCGTCGTGCACTTTTCCAACATGTCAATGATCCAAAACACACATCTAAGGTAGACATGTGCATGATGATAAAATTAGTTTTGTTTAGTTTAATTTCGATTCATTAATCTAATTATTTTGTTTCGTTAAATTCGGTTGATTCACTCAATTCATATTCGGAATTCGTACTTGGAGTTTTTCAAATTTCCTTCAAATTGACAGATTTTTTTCGATTTGAAACATTCCGAATCGATACATTTTAAATCGGCCGAATCCAAAAACTTGAGTTTTTTTTTTTTTTTCACACAGTGAACAAACAAAAGAAAAATCTTCATCAAATCATTTACAATTACTCTTTGAAGTTCAATGAAAACTTCAATTCGAATTTCAGTCCAAATTTCGTTGCGTTATTCGGCGCATTCGGTAAAAATTTGTTAAAATTGTTATTAGGGTATCTCCGAATAACGAAAAATTTGTCCGAATGTTAATTCGTAAGGAAACAAACCGCACATGTCTAATCTGAGGCCACTGTTGCATTTCCGAAGAACTGGGTGAAAGTGATTCAGCGGCCAAGTATGTCTCCTGATATGAACCCAATCGGGGGAACACCTATGGGGAATTCTGAAGAGACGAGCATCGCTCTCCATCCAGCATTCTGACTCTAAAAGAGGTCGTTCTTGAAGAATGGAAAAAGATCGATGTTGCAAAATGTCGCCATATTGTTCATTCCATGCCTAGAAGACTTGGTTCTGCCCTTACAAATCATTGAGGTCATACAAAATACTAGATGGAGGAGTTTTTGTTGTGGGGTGTTTTCATTTTTGCATCAACTAATTTGAGTAAAACTGAAGATTTTGTAATCTAAGTTATATCATTAACCCCTTACTTTCATGTAATGAGCTAATCAAATGTTCTATAAAATGTTGGAAATTGTTTTTATGTTCAAAAGAGGTGAACACATTCATGCTGAGCACTGCATACGTTGCGGTTTGCAAGTCGTTTACCTGGGTTGTTTTATGACTGAAGCTATCAGCCATAACCCCAGTATCTTTTTCTTGTGTGGGCAACATTTAGATGCTTTGAAGGAACTGAGCTTCAGGGGAGCACTGGAAAAGTAAGTATAGGTCAAGAGCCAAGATATGGGGTGGGCAGGAGGGTAGTTGCCCCAGATGCACCAGCAGGGGGGGGGCGGGGCAGTGGCACCCTGTCACTGCATGCACACTTCGGATCAGTGGTTGGTGACCTGCTGTGGGCAACATTTAGTCTCCTTGAAGGAACTTAGCTTTAGGGGAACACTGAAAAGGTCAGTATGAGTCGGGAAAATTGGCGGGCAAGAGGGGAGTTGCCCCAGATGCACCGCCTCGGGGGGGGGGGGGTTCTGTCACTGCAAGTATAAGTCCGGGGCCGAGACAAAGGGTGATCATGAGATGCACCAGCGGTGGGGGGGGGGGGTCTGTCACTGCATGCACATTTCAGAACAGTGGTTGGTGACCTGTGGGCAACATCTAGACTCCTTGAAGGAACTGAGCTTCAGGGGAGCACTGAAAAGTTAACTATAAGTCCAGAGTCAGGAAATGGGGTGGGCAAGAGGAAATTTGCCCCAGATGCACCAGCAATTGGGGGGGGGGAGTTTCTGTCACTGCAAGTATAAGTTCAGAGCCGGGACAAGGGGTGGCCAAGAGGGAAGTTGCCCCAGATGCACCAATGGGGGGGGGGGTTCTGTCACTGCAAGTATAAGTCCAGAGCTGGAAAAAGGGGTGATCAGGAGATGCGGGGGGGGGGGGCTTGTCACTGCATACACATTTCAGATCAGTGGTCATATTCTGTGGGCAACATTTAGACTCCTTGAAGGAACTGAGCTTCAGGGGAGCACTGAAAAGGTAAGTATAAGTCCAGAGTCAGAAAAACGGGTGGGGAAGAGGGCAGTTGCCCCAGATGCACCGCTGCAGGGTGGGGGGGTTCTGTCACTGCAAGTATAAGTCCAGAGCTGGGACAAGGGGTGATCAGGAGATGAACCAGGGGGGGGCTGTCACTGCATGCACATTTCAGATCCATGGTTGGTGACCTGTGGGCAACATTTAGACTCCCTGAAGGAGCTGAGCTTCAGGGAAGCACTGAAAAGGTAAGTATAAGTCCAGAGTCGGGAAAACGGGTGGGGAAGAGGGCAGTTGCCCCAGATGCACTGCTGCGGGGGGGGGGGGGTTCTGTCACTGCAAGTATAAGTCCAGAGCCGGGACAAGGGGGGATTAGGAGACGAACCAGCGGGCAGGGCCTGCCACTGCATGCACAGTTCAGATCCATGGTTGGTGACCTGTGGGCAACATTTAGACTCCTTGAAGGAACTAACCTGCAGGGAAGAACTGAAAAGGTAAGTGTAAGACCGGAGCTGGGACAAGCAATGGGCAGGAGGGCAATTGCCCCAGATGCAGCAGCGATGGGGTGTGCCCTTTCACTTCATGCACACTCCAGATCAGTGGTTGGTGACCTGTGGGCAACTTCAAGACTCTTTGAAGGAACTGATCTTCGGGGGGGAGCACTGGAAAGGTAAGTATGCCTATGCTCCCTCTTCACCCCATTCGCCCACGGCTGACGCAAAAACTCACCGTGCGTGTGCAACCACCTTCTAGCTGCTAGAAGAGAACCCGTCACTTTAAGTGAAATAAGCACTTGAAAAGGTTTGGCCTTGAAACATTTTGTAACAATCGCTGTGAAGTATGTGACAAAATCTACAAACACCTTATTTTTAGCGTAGGACGTCTTTGAGGTGTGAATGTTATGAGGCTTTGCTTAAGCAAACGTCTGATTCCTAGAAGTCCGCTTATCATCGATCACAGGTTCGCGCTTTCCCATTATTTACCGCCATGAATGGCTCTGCTCTGTATTACAGGGTTTGTCGAATTTTCCATGTCATACACAATGTAACGTATTGCCTTCATACAATGGCCGTCTTCATGTTTGTGTTGGCTGGCCGGCCCCCACAATAGGACCTATAACTTATTACAGCTGACACTTGTGAATCGGGGATTTTTCGCAGCCTTCTAGTGTGCGCTCAACTTCAAACAATTCCTGGAAGGCCGAGCTGTCGCCTCCGTCTCGTATTTTCAGACTCTCCTTTACACTCCGAGGGAAACAGACTCTTTACAACTCCTTCAACCCCCTCCATGGCTGCTGGACCAGAGGCAGGATGGGGGGATTCAATCTGCCCAATATACATACAACATTACATAGTTACATAGTTAGTCTGGTTGAAAAAAAGACACATAGTCCATCCACTTCAATCAATAAAAAGGTTGAAGTGGATGGACTATGTGTCTTTTTTTCAACCAGACTAACTATGTAACTATGTAATGTTGTATGTAAAAACACATTTTTTATTTTTTGTTTTTAACTTTAACCACTTCAGCCCCGGAAGATTTGGCCGGGCCATTTTTTGCGATACGGCGCTGCGTCGCTTTAACTGACAATTACGCGGTCGTGCGACGTTGCACCCAAACAAAATTGACGTCCTTCTTTTCCCACAAATAGAGCTTTCTTTTGGTGGTACTTGATCACCTCTGCGGTTTTTATTTTTGGCGCTATAAACAAAAAAAGAGCGACAATTTTGAAAAAAAAACACAATATCTTTTACTTTTTGCTATAATAAATTTCTCCAAATGTAAAAAATAAAAACTATTTTCTTTCCCTCAGTTTAGGCCGATATGTATTCTACATATTTTTGGTAAAAAAAAAAATCGCAATAAGCGTATATTGATTGGTTTGCGCAAAAGTTATAGCGTCTACAAAATAGGGGATAGATTTATGGCATTTTTAATTATTATTATTTTTTTTTTTTTTACTAGTAATGGGAGCCAACCTGATGCAGTATACCTGCGGCAGCTGGTCCGGAAGCGGTTAACCACTTGATGAACGGGCCTTTTCCAGGAACGTATTATTTACTCGTTCAAATTAGTATTTTTTGCTAGAAAATAGCTTAGAACCCCCAAACATTATATATATAGATATATATATCTCTATCTATATATCTATCTATAGATAGATAGATAGATAGATAGATAGATAGATAGATAGATAGATAGATAGATAGATAGATAGATAGATAGATAGATAGAAATAGATAGATAGAGATAGATAGATAGATAGATAGATAGATAGATAGATAGATAGATAGATAGATAGATAGATAGATAGATAGATAGATAGATAGATAGATAGATAGATAGATAGATAGATAGATAGATAGATAGATAGATAGATAGATATAAATAGATAGATAGAGATAGATAGATAGATAGATAGATAGATAGATAGATAGATAGATAGATAGATAGATAGATAGATAGATAGATAGATAGATAGATAGATAGATAGATAGATAGATAGATAGATAGATAAGATAGATAGATAGATAGATAGATTTTTTTTTACCAGAGACCCTAGAGAATAAAATGGTGGTATTTTATGTCACACTGTATTTTCGCTATATTTTTTTGGGGGGGGGGGGACACTTCAATAAATTAAAAAAAAAAAAGAATAAAATGGTGGTCGTTGCAATATTTTATGTCACACTGTATTTTCGCAGCGGTTTTTCAAATGCAATTTTTTTGGGGGGAAAAAAACACACTTCAATAAATAAAAAATAAAAAAACCACAATAGTTAACCTAACTTTTTTGTATAATATGAAAGATGATATTACGCCGAGTAAATAGATACCTAACATGTCACGCTGTAAAATTGCGCACGCTTGTGGAACGGCGCCAAACTACGGTACCTAAAAATCTCCATAGGTGATGCTTTAAAAAAATTTTTTTACAGGTTACCTGTTTAGAGTTACAGGGGAGGTGTAGTGCTAAATATACAAATGTGGGTAAAAATGAACCCAAAGTGAGGATTGCGTAGCTCGCTGACTCAGCAGTTAGGTGTGGTCTATGCCAATGAGAAACTGAGCGAAAGAAAAAGGCAGCAGCCGGAAATAACAGACTGCAAAAGTAGGCAAAAATATGACCAGCATAATCAAATCAAATTTTAATAAAATATAAATAATTTATTAATTGAATTAAAACGGTACGGAAAACATCCGTGTGGATATATCAATACCTTCCAAAAGAAAAAAAAAAACAACGTATATAACACATAGATAAATATTAGTTCTAGAGGTCTAGGGCTAGAATTATTGCTCTCGCCCTAACGTTCGCGACGATACCTCACATGTGTGGTTTGAACACTTTACATATGCAGGCGCGGCTTACGTATGCGTTCACTTCTGCGCACAAGCATGGAGGGATGGGGGCACTTTAAAAAAAAAAATCTTTTTTTTTTTTACTTTTTATTTTTACACTGTTTTTTTTTATTTTTTTATTCACTTTTATTCCTATTAATAGGGATGTAAACATCCCTTGTAATAGAAATAAGCATGACAGGTCCTCTTCATTGAGAGATCTGGGGTCAAAAAGTCCTCAGACCTATCATTTAACTTTAAAAGCAAAAGCAAAAAATTTTTTTGGAGATTTTGATTTAAAAAAAAATAGAATAAAAAAATAATTTGTTTATGCCCGAGAACCAGAAGTGACATCAAAAGTCTCTCCGGTCCTCCAAGGGGATAGAGAGGAGTGGGGGGCCATCTAGAGTTTTGACCACTGTCCGCAACATGCGGCAAAATCGCGGCGTGATTTTGCTGTGATTTTGCAGCGTTTTGCGTTTTCCCGCGGCTGGCAGTCACAGTAGGCTATGTGTGAATGAAGCCTTCATTCTTCTTGGAATAGATTTTACAAGGTGTTGGAAATGTTCCTCAGAGATTTTGCTCCATAGTGACATGATAGCATCACGCAGTTGCTGCAGATTTGTCGGCTGCACATCCATGATGCCAGTCTTCCGCTCCACCACATTCCAAAAGTGCTCTATTGGATGGAGATCTGGTGAGTGTGGAGGCCATTGGAGTACAGAGACCTCATTGTCCAGTGGTGAGATGATTGGAGCTTTGTAACATGGTGACATTATCCTGCTGGAAGGAGCCATCAGAAGATGGGTCTGGTGATTGCTGAAGAAGCCATCAGAAGATGGTTCTGGTGATGGGTCCACCACATCCCAAAGGTGCTCTATTGGATGAGATCTGGTGAGTGTGGAGGCCATTGGAATACAGGGACCTCATTGTCCAGTGGTGAGATGATTGGAGCTTTGTAACATGGTGCATTATCCTGCTGGAAGAAGCCATCAGAAGATGGGTCTGGTGATTGTGGAAGAAGCCATCAGAAGATGGTTCTGGTGATGGGTCCACCACATCCCAAAGGTGCTCTATTGGATGAGATGTGGTGACTGTGGAGACCATTGGAGTACAGGGACCTCATTGTCCAGTGGTGAGATGATTGGAGCTTTGTGACGTGGTGAATTATCCTGCTGGAAGGAGCCATCAGAAGATGGGGACACTGTAGTCATAAAGGGATGGACATGGTCAGCAGCAATACTCAAGTAGGCCGTGGTGTTTAAATGATGCTTCTTCTGGGAGTGTTTAATTACTATCTGTGCCGGCCCAGCTCCTCTGACCCTCCCCCACCCTACATAAAACTAGCTGTCAGGGGAGGGCCAAAGGGAAATATTATAAAGTGTCACTTGAGTGACCGATCTGAGTCTGCTGGAGCTGCTGACATCACATCCCAAGATGGCGTCCAGCAGACGCCTCGGGGCTTTTGGTTGTCTACGCAAGGGAGGCTTTTACTGGTAAATGACATTATGCATAAAAATGCATAAAATGTGTTAAATGCACATATCTTCTAATCCTATGGGAAGATTGTTGAATAAATAGGTGGTCTATTTAGCATATACTCAATTAAAATTTAAAATTTTTTTCTCATATATGGTTTATATTGTAAAGCGCTGCATAAAATGTTGGCATTATATAAATCCTGTATAATAATAATAATAATAATAATAATAGTTAATAAAAACAAAAACAAAAAAAATACCAGTGCTTCCCTGAGCACACTCAGGTGAAAAGAGTGTTATATGCACATGCCAAATATATGCTGTTGCTTCAGTTTGCTTAAGTGCGCATGTGCCGATGACGTCGGCACATGCAAATACGGGGGATATCTCCTAAACCGTTCAGGTTTAGGAGATATCCAGTGTAGCTACAGATAAGCCTAATTATAGGCTTGCCTGTAGTAAAAAGTGGTTGTAAAGGGTTTACAACCACTTTAATGTCTAAACCGCTGGCATCAAAAGTGAGTACACCCCTAGGTGAAAATGTCCAAATTGGGCCCAAAGTGTCAATAGTTTGTGTGGCCTCCATTATTTTCCAGCACTGCCTTAACCCTCTTGGGCATGGAGATCACCAGAGCTTCACAGGTTGCCCCTGGAGTCCTCTTCCCCTCCTCCATGATGACATCACAGAGCTGGTGGATGTTAGAGACCATGCGCTCCTCCACCCTCCGTTTGAGGATGCCCCACAGATGCTCAATAGGGTTTAGGTCTGGAGACATGCTTGGCCAGTCCATCACCTTTACCCTCAGCTTCTTTAGCAAGGCAGTGGTGGTCTTGGAGGTGTGTTTGGGGTCGTTATCATGTTGGAATACTGCCCTGCGGCCCAGTCTCCGAAGGGAGGGGGTCATGCTCTGCTTCAGTATGTCACAGTACATGTTGGCATTCATGGTTCCCTCAATGAACTGTAGCTCCCCAGTGCCGGCAGCACTCATGCAGCCCCAGACCATGACACTCCCACTACCATGTTTGACTGTAGACAAGACACACTTGTCTTTGTCCTCCTCACCTGGTTGCCGCCACACACGCTTGTCACCATCTGAACCAAATAAGTTTATCTTGGTCTCATCAGATCACAGGACATGGTTCCAGTAATCCATGTCCTTAGTCTGCTTGTCTTCAGCAAACTGTTTGTGGACTTTCTTGTGCATCATCTTTAGAAGAGGCTTCCTTCTGGGACGACAGCCATGCAGACCAATTTGATGCAGTGTGCGGTGTATGGTCTGAGCACTGACAGGCTGACCCCCCACCCCTTCAACCTCTGCAGCAATGCTGGCAGCACTCATACGTCTATTTCCCAAAGACAACCTCTGGATATGACGCTGAGCATGTGGCAAATGTGTGTGTGTATATATATATATATATATATATATATATATATATATATATATACATATTTTTTCTCTGTTTAATAATAATAAAAATAATAATACTAATAATACTATTAATTATGACAATTGTAATTTAACCGCTTCGAGACCGCCGCACGCCGATGTACGTTGGCAGAATTGCATGGGTGCGCAAAAGGGCGTACCCGTACATCCTTCAGTAATCCTGGGCTAGTGGTTCCTGTGGACTCGATGTCCGTCGGTGGCCCGCGATCTCGCTGAGGAGAGGCAGAACGGTGAGATCCCTATGTAAACAAGGCATTTCCCTGTTCTGCCTAGTGACATGACAGAGATCCACTACTCCCTGTCATCGGGGAGGAGTGAACTCTATCATGTCCTAGGCAGTCCATCCCCCCCACAGTTAGAACACGCTGAGGGAACACATTTAACCCCTTGATCGCCCCCTAGTGTTTAACCCCTTCCTTGCCAGTGACATTTACACAGTAATCAGTGGATATTTTTAGCTCTGATTGCTGTATAAATGTCAATGGTTCCCAAAATAGTGTCAAGAATGTCTGATCTGTCCGCCGCAATGTCGCAGTCCCGATAAAAATCGCAGATCACCGCCATTACTAAAATAAAATAAAAATATGAATAATAAAAATGCCATAAAACTTTCCCCTATTTTGTAGACGCTATAACTTTTGCGCAAACCAATCAACATACACCTATGCCCCTGTCAGGTTCCACACTTACCAGACAGGTGAGTCCACGTGGGCAGAGGGTAGGCTCCCTTACGTGTCCGATTCGGGGCCCCTGGTAGAGCAGACAGGAGGCCCGCGAGTGCGGAGTGGTATGAGAGCCTGAGGTAAAGTCCTGGAGCACAGTGGTCTGGCAAGCAACCGGTAGAGCTTGAGACTTGGTGGAGCAGATGCTGAGCAGGAGTTAGTCAGACTTGGTCATACACAGGCAGAGGTCGGCAACGGGCTGGCAGCAACGGTACAAGGGAGCAGGCAGAAGCGAGGTCAGACAAGCCGGGGTCGGGAACAGGCAGCAATCAAGGGAGGTCCAAAGGTAGCCGGGTCACAACAGGTAAACACTACGGAGGCACAGGAACACGGGATGATCACGGGACAAGACACGGAGCTGTTTGATCAGGCAGCACTGGGTCAGTGCAGAGGCAGGATTCAAATAGGCTGATTGGCGCCAAAACGCCGCGCACGTGCGCGCGCCGATTCGCCAAGGCGCGCCGCGCACCCGCGCGCGCCCGAGCGCGCCCCCGGAACCAGCACGCACGCCCACACCACCAGACATGTCAAAGGCAGCGCCCACAGGCGGACGCGCGCTAACGCGGACGCGCGCTAGCGCGAACGCGCATACGCACAAACGCCCGGACGCCACCCCGCACGCCACGGCCGGTGAGCCCAGGCACGCCGGTGCCCACAGGGACACGCGCCCCAGCACGCACAGGGACACGAACGCCAACGCGCCCCGGCGCGCACCGGCGCCCAACCAGGTAACCTCTCTGACAGTGCCCCCTCCTCAAGGGCAGACTCCGGATGCCCAGCTGGGCCATCTTCGAGGCATGAGAGGTTTTGAAGGACTACAGGAGTTCTCTGGCGTGTAAATTGCTTTCCGGCTCCCACGAATTATCTTCGGGTCCATAGCCTTTCCATTTTACCAGATATTGCACCTGATTGTGCCTTCTTCTACAATCTAGAATTGCTTCCACTTCGAACTCCTCTTCGCCATTCACCACAATAGGTTTGGGTGGACCAATGTTGCGACCAGAAAAGAAGTTAGGAGTGACTGGCTTCAGGAGAGACACGTGGAACACTGGATGTATCCTCAGAGAATTAGGAAGGTCAAGTTCGTAGGCCACGTTGTTGATCTTCCTTTTGATCCGGAAGGGACCCAGGTATTTGGGGCCCAGTTTCTTGGATGGGCAGGCCAACTTGAGATTAGCGGTAGACAGCCAGACAGAATTGCCAGGTTCAAGAACAAGTTCCCCCCGTCTCTTCCTATCAAAGATTTTCTTATAATCTTCCTGAGCCTTGGTCATGGTCTCCTGCAGCAATTTATTGTTGTTAGAGAAAAAGTCCAAAGTTTGGGATACTGCAGGAACAGGGCATTCGGGGACTGATCCGGGCAAGAAGGATGGATGGAAACCGTAGTTGGCAAAAAACGGAGACTGGTTCGTAGCTGAATGTAGGGAGTTATTGTAGGAGAACTCCGCGATGGGAAGCAGGGAGGCCCAATCGTCCTGGGAAAAGGCAGAAAAACAGCGGATGTATTGCTCCAAAGTCTGGTTCGTCCTCTCGGTTTGCCCATTTGACTGAGGGTGGTAAGCCGAAGAGAATGACAGCTCGATCTCGAGCGCGCCACAAAGGGCCTTCCAGAATCTGGAGGTGAACTGAACGCCCCTGTCCGAGACTATGTTGGTCGGGACTCCATGCAGCCTGACGATCTCCTTTATGAAGATGGAAGCGGTCTCCATGGCTGAAGGGGTGCCCTTCATGGGGAGGAAATGGGCCATTTTAGACAGCCTGTCAACCACAACAAAAATGGACGAAAAACCTTCTGATGGTGGAAGCTCAACAATGAAGTCCATTGATATCATGGTCCATGGCCTCTCTGGGACTGGCAATGGTCTCAACAGGCCCCATGCTCTTGTCCGGCTAGTCTTGTTTCTGGCACACGTGTTACAGGACTCCACATAGTCCTTGCAATCCTTAGTAAGACACGGCCACCAAAAGGTGCGTTGGACGAGGTCGGTTGTTTTTCGAGTGCCGAAGTGGCCAGCCAGTTTATGATCATGACATAAACTTAACACCTGTACCTTTAACTCCTCAGGGACCACAATCTTATTCTTGAACCAGAACAGTCCATCCTTGGTACAAGACTCGGCAGGTGGAGACATTCCCATGGAGGCGCGTCTGATTCGGGAAATTAGATCCTCCTGAAGGATTAGGAAATTTCCAGAGGGAAGGATAGTATCTGGGGACACGGTTCTTTCGGAATCGAGGAACATCCGGGAGAGAGCATCAGGTTTAACATTCTTGGATCCGGGCCTGAACGTAATGTGGAAAATAAATCTGGAAAAAAAAAGTGCCCATCTGGCCTGCCGGGGTCTCAATCTTTTGGCTGTCCTTAGATATTCCAAGTTCTTATGATCTGTGTAGATCAATATGGGGTGTGCTGCGCCTTCCAGAAGGTAACGCCATTCCTCCAGGGCCGCTTTAATGGCCAAAAGCTCCCGATCACCCACGTCGTAGTTTTTCTCGGAGAGAGAAAGTTTGCGTGAGAAGAATCCCACAGGGTACAGCAGTGATTTGGCACCCTGTCTCTGTGAAAGCACAGCTCCGACTGCAACCTCAGACGCATCCACCTCCAGGACGAAGGGCAAGGCAGGGTTGGGATGCTTAAGGATAGTGGCTGAGGTGAATAGCGCCTTGAGTTTTTCAAAGGCCTTTTGTGCCTCAGGTGTCCAGCGGAATCGGCATCCTTGTTTAGTAAGCTCTGTGATGGGAGTTATGATTGCAGAAAATCCTTTAATAAATTTCCTATAGAAATTGGCGAAGCCAATAAAGCGTTGTACTCCTTTTTTGTCGGTCGGTGCAGGCCAATCCAGAATAGCTGATACTTTCTGTGGGTCCATTTTGATGCCATCGGGGGAAATAATCAGGCCCAGGAACTGGATAGATTGGAGCTCGAATTCACACTTCTCAAGTTTGGCGTACAGTCCATGCTGTCTGAGCCGGGAAAGTACATTTCGTACATGCTTACGGTGTTCCATCAGGGAGGCCGAGAAAACCAAGATATCGTCCAGGTAGACGATGACATAAAGATCCAATAGGTCGTGAAAGACATCGTTGATGAAATGCTGGAATGTCGCCGGTGCATTGCACAGACCAAAAGGCATGACGAGGTACTCGTAATGTCCGAATCGAGTACGAAAGGCCGTCTTCCACTCGTCTCCTTCTCTTATGCGGATCAAATTATAGGCTCCACGGAGGTCAAGCTTGGTAAAAACGGTAGCCGATCCCAGTCTCTGGAATAGTTCAGGAACCAAGGGTAGCGGGTATCTGTTTTTAATGGTAATTTTATTGAGCTCCCGATAGTCAATGCAAGGACGTAAGGAGTGATCCTTCTTTTCCACGAAGAAGATACCTGCCCCAGCTGGAGACGTGGAAGGACGGATGAACCCTTTCTTCAGGTTCTCGTCTATATAAGTCTTCAGGGTGCCCAACTCCTGCTCAGTTAGAGGGAAGATCCTCCCAAAGGGGACTTCGGTACCTGGTAAGAGTTCTATTGGGCAATCATAGGGCCTATGAACTGGAAGGGTTTCTGCTCCTTTTTTACTGAACACGTCCAGGAAATCCCGGTAGGGTTCGGGAAGATCTTGGCAGGGCTTAGCTTCAGAGTCTATGCGCAGGCATTGGGAGGAAGTTAATGGGGTCCCCCGTAAGCAATGTTGTCTGCAATATTCCGAGGAAAACTGAATCTTGCCTGTAGACCAGTTGATACTGGGGTTGTGGGCCTGTAGCCAAGGTATTCCTAGGATGACTGGGAAGAGAGGCGAGGAAATGACATCTAGGCGTAAAAGTTCCTGATGTTCCGGGCCAATGGTGGCCAACAGAGGAACCGTTTCTTGGGTGACGGGTCCGGAGCGGAGGGTGGAGCCATCCGCTAAGAAAACTGCCAGTCCTTGAGCTTTAGTCTGAGTGGGGATATGATGGGTTTCGACAAAGGTCCGGTCAATGAAACCACTACAAGCTCCAGAGTCAATGATGACCGGTACTGGGATGCTCCTTCCAGGTAACTGCAATACAATGGAGAAAGTTAAATGGTTACCGGCACTAGGTAGGACAGGTGCACACAGAGAAGAAGATGGCAGACACTTACGTCTCTTGTTTGGGCATACTCTTGCAAAGTGACCAGACTCCCCACAGTACAGGCACAGATTGAGTGTGCGCCTGCGTGTCTTCTCCTCAGAAGTCAGAGAGGGACGGAGCAGTCCCAACTGCATGGGCTCCGGGGCCTCCAGGCCCGGGGTAGAAGAGACCAGCGGAGCTTGGTTTGGGGCACAAGGAGCCCTGGGCAGCATCCAGGTAAGGCGTGGGTGACTAACAGACCTCTCAGAGCGTCTCTCCCTGAGGCGACGGTCGATCTGGATGGACAGATTAATTAACTCTTCCAGTGTCTGCGGTATCCCCACTCGTGCCAGTTCGTCTTTTAGCGGATCTGACAACCCCAGCCGGTATTGGTGACGCAAGGCTGCGTCGTTCCAGTCCGTATCCGAGCTCCAACGCCTAAACTCCACGGCGTAATCTTCAGCAGCTCTGCGACCTTGTTGAAGGGCATATAAAGCGGCTTCTGCCGTGGTTGTTAGCTGGGGGTCCTAATACAGCTGAGACATAGCTAGGAAGAAGGCATCTAGGGAATCAAGAGATTGGGCCTTCTGCTCCAATAGGCGGTGGGCCCAGGTTTGAGGCTCTCCGATCAAAAGGGATATGACGAACCCCACTTTAGTAGCTTCCAGGGAGAATGTTCGAGGCTGCAAAGCGAAGTAGAGCTCGCATGCGTTGCGAAACGCTCGGAACTTACTGCGTACTCTGGAGAATTTTTCGGGTGTAGGCACCCTGGGCTCTGGTGGTAGCATTACTACAGAAGGTGCTGAGGCAGGGTTGGCGGAGACTGCCCCTGGTGGAGAAGCTGAAAGGGCCTGGACCTGTCCTTCCAATCTGGTATAGCCTTCCTGTAGGCTTTTAACGGCTTGAGTAAGGCCCGCTAGGTGCCTACACAGTTCATCCATGGGGGAGGCCCCCTGCCCGGACTCAGTCATGGCTGCCTGATACTGTCAGGTTCCACACTTACCAGACAGGTGAGTCCACGTGGGCAGAGGGTAGGCTCCCTTACGTGTCCGATTCGGGGCCCCTGGTAGAGCAGACAGGAGGCCCGCGAGTGCGGAGTGGTATGAGAGCCTGAGGTAAAGTCCTGGAGCACAGTGGTCTGGCAAGCAACCGGTAGAGCTTGAGACTTGGTGGAGCAGATGCTGAGCAGGAGTTAGTCAGACTTGGTCATACACAGGCAGAGGTCGGCAACGGGCTGGCAGCAACGGTACAAGGGAGCAGGCAGAAGCGAGGTCAGACAAGCCGGGGTCGGGAACAGGCAGCAATCAAGGGAGGTCCAAAGGTAGCCGGGTCACAACAGGTAAACACTACGGAGGCACAGGAACACGGGATGATCACGGGACAAGACACGGAGCTGTTTGATCAGGCAGCACTGGGTCAGTGCAGAGGCAGGATTCAAATAGGCTGATTGGCGCCAAAACGCCGCGCACGTGCGCGCGCCGATTCGCCAAGGCGCGCCGCGCACCCGCGCGCGCCCGAGCGCGCCCCCGGAGCCAGCACGCACGCCCACACCACCAGACATGTCAAAGGCAGCGCCCACAGGCGGACGCGCGCTAACGCGGACGCGCGCTAGCGCGAACGCGCATACGCACAAACGCCCGGACGCCACCCCGCACGCCACGGCCGGTGAGCCCAGGCACGCCGGTGCCCACAGGGACACGCGCCCCAGCACGCACAGGGACACGAACGCCAACGCGCCCCGGCGCGCACCGGCGCCCAACCAGGTAACCTCTCTGACAGCCCCGTACACACGGTCGGACATTGATCGGACATTCCGACAACAAAATCCTAGGATTTTTTCCGACGGATGTTGGCTCAAACTTGCCTTGCATACACACGGTCACACAAATGTTGTCGGAAAATCCGATCGTTCTAAACGCGGTGACGTAAAACACGTATGTCGGGACTATAAACGGGGCAGTGGCCAATAGCTTTCATCTCTTTATTTATTCTGAGCATGCGTGGCACTTTGTGCGTCGGATTTGCGTACACACGATCAGAATTTCCGACAACGGATTTTGTTGTCGGAAAATTTTATAGCCTGCTCTCAAACTTTGTGTGTCGGAAAATCCAATGGAAAATGTGTGATGGAGCCCACACACGGTCGGAATTTCCGACAACAAGGTCCTATCACACATTTTCCGTGTCGGAAAATCCGACCGTGTGTACGGGGCATTATTTGCGATTTTTTTTTTTTTTCAACCAAAAATATGTAGAAAAATACATATCGGCCTAAACTGAGAAAGAAAAGTGTTTTTTTTATATTTTTGGGGGGGATATTTATCATAGCAAAAAGTAAAAAATATTGCTTTTTTTTTTTTTTCAAAATTGACGGTCTTTTTTTGTTTATAGCGCAAAAAATAAAAAAAAACGAGGTGATCAAATACCACCAAAAGAAAACTCTATTTGTGGGGGGGGGCATCAATTTTGTTTGGGTACAACGCCGCCCGCCCGCCCGCGCAATTGTCAGTTAAAGCGACGCAGTGCCGTATCGCAAAAAAATTGCTCTGGTCATTAAGGGGGTGAAATCTTTTGGGGCTCAAGTGGTTAAGAAACATTTTAAAAAGATGTTTTGGTGGTGGGATTGTACCATGGCCAGCGCACAACACCATAAAGAATATGCTCTCTAGCCGTTATCTTGGCTTCACATATCTTCACAACACCAATTATTTGTGCCGAAGCTTCCAATGAAAATGTCAAAGCAACATTCCCCCCCCCAGAGATGGTGACAACCAATGTCTGTTTCCAAAACACAAGAGAGGGTTGTGTGTCAGCTCAGCCCTGGAACTTTGCCATGTGTGTACAATCTACTTCTCAGCTATCCGCATTCCTTTGAACACAAATCCTTTGTTTTGATAGTCATCTGAATTATCTTGTCATCGGGGAAAATAATTAACTTTTATTGTTCCATAAAAACAAACGAGTGAGTGTGTCCCCTGAGGCTGGGATCACACCGAACAATTATTATCTTCCTACGCTGCAACTCTTCTCCGGGAAATCAAGATGTTGTTGTTTTTGTTTGTTTACAAACGATTTTTATTTTTGTTGTAAAGAAAAAGACAAAATATTGTAAAAAGAATTAAATAATAATAATAATAGTCATTTATTTCTCAATCAGCACATCACCCACAGTTATTACCTCTTGTATCTCTTGACCTTCCCTCCTAGATTGTAAGCTCTAAGGAGCAGGGCCCTCTGATTCCTACTGTATCAAATTGTATTGTATTTGTACTGTCTACCCTCAAGTTGTAAAGCGCTACGTAAACTGTTGGCGCTATATAAATACTGTATAATAATAGTAGTAACTACAACATGATAACAGTACAATAAAGCTCAGTTTTTTGTTTTTTTTTTTTACTCACTTTGATGACAATTTAAGTAAATAGGATGTAAATGATTGTAAAAAATTTTAACAACGCTATAAAACGCAGATGTTTTCCGAAAATGTTTATTCCAAATGTGGATGCGAACTGTAACTAAATGCCAGCAAAAGTCCGATGGGAGCTTTTGGTTGGGAAATTCCGGCCGTGTGTACGCTCCATCGGACTTTTGCTGGCGGAACTCCCACCAGCAAAAGATTGGGAGCGGGTACTCTATTCTTCGGTCGGGAAAAGTTCCGATCGTCCGTACAAATTCCGACGCGCAAAATTCCTACGCAGGCTTGGAAAACAATTCGACGCGTGCTCGGAAGCATTGAACTTTATATTCTCGGCTCGTCGTATGTGTTGTACGTCAACCGCGTTCTTGACGGTCGAAAGTTCGGAGAACTTTCGTGTGACCGCGTGTATGCAAGCCAAGCTTGAGAGCGGAATTCCGTCGGAAAAACCATCTGAGTTTTTTCCGACGGAGAATCCGCTCGTGTGTACGGGGCATAACAGATAGCAGCTGACCGCTCTTCAGACATGTGAATGAGCCCCGCCATTTACCGCCCACCGCATATATACTGTGGCAGGGCCGGCCCAGCTGCGCAAAATCACCACGTGATCCGTGATTGGACGCAGAGGGAGCCAATCAGCGGGTTTGGGGGCCGCGATGGCCAACGGGACCCGCCCAATCGTTTTTCGGAGGAAAGGCAGAACCTCGGTCTGCCTATGTAAACAAGGCAGACCGCTGTTTTCTTCAGGGAGGGAAAAGAGAGATCTTGTGTTTCTGCTAAGCAGAAACACAGGTCTCTGTTTTCCTCTAGATCAGGGGGGTCTCAAACTGGTGGCTCTCCAGCTGTTGCAGAACTACAAGTCCCAAGAGGCATAGCAAAAAGTCCCATGAGGCATTGCAAGGCTGACAGTTACAAGCATGACTCCAACAGGCAGAGGCATGATGGGACTTGTAGTTCCGTAAAACAGCCGGAGGGCCGCCAGTTTGAGACCCCCTGCTCTAGTGCATCCAATCCCCCCACACTTAACCCTTTCACACTTAACCCTTTCATTTATACAGTGACAGTGCATATTTTTTAAGCACTGATCACTGTATTGGTGTCACTGGTTCCCCAAAAAGTGTCACTTAGTGTTAGTTTTGTCCGATGCAATGTCGCAGCCTGGCTAAAAAATCACTGATCACCACCTTTACCATTAAAAACAATAAAAAATTATTTTTAAAAGTCCATCCCCTATTACACGCTATAACTTTTGCGCAAACCAATCAATATGCGCTTATTGGAGTTTTGTTTTTTTTTACCAAACATTTGTAGCAGAATACATATTGACCTAAATTGATAAACAAATTCTATTTTTTACATTTTTTTTATTGGGTATGTTTTATAGCAGAAAGTAAAAATTATTGTTTTTTTTCAAAATTGTCTGTCTTTTTTTTTTTTTGTTTATAACGCAAAAAAATAAAAACCGAACAGCTCTATTTGTGGGGGAAAAAAAGGACGTCAATTTTAATTGTGTACAGTGTCCGCGCAATTGTCAGTTAAAGTGACGCAGTGCCGTATCGCAAAAAATAGCCTGGTCAGGAAGGGGGTAAAACCTTCCAGAGCTGAAGCGGTTAAAATATATATAAATATATATATAAATATATATATATATATATATATATATATATATATAGATAGATAGATAGATAGATAGATAGATAGATAGATAGATAGATAGATAGATAGATAGATAGATATATCTATATATATATCTATATATATAGATATATATATATATATATCTATATATATATCTATATATATAGATATATAAATATATATATATATATATATATATATATATATATATATATATATATATATATATATATAATATAAATATATATATATATATATATATATATATATATATATATATATATATATATATATATATATATATATAAATATATATATACACACACACATATATATATATATTTTACTTTTAATGTTTTTTATTACAAATATCCCCAAATATTTACAGATAAAGTCAGTGCATATATATATATCGCAAAAAATAGCCTGGTCAGGAAGGGGGTAAAACCTTCCAGAGCTGAAGCGGTTAAAATATATATAAATATAAATATATATATAAATATATATATATATAGATAGATAGATAGATAGATAGATAGATAGATAGATAGATAGATAGATAGATATATGTGTGTGTGTGTGTATATATATATATATATATATATATCTATATAAATCTATATATATATATATATATATATATATATATATATATATTTTTTTTTTTTTTTTTTTAACTTTTTTTTTAGTTTTAGTTTTTTTTTCTGTACATTTTTTAACTGCCCTTTTTGGGGGCTGTGATGAAAAAAAATCACGGGTCTAAATGGACGCCTGATGTCTTACCTGTGAGACAGAGAAAGAGAATGAGGACTCTCTGGCGCCTCAGCTGCTCAGATGAATGAATAGCAAGCACTCCTTTTCATTCACCGCTGAAGCATAGTAAATTAGTGATGAATGAACACAGTGAGGGATTGATACCGATCGCTCTCTGTGTTCATTCAGGAATGGAAGGGGCCGGTAAATATAAAAGCCGGCAACGGAGGGCCAGGAAAGTGGGACCCAGACAGCAGGGGGGTGGGGGATGATGAGAAGGGGGGGGGCTCACATACTGGAACCGATTACCCTGCAGGGGGAGCCACAAAAGGATTAGTGTTCATGATAAGACAGTACGGTTGTCTCTCCACGCTCTTCACTTTCAAACTGATGGAGCCTGGGCCCAGTGCAGGAGGGCCGGCAATACTGCCTTTTCAGTGGCCTTGCACTTGAATATCCTGCACTGCCCATATGCCATGTGGCAAGTGACATGCTGATAGAAGGAGAGAGCAGAGTGACAGAGACGTGTGCTTTTGCTGCTTCTCCTATCAGCATCCAATCACAGACTGGGGGAGGGACAAGATCTCTAAGAGTCACTTAACTACAGCAGAGAAACATCAGGGCTCCTGCCCTGCCAGACAGGACTGTGCTGTGTGGCTGAGCCATGTAAATTTCAGGACTGGATAGGCAGAAATACAAACCCTTTGGAAGGACAAACAGCTACCATATACACTTACTGCAACTTTATTAGGTACACCCGTAAATTGCTTGGTAAAGCAAATTGCTAATCAGCCAATCACATGGCAGCAACTCAGTTCATTTAGGCCTCTAGACGTGGTGAAGATGACTTGCTGAAGTTCAAACCGAGCATCAGAATGGGGAAGAAAGGGGATTTAAGTGACTTTGGACGTGGCATGGTTGTTGGTACCAGACGGGCTGGTCTGAGTATTTCTAAAATTGCTGATCTACTGGGATTTTCACACACAACCATCTCTCAGGCTTACAGAGAATGGTGGGAAAAAGAGAAAATATCCAGTGAACAGAAGATGTGTGGAGGAAAATGACTTGTTGATATCAGAGGTCAGAGGAGAATGGGCAGACCAGATGATAGAAAGATGACAGTAACTCAAATAACCACTTGTTACAACCAAGGTATGCAGAATATCATCTCTGAACACACAATACATTGGACATTGAAGCAGATGGCCTACAGCAGCAGAAGACCACACCGGGTGCCATTCCTATCAGCTAAGAACAGGAAACTGAGGATACAATTCGCACAGGATCACCAAAATTGTAAAATAGAAGATTGGAAAAAATGTTGCCTGGTCTGATGAGTCTCGATTTCAGCTGCGACATTTAGATGGTCGGGTTTAGAATTTGGTGTAAACAACATGAAAGCATGGATCCATCCTGCCTTGCATCACCGGTTCAGGCTGGTGGTGGGGGTGTAATGGTGGGGGGGGGATATTTTCTTGGCACACTTTAAGTCCCTTAGTACCAGTTGAGCATCGTTTAAACACCACGGCCTACCTGAGTATTGTTGCTGACCATGTCCATCCCTTTATGACTACAGTGTCCCCACCTTCTGACGGCTCCTTCCAGCAGGATAATGCACCATGTCACAAAGTTCAAATCATCGCACCACTGGACAATGAGGTCACTGTACTCCATTGGTCTCCACAGTCACTAGACCCATCTTCTGATGGCTCCTTTCACAATCACCAGACCCATCTTCTGATGGCTCCTTCCAGCAGGATAATGCCCCAAGTCACAAAGCTCAAAACATCTCACCACTGGTTTCTTGAACATAACAATGAGGTCACTGTACTCCAATGGCCTCCACAGTCACCAGACCCATCTTCTGATGACTTCTTCCGCAATCACCAAACCCATCTTCTGATGGTTCCTTCCAGCAGGATAATGCCCCAAGTCACAAAGCTCAAAACATCTCACAACTGGTTTCTTACAACATGACAAAGAGGTCACTGTACTCCAATGGCCTCCAGAGTCACCAGACCCATCTTCTGATGGCTTCTTCCACAATCACCAGACCCATCTTCTGATGGTTCCTTCCAGCAGATAATGCCCCAAGTCATAAAGCTCAAAACATATCACCATTGGTTTCTTGAACATGACAATGAGGTCACTGTACTCCAATGGCCTCCACAGTCACCAGACCCATCTTCTGATGGCTCCTTCCAGCAGGATAATGCACCATGTCACAAAGCTCAAATCATCTCACCACTGGTTTCTTGAACATGACAATGAGGTCACTATACTCCAATGGCCTCCACAGTCACCAGACCCATCTTCTGATGACTTCTTCCGCAATTACCAAACCCATCTTCTGATGGTTCCTTCCAGCAGGATAATGCCCCAAGTCACAAAGCTCAAAACATCTCACCACTGGTTTCTTATAACATGACAAAGAGGTCACTGTACTCCAATGGCCTCCAGAGTCACCAGACCCATCTTCTGATGGCTTCTTCCACAGTCACCAGACCCATCTTTTGATGGCTCCTTGCAGCAGTATAATTCACCATGTCACAAAGCTCAAATCATCTCACCACTGGTTTCTTGAACATGACAAAGAGGTCACTGTACTCCAATGGCCTCCAGAGTCACCAGACCCATCTTCTGATGGCTTCTTCCACAATCACCAGACCCATCTTCTGATGGTTCCTTCCAGCAGATAATGCCCCAAGTCATAAAGCTCAAAACATATCACCATTGGTTTCTTGAACATGACAATGAGGTCACTGTACTCCAATGGCCTCCACAGTCACCAGACCCATCTTCTGATGGCTCCTTCCAGCAGGATAATGCACCATGTCACAAAGCTCAAATCATCTCACCACTGGTTTCTTGAACATGACAATGAGGTCACTATACTCCAATGGCCTCCACAGTCACCAGACCCATCTTCTGATGACTTCTTCCGCAATTACCAAACCCATCTTCTGATGGTTCCTTCCAGCAGGATAATGCCCCAAGTCACAAAGCTCAAAACATCTCACCACTGGTTTCTTATAACATGACAAAGAGGTCACTGTACTCCAATGGCCTCCAGAGTCACCAGACCCATCTTCTGATGGCTTCTTCCACAGTCACCAGACCCATCTTTTGATGGCTCCTTGCAGCAGTATAATTCACCATGTCACAAAGCTCAAATCATCTCACCACTGGTTTCTTGAACATGACAATGAGGTCACTATACTCCAATGGCCTCCACAGTCACCAGACCCATCTTCTGATGACTTCTTCCGCAATCACCAAACCCATCTTCTGATGGTTCCTTCCAGCAGGATAATGCCCCAAGTCACAAAGCTCAAAACATCTCACCACTGGTTTCTTACAACTTGACAAAGAGGTCACTGTACTCCAATGGCCTCCAGAGTCACCAGACCCATCTTCTGATGGCTTCTTCCACAATCACCAGACCCATCTTCTGATGGTTCCTTCCAGCAGATAATGCCCGAAGTCACAAAGCTCAAAACATCTCACCATTGGTTTCTTGAACATGACAATGAGGTCACTGTACTCCAATGGCCTCCACAGTCACCAGACCCATCTTCTGATGGCTCCTTCCAGCAGGATAATGCACCATGTCACAAAGCTCAAATCATCTCACCACTGGTTTCTTGAACATGACAATGAGGTCACTGTACTCCAATGGCCTCCACAGTCACCACACCCATCTTCTGATGGCTTCTTCCACAATCACCAGACCCATCTTCCGATGGCTCCTTCCAGCAGGATAATGCCCCAAGTCACAAAGCTCAAAACATCTTACCACTGGCGACAAATCTGCAGCAACTGCGTGCTTCTATCAGGTCACTATGGACCAAAATCTCTGAGGAATGTTTCCAACACCTTGTTGAATCTATGCCACGAAGAATGAAGGCAATTCTGAAGGCAAAAGGGTGTCCAACTTGGTACTAGCAAGGTGGACCTAATAAAGTGGCCTTTGAGTGTATATTTTTCTATCTGTGTACTTAGCTGTTTGGCTGGAGTTCAGCTTTAAGCATGGATATCACTACCAGGGAGTAGAATATTTTTTTGAATAAACTTGGGTTACTAATAAACTTATTCTGGTGGCTTCGTGTGCCAGAAGGAGCTACATTCTGAACAAGTGTAACATATAAATCCCAAAGTAACGTGCAGATGTTTTGCATTATTCAGCCTCCAAACGAAAAAAAAAAATCAAAATGTAATAAAATATTCTTTCTATTGCCAACAAGAAAGGAATCGTTTTTTATGAACATATGCACATATATATGTATTGGATAAATCACAGTCCTAGATCCCATTACAAGTCTTCAATGCACATTTTCCAAAGAAGTACAGCTTGTTTCCCCAAATTTAACGTCTGACTATCCGACATGGAAACAGATATATGGTATATTAATGACCGCTTCGTGTTGTAACTGAACTGTTTTCATATTTCTCCTTATTTCCTGCACGCCGTGTCGTTTACAATCGTACGATATATAGTATGATAAATTTGATTTTAAGAGGGGGAATTACATCGGGAAATGGCTTGCGTTATAAAAAGCGTGACGGAGCTTTGGGTCCTCGCTTTTTTTTTTTTTAAAGACATAAAGAGGAACTAAATCCATTGACTTAAACTGTTCTCCAAAACCGTTACATTCAAGGCACGCCGTGAAGGATAACTGGCACAAGGTGCATTCGATCTCAACCGAACCAAGATGGCAGCTTCCTTGGCTGGAAAAGGATAGGAGGGTTTCGTTCCGCTCTAAGGATTTTAGTACAGGTGGAGCCAGGGCGGAAACAGGGGGTGGGGCAGGAGGGGCGGCTGCCCTGGGCATTGTGGTATCACAATGTGAGGCGGGGAGGGGGGAAATTTGTGTTGGGAGGGGGGATTTAGGTGGTGGCAGGGGGTAAGTATTGTTCTAGGAGGGGAAATTTGGGGGGGGGGGCTAAGAGTGGTAATTTAGGAGGATTTGTGTTGGGGGGGGGTGGAGGGAAGAAGATTTGTTCTAGGAGGGGGGATTTGGGGGAAATTTGTGTTGGGAGGGGGGAATTTGAAGTTGGAGGAGAAGATGTGTACTGAGAGGGGACATTGTAGGGGTAGAGAAGTTGTGCTAGGACGGGGAAATGTTATTTTTTTTTGGAGGGGGGGGCATTTGACCTGGAGGGATTTGGGAGAGGGGGGGGGCAAAGATTTATGCTGAGAGGGAGGATTTCAGCAGGGGTTGGATTTGTACTTGGAGGAGGGGGGATTTATGCTTAGGGGTAAGCATTCAGATTGATGCTCAGTGTTTTTGTGGGGGGATTTTTGCTGACGCATGATGCTCATACATCTTGTGAGGGAGGGGGCAGTTTGGCATGTTTGCCCCGGGCTCTAGATGACCTTGTCCTGGCACTGGGTGGAGCTTTCAAGAAAAGTAGTAGAAATTAGAGATTCTGTTGTCATAGATTGAAATTTAATTTATGTAGCACCCTCCTAGATAGGCTTGTAGACAGGTGCAGTCTACTTTCCCCACTGCAGGTGGCACTCAACTGCAATGGCCATACAGAAGGGAGAAAGTCAGGAGGAACATGGTTCCTCTATGGTTTCCTGGGTCACTGGAGAAGCTATCCGATGGGATGCTACCACCCCATGTGACTCTGATGGCCATCTTGGATCTATTTAAGACCCTGGCTCCCAGACTTAGTGCGCGTTTCACATGTGGGTAGTGTAGGGACAGGTCACCTGTCTGTCAAAGACAGTATTAGCAGTAATAAGAGGTTCCAGATGAGAAGAGAAAGTGCGCGGACACGCTCACTTTCCAGGAAGCCTCCTAGTTTGGGTGCAGACCGGCCAGGCCCCATTCCATCCCTCAAAACAGATGTTGTTGGTGCATCTGAGACCTGCTGCTAAACTGTTCACTGCAACTTTCTGTGAGTGTGCCCGATCGGGTTGACCTCCCGCCAGGTAGATGTATTTGTTGAACTACCATTACAATACAGTTCTGATACTGCATCTGGACTCGGAGTGTTTACTGCGGTTGGACCACGTTACATCTCCCCACAGGCTGCTAGATAGCTAGGTAAATTTCGTTTTTTTAGGCTCCCCTGTAATCAGTGGTTCAGTGTGTGATTGTTTTGGATTGTTCTAGGCTTCACTCGCTACAGGTTCGACTGCTTCCCCCTGCCTTCTGTAGGATTCTAGAATGTAGTGGGCTGGAAGAGGCAGACTCAAAGCCAGAATATTTATATGGTCTCGGACAATCCCTAGGGGAGGATACCCAGGAGGTGGTTGGAGAGTGCAAAAATAGCCCGGGGCCTGAGGCAGCCCTGTTCTTGTCCAGCAGGAGGGGCTGCTGAAGGGCTGCTAACCTTCTGGGCAGTCCAGCTGTACTCTAAATGTGCTCATCGCGGTGCCAGCTATGCTAAGACCTGGGAGATCTGTTCTGCTGAAACTTGCTGGAACTGATTTAGGGATTTTACTAAGGATCTGGTCTGGAGAATTCACAGGAGAAATGTCTGGCTGATACTGGAATGTGGCATCCAAGTATCCAGGGACATTGTGAGTACAGACCTGAGTGTAGGATCCTAGTGACTGTGTGCTGCATCCCTTGTGCATCAGTGCCAGAGCTTGCTTGAGTTAGGACATTTCCTATGGTGTCTCGGTGTTGCTCAATCCCTTAGTTGTTGTTAAGTAGTTGTACTAAAAATATTGGACAAAGTGAAGAGTGTCCTCGTGTTACTACATTGTGCTACCAGGAGTATCCCACGGCTTCCCTGCACCCTATCCAATTTCAACTTTCGATAAAGCATAAAAAGGATATCCCTAGACTGTTCATTGAGCCAGAAGAGTGACTGTTATGCCGCGTACACACGAGCGGACTTTATGGCAGACTTTGCCCGGCGGACTGGATTTCGTCGGACAATTCGATCGTGTGTGGGCTCCAGCGGACTTTGTTTGCTCAAAAGTTGGACAGACTTAGATTTGAAACATGTTTTAAATTAATCCGTCGAAATCGAGTCCGGTCGAAAAGTCCGCAGTCTGTATCCTAGTTCGACGGACAAAAAGCCACGCTAGGGCAGCTATTGGCTACTGGCTATGAACTTCCTTGTTTTAGTCCGGTCGTACGTCATCACGTACGAATTCGACGGACTTTGGTGGATTGTGTGTAGGCAAGTCCGTTCATTCAGAAAGTCCGTCGTAAAGTACGTCGAAAAGTCCGCCGGGCAAAGTCTGCCGTAAAGTCCGCTCGTGTGTACGCGGCATTACTGTGTGCATTACCGTGGGCATTACTGAGGCAAAGCAGTGGGCCTTTTCAGGGGTGAGCGCTACATATAGTTGATCAAACTGACCCAAATAGTTGATAGTCTTGCCCCATCCCTGAATGGCTACCATGTCCTCCTCATGTTACCTAGTAGAAGGATCCTGATAATCTCCTACTACTTTAGAGTTAACATGAGAAACTCAAAAGAAACTCCCTGTGGAATGGTGGACACATAATCACATCATTTGCCCAATAAGGAAGCAGAGTAGTGATGTAGTCAAGAACCATGGTGGTGGATTGGGGCGATAAGTGGTTCATTTTAGAAGGTGGTGAAAGTCAACAGGCTGGATGGAAAGATCACTGCTGGGGTTAACGCTCCATTATTTGTTGGGGATGAGCAGAATGAACTTGAAATTAATTTTGCCGTGCAACTACGGATTTTGCTCTTGGGAGTGGAGGTGCTTGGGTGAAAATTTTTGAAGTTCATTGAGCTCCTTGGGTGAACATCTTACAAATTTATTGAGCTCCTTGGGTGAACGTCTTTCAAGTTCATTGAGCTTCTTAGGTGAACGTCTTTGAAGTACATTGAGCTTCATGGGTGAACGTCTTTGAAGTTCATTGAGCTGCTTAGGTGAACATCTTACAAATTCGTTGAGCTCCTTGGGTGAACGTCTTTCAAGTTCATTGAGCTTCTTGGGTGAATGTCTTTCAAAATCACTGAAAATGCCCTTAATTTTACCATATTGACTCCTTGGGTGAACATCTTACAAATTCATTGAGCTCCTTTTGTGAACGTCTTTCAAGTTCATTGAGCTTCTTGGGTGAACGTCTTTCAAAATCACTGAAAATGCCCTTTATTTTACCATATTGACTCCGCGATTTTACTGAAATGCCAAAACTTTGCTGTTATCTTCTGACTAGGAAAAACCCCACATTTTCCTCATCCTTTGTTAGAATCCACCTAAAAAGTGAAGATTTTGAGTAAAATTATCTTTTTCGATCAGCTTGTTGGCCCAGTCATTTCTAGTTACGATCCCGGGACCACACAAAGTCCAGACCTCTCATCCCACCTTTACACTCCGAATATATTTTGAGACACACCTAACCCTTCCAGTCCCACGCTCTGTTTTTTCCAGCATGACAATATTCAACTCTTCTTCAGCAACACCTAGTAAAAAAAATCTCTTCATAAGTTTAATGGAAGCATCCCAACACAAGCTATCATCTTGCACTTATTACCGGATTTTTAAATTGTTTTTCCTCTCTTGTCCAAAATATGAATCTCATTCTGCATTCCAACTTATTACATCTGCGGTTTGTTTAACGTTGACCTTTCAAAAGGGGCTCCATACACCTATTGATTGTTTTATCAGGACCGCACTTTGCAAGAGCCACGTCGACCCTGGCCATCCGGAGACAGAAAGGTCATTGTTTATTTTTTTTTTATGTAGCGTGCAAAAATATAATAATGATTGTGTTATGTATCCAGTCAATCTGATCAGAAAAAAAAAAAAAAACAGAAAAAAAAAAATATAATAATGTAAAATATAATGATTGTGCTATGGGACCTTACAATCCGATCCCAATAAAATACAAAAATATAAAAACCTTACAATCCGATCCCAATAAAATACAAAAATATAAAAAAAATATAATAATGACTGTGCTATGTGTCCTGTCAATCCTATCCCCCCAAAAAAATCTGAAAATTAAAAAAAAATTGAATAATGATTGTGCTATGTGTCCTGTCAATCTGATCCCAGAAAAAATCTGAAAATAAAAAAATATATAATATTGATTGTGTTAGGTGTTCTGTCAATTGGATCCCAATAAAAATCTGAAAATAAAAAATATAATAATGATTGTGCTTATGTGACCTGTCAATCTGATCCCCCCCCCCCAAAAAAAAAAAAAAAAAAAAAAATATATATATATATATATATATATATATATATATATATATATATATATATATATATATATAAATTTAAAAATATAATAATGATTGTGTTATGTATCCAGTCAATCTGATCAGAAAAAAAAAAAAAAACAGAAAAAAAAAATATAATAATGTAAAATATAATGATTGTGCTATGGGACCTGTCAATCTGATCCCAATAAAATACAAAAATATAAAAAAATATAATAATGACTGTGCTATGTGTCCTGTAAATCTGATCCCAGAAAAAAATCAGAAAATAAAAAAATATATAATAATAATTGTGTTATGTGTTCTGTCAATCCAATCCCAGAAAAAATCTGAAAATAAAAAAAATATAATATTTATTGTGTTATGTGTTCTGTCAACCTGATCCCAATAAAAATTTGAAAAAAAAAAATATATAATAATTATTGTGCTATGTGACCTGTCAATCCGATCCCAAAAAAAATTAAATATATAAAAAAAATATAATAATGACTGTGCTATGTGTCCCATCAATCCGATCCCCCAAAAAATCTAAAAATTAAAAAATATAATAACGATTGTGCTATGTGTCCTGTCAATCTGATCCCAGAAAAAAATCAGAAAAAATATATATATAAATGATTGTGTTATGTGTTCTGTCAATTCAATCCCAATAAAAATCTGAAAAAAATATATAATATTGATAGTGTTTATGTGTTCTATCAATCCGATTCCAATAAAAATCTGAAAATAAAAAAAAAATTATAATGATTGTGTTATGTATCTAGTCAATCCGATCCCAATAAAAATCTGAAAAAAAATTAAAATATAATAATGATTGTGTTATGTGTTCTGTCAATCCAATCCCAATAAAAATCTGGGAAAAAAAATATAATATTGATTGTGTTATGTGTTCTGTCAATCCAATTCCAATAAAAATCTGAAAATAAAAAAAATATTATAATGATTGTGTTTTGTATCTAGTCAATCCCCTCCCAATAAAAATCTGAAAATAGAAAAAATATTATAATAATTGTGCTATGTGTCCTGTCAATCCAATTCCCCCCAAAAAATCGGAAAATAAAAAAATTGAATAATGATTGTGCTATGTATCCTGCCAAACCGATCCGAAAAAAATAAATAAATCTAAAAATAAAAAATATATAATAGTGCTTGTGCTATGTGTCCTGTGAAACCGATCCCAATATAAATCTTAAAATAAAAAAAACATAATGATTGTGTTATGTAACCTGTCAATCCAATCCCGACAAAAATCTGAAAATTATATAATAACTATTGTGCTATGTGTCATGTCAATCCGATCCCAAAAATAATCTGAAAATAAAAAATATATAAAAAATGATTGTGCTATGTAAACCTGTCAATCCAATCCCAATAAAAATCTGAAAATAAAAAAAAATTATAATAATGATTGTGCTATGTGTCCTGTCAATCTGATCCCCAAAAAAAATAAATCTGAAAAAATAAATAAAAAAATTGTGAAAAATGTAAAAATAAATAAATAAATAAATAATAATGATTGTCAAGTTCTGCCCTGGGAATGACTGTACTGTAAATGCCATGAAGTGCCAAAGAGCTGGCGAGACACTAGATGGCACTAGAGAGATGACGTGCTTTGGTAGAGACCTACAGCCGGGTCACATGGCCCTGCAGCTATTAATTCTGACTTTTTAAAAACATTAACAAGCACACACAATATCTATTCACTCGCCCGATACAAAAGCCGCCAAGAATAGGAAATAATTGTGTTTCATTTCTATGCAGTGTTGCTAAATGCATTACACATAATCCTAAGATATGGATATAATTGTAATCAATATGTTTCATTAATATTCTAATTCAATTCTTCAGCCGCGCATGCTATTAGTGAAAAGTGTTTTCTGTTTGTACACCAAAAAAGTCTACAGTGTGAAGTTGTTTGCAAATATTGCATGGCGGTTATGTGTTCGCATAATAAAAAATGTCGCTTTCAATAAGTGTAGTGTGTAATTTAAATTATTACTGTTGTTGTTACGTTTTGTATAATTCATAATGCATGTCCCAAGGTGACATGGTACATAGTAATTATGGTAGTTTTTTGCTTTTTTTTTCTTTCTTTTTTTTTTTTTTTTTACATGTATTCATGTTATTATAATGTTAACAAATTATTTATGGTGTTTATAGAACCATTTACATCAGTTTTTGGTCCCATAGTAGTCTGTAATCCAATCGCTCTATGGTCTATAGCACAGTTATTCACAATTAGGACCATTAGAAAGCCAATTGGATTGTAAAAAAGAATTATTATTATTATTATTATTATTATTATTATTATATGTATTGTTGTTACTGTTATCATAATTATCATATGATATTATATCTATTTTTAGTTTAATATTGTTGTTGTTGCTGTTTTTATTATTATTACAATAACAATAATAATAGTGACAACTACAATAATAATAAAAATGCATTACCTGCAATATAAATAATACAATAACAATAGATAATAATAATAATAATAATAATAATAACAACAACAATAATAATAATAATAATAATAATAATAATAATAATAATAATATACTACTACTACTACTACTACTACTACTACTAATAATAATAATAATAATAATAATAATAATAATAATAATAATAATAATAATAATAATGTATTATTATTATTATTATATTTATTATTGGTGTTACTGTTATCATAATTATCATATGATATTATATCTATTTTTAGTTTTATATTATTGTTGTTGCTTTTTTTTTTATTATTACAATAATAATAATGATAGTGAAAAATATTGCTGTTTACCTGCAATATAAATAATACAATAACAATAGATAATAATAATAATAATAATAATAATAATAATAATAATAATAATAATAATAACAATTTGTATTATCATTATTACAATTATTATCACTTTAAACCTATTACTACTAATATTATTGCTGTTATTTTCTATTTTTCTATTATTGTTGTTGTTGTTGTTTTTATTATTATCATCATCATCATCATCATAATAATAATAATAATAATAATAATAATAATAATAATAATAATAATAGTGGCAACAACAATAATAATAAAAATAAATAAAAAATATTGCTGTTTACCTGCAATAATTAATAATACAATAACAATAGATAATAATATTAATAATAATAATAATAATAAAATAAATGTTATTATTAATATTAATATTATTATTATTATTATTATTATTATTATTATTATTATTGTTGTTGTTGTTGTTATAATAATAATAATAATAATAATAATAATAATTATTATTATTATTATTAAAATTATTATTATTATCTATTGTTATTGCATTATTATTTTTTTACACCAGGTAAACAGCACTGTTTTTATTTTATTATTATTATTATTATTATTATTATTATTATTATTATTATTATTGTTATTATTATCATTAAGATAATAATAATAATAATCATTATTATTATTTCTATTATTATTATTGTTGTTGTTACTATTATTATTATTTATTGTTATTGTATTTTTATTATTACTATTTTTGTTTTTTTTACACCAGGTAAACAGCAATACTAAAGAAAAGCCAAACCTCTTTTCACAGCCTTCTAAAAAAAACAACAAAAAAAAATACCATTTTTTTTCCACCACAAACTCTTACATAATATCTTTACAACATGAAAAATAAATTACTGAACACTTCTTTTTTTTTTAAGCTTATTTCAATTTAACAATTTCTCTGCTAACATAAAAAAAAAGCATTGCGTGTTTTATTTTATTTTCTTTATATTTTGCCACAAACAAAAAACATGCCTACATAAAAATGCACACAGTATATAAATTTCAGCAAGAAGTACGACATTAAATTAATTTAACACCAAAGGTCAGTAAATAAAAGTTGCTGTCGCTCAGTAAAGCTTTGCACGTAAGATTACCTTCACTCCATTGTGCCTTTAATGCACTAACGGGTCCACTAAAATGACAGTCGGCTAGCGAGTAACAGCTTCTCGGCTGACACCAGTAGGGAAGCAAATCTATTTTATTATTTGGGAACTCCATCTAGGGAAAGCCAGACTTGAATTTGTCACCAATCCAAGAACCGCACCTCCCTTGGGAGTTAATTATTTTCTTAAAATGCAACTTGTACTGTTAGTTTAAAACATTCCAACTGTGTTCACACTCTTTAAATCTTCGGTAAACCTTGGAGTTTAAATCACTTGCAGATAAGAGTAATTCTATTAGAAAAAGGAAAGGGGGGGAAATGCACGCAGTTGGGGAAATGGAATGACCGGTAAAAAAAAAAAAAAAAAAAAAGTAATAAAATAAAATAAGAAGGCATTGAAAGGAAGAGACCATTGGTTGTCTCCTGACGTCTCACCTTTAAGACTTGGCAGCCATTAGGCATACCGGTCTTGTTTTATAGCTACTGGCATGGGCAGCCACAAAGCAAATACCGGTCGCGTTTATGTGCCGTAGGAAAAGTTTGCCATGCTATTTCGGGAGCGCGTTTGTAAATACTCGGCGCAGGTTGAAAAATAAGAGCAAGGCCATAGGAAAGGAGAGAGGTCAGCCAGCTAACAGTTGTGGAATGGCACCGGTGGGGGAGAGATGATATGAATGAACGCCAGGATGGCCGCCTTAAAGGGGAACTCTTTTTTTTTTTTTTTTGGTTTGAAAAATAAAATTGGTAAAACTTGTACAGCAGATCTGGGATCTTTTACAACGGAAAGTTTTTACAGCGCTTCACTTTTTCCACATTTTGTTACGTTACAGTCCTTATTCCAATGTGAATTAAACTCGTTGTTTCCCCTCAAAATTCTACAAACAATACCCCATAATGACAACGTGAAAGAAGTTTGTTTGAAATCTTTGCAAATGTATTAAAAATAAAAAAGGAAAAAAATTACATGTACATAAGTGTTCACAGCCTTTGCCATGACACTCAAAATTGAGCTCAGGTGCCTCCTGTTTCCACTGATCATCCTTGAGATGTTTCTATAACTTGATTGGAGTCCACCTGTAGTAAATTCAGTTGATTGGACTTGATTTGGAAAGGCACACACCCGTCTATATAAGGTCCCACAGTGTCAGAGCACAAACCAAGCCATGAAGTCCAAGGAATTGTCTGTAGACCTCCAAGACAGGATCGTATGGAGGCACAGATCTGGGGAAGGGTACAGAAACATTTCTGCAGCATTGAAGGTCCCAATGAGCACATTGGCCTCCATCATCCGTAAATGGAAGAAGTTTGGAACCACCAGGACTCTTCCATGAGTGGGCCACCTGGTGAAACTGAGCGACCGGGGGAGAAGGGCCTTAGTCAGGGAAGTGACCAAGAACCAGATGGTCACTCTGACAGAGCTCCAGCATTTGTCTGTGGAGAGAGGAGAATTTTCCAGAAGAACAACCATCTCTGCAGCACTCCACCAATCAGGTCTGTATGGTAGAGTGGTCAGACGGAAGCCACTCCTCAGTAAAAGGCACATGACAGCCCACCTGGAGTTTGCCAAAAGGCACCTGAAGGACTTTCAGACCATGAGAAACAAAATTCTCTGGTCTGAGAAAAAACAAAGATTGAACTCTTTGGCCTGAATGGCAAGTGTCATGTCTGGAAAGAAACCAGGCACCGCTCATCACCTGGCCAATACCTTCCCTACAGTGAAGCATGGTGGTGGCAGCATCATGCTGTGGGGATGTTTTTCAGCAGCAAGAACTGAGAGACTAGTCAGGATGGAGGGAAAGATGAATGCAGCAATGTACAGAGACATCCTTGATAAAACCTGCTCCAGAGAACTCTGGACCTCAGACTGGGGCGAAGGTTCTTCTTCTAACAGGACAACGACCCTAAGCACACAGCCAAGCTAACAAAGGAGTGGCTACAGGACAACTCTGTGAATGTCCTTGAGTGGCCCAGCCAGAGCCCAGACTTGAACCCTATTAAACATCTCTGGAGAAATCTGAAAATGGCTGTGCACCGACGCTCCCCATCCAACCTGATGGAGCTTTAGAGGTCCTGCAAAGAAGAATGGGAGAAACTGCCCAAAAATAGGTGTGCCAAGCTTGTAGCATCATACTCAAAAAGACTTGAGGCTGGAATTGGTGCCAAAGTGGCTTCAACAAAGTATTGAGCAAAGGCTGTGATCACATTGTTATTATGGGGGATGGCTTGTGGAATTTTGAAGAAAATAATGAATTGAATCCATTTTGGAATAAGGCTGTAACATAACAAAATGTGGAAAATAGTGAAGCGTTGTGAATACTTTCCGGATGCACTGTAGGTGAAGGTAACTTTATAAACGCTATGTAATGGATGCCCTCGAGTTGCAGTGGTTATATCGAGATGATGCCTGGTTTCACCTACAGGGATCATCAAATTTTCAGCCGGTGATTTTGTTTCTAGCAGAAGTGATTCAAGTAGCTAAATAGGCTGCATTGGAGGCCAGAGGAGAGATTTGGGGTCTAAAAGACCCCAGATCTCTCCATAAAGAGGACCTGTCACAAGGGATGTTGTTCATCTCTTGTGATAGCAATAAAGTTAATCCAAAAATGAAAAAAAAGTGTAAAAAAAAAAAAGTTTTGTATGGAATATATAATATAGAATATTATAATTGTATATAGAATATATAATTATAATACAAAAAAATTTTTTACTCACCCTTGTCCCCCCCGTGCTTACCCGCAAATGCGAACGTATACGTTACTCCCGCACGCATATGTAAACGGTGATCGCACCACACATGTGAGGTATCGTCGCGAACGTCTGCATGAGAGTAATATTTCTAGCACTTGACCTCCTGTGTAACTCTAAACTGGTAACCTGTAAAGGAGTTTTTTTATTTTATTTTATTAAATTTCACATCATACAAAATATAAAATACTTTGTTCAAAATTCTCATTCATAAAAATATAGTTTTCCTCTATCCCCCCTCCCCTCACCTTCCCCATCCCACATTCCTTAAACATGTGTTATAATCTTAATAATATTGTAAAGGCGTTTAAAGCATCACCTATGGAGAATTTTAAGTACCATAGTTTGCCGCCATTCATCTTTCACATTATACAAAAAAATTGGGGTAAATATTGTGTTTTTTTTTTTGTTTTTTTAATTCATTAAAGTGTATTTTCTCCTAAAAAATTGGGTTTGAAAAAACGCTGCGCAATACCGCATGACTTAAAAAATTGAAACACCCACCATTTTATTCTATAGGGGCCTCTTCTTAAAAATTATATATATATATATATATATATATATATATATATATATATATATATAATGTTTGGGGATTCTACGTAATTTTCTAGCAAAAAAAAAGTCAATTTTTACATGTAGGAGCAAAAGTGTCAGAATTGGCCCGGATACGAAGTGGTTAACCGCTTCACAACCAGGCACGGTCACCCCCTTCCTGCCCCGGTCAATTTTCAGCCTTCAGCGCTGTTGCACTTTGAATGACAATTGCGCAGTCATGCAACACTGTAGCATTTTTTTTTGTCGGACAAAAGTCCAAAGTATAAACACGCATGCTCGGAAGCAAGGACGAGCCGGAAGCGGTCGGTCTTGTAAACTAGCGTTCGCAATGGAGAATTAACATTCGCGACGCGGCAAATTATGAAATCTGGAAATGCAGCGCACAATTCTCTTCTTCTTTAATGGGATAATAATGAAGCTGCTTTGCTGGTGATACTAATGGAGTTATTGCAAACGTATTTAAAAAGGCTTTTTTTTCTAGTGATATCAAGAATAATACTATTATGCTTGTTAATTTTATTTTTGGTGCAAGTTACCACAACACCATTATCCCGTAGTTTTTTAGATCAAAGATATAACTATGTTGGTGTCTCTTGTTACATTTTAAAAAATACAATGTAAAATTAACTGCCGACTCCCAAACTGTGATTTGAAGTAAAACACATAACCAAGTATTATTCTCCACAATTTTTTTATTGTGCATTAAAAAAAGAAAACATTTAAAACCCTGGTTGAGAATTGCTGATCAAATCACTGAGAGCTTGCTGAAAAGTGGGGAAAACAAAGATTGGCGGGGCAATGATGGCATTTCGGGCCGGGTGGTAGACAAAATAAGCTGCCACCACCTTGGGCAACTTAGGATGGAGGGGGTGAAGAAAGAGGCATAACCTGCGAACATTGCTGCTAATGTAGTCCACAGTCCATGGGGGAGCACTTCAAAATTTTTGACTTGGGTGCTAAAGAACCTTGCTCTGGATGAAATTATGAGGCATCTTCAGCATCCAACTAACTGGCTGGGGGGCGGGTGAGTGACCAAGCTGTGTTGTTTAGTTGCAGTAGGGCAAAAGGGAGGTCCCAGACTGCGTTGTCTGCTAAAGGCATGCCTGGACCACAGGTTTGGCTGAACAGGATTCAAAAGCAAAGGTAAGACAAGACATCACATATTACATATACTGTATGCATTTCAGCTGTGTGCCTGGCACCGAGATTAAAATATTATGAAATGCGGGAATTATTTTTAAAAAGCTACTTTATTTTTTTAATATTCCACAAAAGCTTTCATCCTATTCCTGTTTGAAAATCTGAGATGGAGCACTAAACACAACTTTCACCCACCCAAAAGTATCCAAAAGGAAGCAAGCATGAATACCGTTAGGGTGGCCATATATTTTTCAATACAAGAGTCTACTGAACAGCCAGCTTAACTGGTTTACCATCAGGCAGGCCCTATTGGTTTCCCCCAAGGCAGGCTCTATAAATTGTTGCTAGAACCAAAGGAGATTTGAGTCCGAATTAATGTACAGTGCTTGGCAAAATGTACTTGTAGTATCTCAATTGTGAAGTTTTTTTTTGCTATGCTGAAATGTATAAATACAGAGCACCTGGTGAAAACATTTTAATAACCACTTGCTGGTTGTGCTTGATGCCTTGGCCATGGTATTGTGAACCGAACCAGTTATGCAGCTTGAAGTAGTAGGGACTTTAAACGAAGCACATAGGTGTAAAAGTTCAACTTTATTGGAAATCAATATTATGGTAGATAATGGTAATCATGAATAAGCATATAATATCCAATACAGTTAATATAAATAGTTGTACATACAATGAGGGCACATTGCCACATGATTGCAGGCAGTTAATATCACGTACTATATAGATGCTAGGGGAATGTCAGGTAAAACATATGATAAGTAAAAAACACTGCATGTGTAGCTCTATGCATTTTGTGGATTGATCCACTCTTCAGGAGCATGCACGTGAATTGGATGGGTAATATAACAAGATGGAAAGAATTTCTATATGGTCTAACCCTGTCAAGGGAAAGGAAATAAAAAATATAAATGGAAATGGATGTAGAATTAACTATAAAAACCCCACTCTCTGAAATACTTACAAAATATGGTTGCATGATGGAAATGTGACACTAAGGATCAGAGACCCCCTAAGGGCATCACTGCCGGGAGCTGAGGTGGTGTGGACGGCCTAAAGCCTGGCAAGGATGACATCCAGGACAATTTTCAAGAAGAGGAAGTAGTCATAAGTGACCATGAGTGCTGAAACCATCAAGAGAGGACTACTAGGAAGTATAATAAAGTATGCTTTGATATAACGTGCAATAGGTCCTATACTCGGTAAAGGATAGGACAATGGAGTAATGAAGGTATCAGAGAGGTCCAAACTAGTATAGGTGAAGAGCATTGAATTATTTAAAGATGAGAAACAAGGTCACCAAGGAAGATAGATGAGAATCAAAACCATTGATTGGAGGCAACTTGTGGACTCTTCATGGTACATCAAAGACTCACATATGTATTTATATAAAAAAGTATAAATTTACTTAAGGCAAAAAGATCATCATCATTAAAATGGACCTATAGAGGGAAATATACAATAAACAGTATCAGAGCTCTGAAGAGGAACTAGACACTTGGACGCATGTCCACCCAGACAGGAGGACCATAGATCTTGTCCTATGTCAGTTCAACCTCGACATTTCACGGTGTGATGATGATCTTTTTGTCTTAAATAAATGTATACTTTTTTTATATAAATACGTATGTGAGTCTTTGCTGTACCACGAAGAGTCCACAAGTTGCCTCCAACCTTCTGCCTCAATTTTCAAATAGATTGGATGACGGTACATTATATTTATGTTTTCAGTTTAGTAGCGATATTATGAGAATCAAAACCATATCATGTCAATTGAAACTGTTAGTGAAAAGTGAGTGTCAAATTACCTAAGGCTAATACATGAAAATAAGTCCAGAGTCATTCATGGAATTGACCAAAAGTGAACAGGTAGAACCACCAAGGTGAATCAGCCACCCCAGAGTGAAGCCTATAAGGGATGGAGGAAATTGACCTTACCAGGTCACCACCTCACTCAAAGTCCCAATTGTTCTCCTTTTTTAGTTTCTTCAGCTTGAAGTAGTTGATAGATGGTGCTGGAACCTCAGGTAGATACACTTGGGTCCTAATTAATGAATTTGACAAATAGAAAAAACACACAAAACCCCCCTAAACGGGGCTTTAATGCAGCCAATGATATGTACTTCAAGACGGTAATAGAGTAATCAAATAGGGTTTTTATTAGTACAAAAAATGTAACACATATTAGTAGTTTCAGACATTAAAAGTCAAGACATGAGCTGTGGTACAAAAATAGTTAAAAGAAAGGGGAAGCCGGCAACAGTATACAATCCAGTATACAATGGTATACAATCCAGTAACTCATACAATACAGTGTGTCCCAAGCAACAAGATCAAATTATATTGCATTAGCATTAAAGTCCTGAAGCGTTTCGACCCCGATGGGTCTTCTTCAGAGGATAGAAGACTAACAACTGTGAAAATGTAAACATATGTCACAATCTTTCAAAGAAGCACCAGGTAAAACAAGAAATTTATATATATGCATAAACATTTTCATATTAAGTGTAATTACCAGTCAGGTTGCTTCCAATGTTTGCAGATGACCATGATGTGTTGTAAGGGTGCCCTCCCCTTTCTCCTTTGCTTCCCAGGCAGTAGACCAACCCCCCCAAGGAGCAGGTGTCGAACCAACTTGCCTTACAAGGTATCACACACAAACTGCCCCCAAACAACCGGAAGAGGGAGGGGGGAAGCGCCTGTGCCGCACCTGTGGTATAATAACAGCAAGGCTAATTGCGAGCAAAAAAAGGGGAATGTTGCCTGTTCCTGAAATAATAGGAACAGGTGGCAGATTTCACTGTTTAAACAAATATGAATGGCGGTTTATATAAGTGGGTCCAAGCTTTAGCAGGAAGCATGGCGTGTCAATGAGGAACGGAATGGGGAAAGGGGGAACGGTGGGGGAGGGGGGGGGGGAAGGAGGGGGAAGTGGTGATGGGCAAGTGAAGGAAAAAGGTGAAGGAAGGGGGAGGGAGGGGAGGGGGAAGGAAAGAAGGGGGGAGGAAAAGAAGGGGGGGAAGGAAAGGGGTGTGAGACAATGAATGAATTTGACAAAAAGTACTGGTAGCATCTCAATGGGATGTCCAAACCACGATTTAGAGTCCAAAATTAGGTTTTATTTCAAACATTTAGCAGGTGCTACAGCCACCACATTTTGGGGAGCATACATTGTGCCTGTCAAAGTGGGGGTGGCTCTCTGATTTTCACAGTCAAATATCATTTCTACAGTTAGAGGCTGCTGGGCCTCTTCCTCTGTTCATGGGAGCACCTCAATCGTCCCATTGAGATACTACCAGTAACTTTTTGTCAAATATGTTAAGTAGGACCCAAATCTACTTTGGATCTACCTGAGGTTTCAACATCATCCATCTACTACTTCAAGCTGCATAACTGTTTCAGTTCACAACACTATGGTCAAGGCATCAAGCACAAGCACCAAATGGTTAATAAAGTTTATCTGCTTCAAAACAAACTTATCTTCCACTATGGCAGGCCACAGGCAAATGCGTAAGCACAATAAACATTTTCACCAGGTTCTCAGTATTAATACATTTCCGCGCAGCAAGAATGAACTTCCCTATTGAGATACTACCAGTACATTTTGTCAAAATACATTAATTCGGACCCAAATCTCCTTTGGATCTAGCAACAAATGTGTAGCGCAAGGGCCTGCCTGGAAACCAACTAAGCTGGCTGTTCAGTTGCTTGAAGTAGTAGATGGATGGTGCTGGAACTTCAGGTAGGTCCAAAAGAGATTTGGGTCCTAATTAATGTATTTGACAAGATGTACAGGTAGTATCTCAATGTCCAAGTGACAAATTAGATGCTCGCTTGATGCCTTGGCCATAGTGTTGTGAACTGAACCAGTTATGCAGCTTAACGTAGTAGATGGATGGCGCTGGAACCGCACGTGGGTACACTTGGGTCCTACTTAATGTATTTGACAAAATACTAGTAGCATCTCAATGGGTCGTCTAGGCGATGAGTGGGCAGTGCCAATGACCAGAGGATCTGGCCCAGCAGCTTCTAACTGTAGAAATTATATTTGATTATGAAAATCAAAGAGCCACACCACACTTTGAGGGGACAATGTGTGGTCCGCAAAATGCGTTGGCTGTAGCACCTGCTAAATGTTTGGAAAAAAACCTCATTTTGGACTTGTGGTGTGGTGCTCCGCTTTCCACACTTAAATACCATTTCTACAGTCCAAAGCTCCTAGGCTGGTTCCTCTGATCATTGGAGCTGCCCACTCATCGCTTGGACATCTCATTGAGATGCTACCAGTACATTTTGTCAAATACATTATTAAGGACCCAAGCGTATCTATCTAAGGTTCCAGCGCCATCCATCTACTACTTTAACTGTATAACTGGTTCAGTTTACAAACACTATGGCCAAGGCATCAAGCACAACCAGCAAATGATTAATAAAGTTTATCTGCTTCAAAACAAACTTATCTTCCACTATGGCAGGCCACAGGCCAATGCGTAAGCGCAATAAACATTTTCACCAGGTGCTCTGTATTTATACATTTCAACACAGCAAAAAATAACTTTGACAACCTTAATGAGGAAGGGCTTTAAATAATCAATCTCTTTATACAATAACTCTGCACGTGGGGCAAGGAGAGAGAGAAAAAGAAGTAGGAAATATATTTTTCTGGAAGCGTTTGTGATTTTCTGTGGAGCACCAAGGGAGGCAATATAATGAATTCAAACCCTCTCAACAAAATAGCACAACAATATGTTTTTTTTCGCATCCTGTGGACATAGAAAATGCACGCCATGTTTCATGCAATTAGAAACTTCCCCCCATAGGTTAGCAGGACCTTTGTTATTCTCCAAAAGATTTTTTTTTTTTTTAGCTGCAAGTTTAAGGTACCAGAAAACAAGAAATATGTCATGATCATAAAAAAGCAACAATTAGAAACTAATATTTGAGGTTGTGTATTAGCCAGAACATAGAAGAGCCTCAGTGGGGAACTTTGATTTCAGATTAAAGGGATAACTGAAGGTATTATTAGGAGTCGGGGTGAGTGGCCATTACAGGATTGTGAGTTGATGGCCGTAGACCAGTGGTAGTCAACTTTCTTGATGGAGGGGGCCTTAAGTTCGGCCCCTGACATCAACAAAAGGGTACAAATAATACTCAGAGAATGTAACACCACAGAAAGCTGTCAGAGGCTGTAGAAACACAACAGGAGAAAGGCAAAGACTACAGGCATTTTACAGGAAATAGCCAGAGACTGCAAACATGCAATAGTAGTTATTGGAGATTGATGACATGCTTGAGTGTCTGGAGCACTGGGCAGAACAAAGGCTTCCTTGACCTCCTCTGTATAAATGGGTTCATAAGTCATGTTGGGCTGCGCATCAGTGCAAGAGGAGGTGGCTATTCACCTGGGGAGAGGGCTACAGATACTCATTAAACTGGGGAAGATAATAATGAATTTTAATCAGTCATAGATGCTTTTCAAGTTGGGGAAATGATTATGGGCACTCATCAACTTGGGAGATGGTTATGGCCGGGTGTTCATTAACCTATGAGATGGTTATGGGTGCTCATGAACCTGGGAGATGTTTATGGATGCTCATCCACCTTGGAGATATTTTATGGGTGCTTATATACTAGGGGGAGGGTTATAGGTGCTCATTAACTTAGAGAGATGCTTATCCATGCATATACCTGGGGATATGGTCAAAGGTTTTCATCAACCTAGTGTCACTGGTGCTCATGAATCTAGAGAGATCACCGGTGCTCATGAATCTGGAGAGGGCACTGGTGCTCATGAACCTGATGTTTATTGGTTTCATCAATTTGGGAAGTTGGTTTTGGGTGCTCATCAACCTAGAGGATGGTTATGGGTGCTCATCAAGCTGGGAGATGTTTATGGGTGCTCATTAACCTGGAGAGATGGTTATGAGTGTATTAACCTGGGGAGATGGTCAAAGGTTCTCATCAACCTAGAGACATGGTCACTGGTGCTCATGAATCTGGAGAGGGCACTGGTGCTCATGAACCTGATGTTTATTGGTTTCATCAATTTGGGAAGTTGGTTTTGGGTGCTCATCAACCTAGGGGATGGTTATGGGTGCTCATCAAGCTGGGAAATGTTTATGGGTGCTCATTACCCTGGAGAGATGGTTATGAGTGTATTAACCTGGGGAGATGGTCAAAGGTTCTCATCAACCTAGGGACATGGTCACTGGTGCTCATGAACCTGGAGAGATGTTTATGGGTCTCCTCAATTTGGGAAGTTGATTATGGGTGCTCATCAACCTGGCAGATAGTTATGGGTGCTCATCAACCTAGGGGATGGTTTTGGGTGCTCGTCAAGCTGGGAGATGTTTATGGGTGCTCGTCAAGCTGGGATATGTTTATTGTTGCTCGTTAACCTGAAGAGATGGTTATGAGTATATTAACCTGGGGAGATGGTCAAAGGTTCTCATCAACCTAGGGGCATGGTCACTGGTGTTAATGAACCTGGAGAGATTTTTTGGGTCTCATCAATCTGGGAAGTTGGGTATGGGTGTTCATCAACCTAGGAGATGGCCACAGGTGTTTATCAACCTGGGGAGAAAGTCACAAGTGCTTACCAATCCTGAGAAATGATCACAGGTATTCATCAATCTGGACAATCTGAGGAATTGGTTATGTGTTTTAATTAATCTGGACAGATGGTTTTAAGTGTCCGTCATTATTCTGGGTAGCAGCCCACGGGTGATTATTAGCCTGTGGTAATGGTTATGGGTACTAATCAATATAGAGAGATAATTATGGGCGCTCGTTAATCTGGAGAGGTAATTATATGTGATCACCCATCTGGGGGTGATGGTTTTCGGTGCTCAGAATTCTAAGAATTATAGTCACAGGTGCTCATAAACCTGGAGGGATGGGTTGTAGCTGCCTAGGTGCGTATCGGTCTATGGAGATGGTTATGGGTGCTCCTTAATCTAGGGTGATGGTCTTAAATAAATGAACATATAAGTGTCACCGGCACAAAAAAATATATATATTGTTTGTAAATATTAGTGTTATCTTAAAAAAAAAATTCTGAGTTGCTGCATTCAAAGAAAAAAACACCCTTGGGTGAAAAAAATAGGAAAATGTATATGTTGAGTGCGCAACTCCCCTTGCAATACAGCTCCCTGTTCAGTGTTTAACCTGCATGAATATCCTAAATACTAACATGTGTACTAATACCTTCAATAACCAAATATTCCATTTGCAAATATCAGCATGTAAACAGCATACCAAAAAAACATATATAAAATTTCCACAAAAATAAAAATAATTAGTCCCAATTCATGTGCAAAGTGCAATGTGCAATGCAGCCTTCCTTTAGATTTACAACCAGTGTTATTCGTGACTCATCGTGACAATTCCACCGCTGTCGTGACAAAAACCACCACCATATAGAGTGGCCACTCACCAGCTGTCAGTGGACAATGCGCCTTTGGTTCATTAGTAGGGATAACCACTCCACCTGTATCATTTGCTGACCCAAATGGGTATTATATGAGCCTTGTTATCCTCATGAAAAACAGACAGCGATCATTGCGCAATATATAAAAGCTGTTTATTGTAGCCAAGATTAAAAAATAAATTATTCACTCACATTTGGAAGTGCCCATGAGCCGGCACCAAGCTGTTCCAGCAGCTAATGATGGGTGTGGGTATGGTGTCGTTCGATTCCCGTGCCGGCGTGCGATACAAGCCTCGTTCGCAACCAGCTTGCGCTCCACCCCTCGATTTCGCCCAGTCCGGAAGTGACGTATTGACGTGACAAAAGAATCTCCCAGTAGCCTCTACGCGTTTCGCATCATAGTATGTGTCATCAGGAAGCTCTCCGTGATTTTTATCCACCCTGGAATATGGTCACCGGTCCTCATTAACCAAGAGTGATTTCGGCGCCATTCAAGGTACACTATATTACCAAACATATTGACCTGCCTTTACACGCGCATGAACTTTAATGACATCCCACTCTTGGTCCGTAGGGTTCAATATTGAGTTGGCCCACCCTTTGCAGCTATAACAGCTTCAACTCTTCTGGGAAGGATGTCCACAAGGTTTAGGAGTGTGTCTATGGGAAGGTTTGACCATTCTTCCAGAAGTGCATTTTGTGAGGTCAGGCACTGATGTTGGACGAGAAGGTCTGGCTTGCAGTCTCTATTCTAACTCAGTGCAAAGGTGTTCTATCGGGTTGAGGTCAGGACTCTGTGTAGGCCAGTCAAGTTTCTCCACCCCAAACTGGCTCATCCCTGTCTTTATGGACCTCGCTTTGTGCACTGGTGCGCAGTCATGTTGGAACAGGAAGGGGCCATCCCCAAACTGTTCCCACAAAGTTGGGAGCATGAAATTTACACAATGTCTTGGTATGCTGACGTCTTAAGAGTTCCCTTCACTGGAACTAAGGGGCCAAGACCAACCCCTGAAAAACAACCCCCCACCATAATCCCCTCTCCACCAAATGATGTGGACCAGTGCACAAAGCAAGGTACCTAAAGACATGGATGAGCGAGTTTGGGGTGGAGGAACTTGACTGTCCTGCACAGAGAGCGGACATCAGACATTAGATGTTAGAGCGGAGACTGTGAGCCAGGCCTTCTAGTCCTACATCAGTACCTGACCTCATAAATGCGCTTCTGGAAGAATGCTCAAACATTCCCATAGACACACTCCTAAACCTTGTGGACGGCCTTCCCAGAAGTAGTTGAAGCTGTTATAGCTGCAAAGGGTGGGCCAACTCAATATTGAACCCTACAGACTAAGACTGGGATGTCATTAAAGTTCATGTGCGTGTAAAGGCAGGTGTCCCAATACTTTTGGTAACATAGTGTATATAGGAGAGAGGACAGAAGTGGGCACATCCGCAGGAAGACAGCTGGCACAGTGGTGGGCAGGATATTCTCAGTGTATACTGTGCACTTGCCATGCCATTGTCCAACCCAAACTTCACCTCCCTTTGGCCGAAAAACTCCCGGGCCTCATTCCCAACACCATGACCATCCACCAAGAGGCACATCCAACAATATCATTCCAGTACCTTTGCTTGTGCTTTCCCTGTAACAGCCTTTAAATCCAGCATATGGAGGCAATAACGGCTATCTTTTGCACAGTTTAAAGCAAAACATTATAGAAACAGACAAAACAAAGTCGAGAAATATTTTGAAACAGTTAACAGTCCCCCCGATAGCAAAAATAAACATTAAATTGCTCTACGACTTGTAACCGGTTGAATGCATTTTCACGTTATACGAGGGCAGTAACATGGAAGCTGCGAAAAAAGGATTTTCGTCTGGAGCTGATTAATGTACAGTAAGAAATACAGACAGCGGTATCCACAGCCAGACCGAACGCAACAAGATAATATTCGCTAAGTACTCCCTTGTAAACACTTTGTTTTTTTGTTTTTTCACTGAGCTCAATAAGGCCTGCGGAATATTAAACCTGCTCGGCGTATATTCCTGGCTCGCTTAAAGGACGCCTGATGAAATTTTCCAGATCGATTATTAAAATAGTATCTTTGTTTTACCGAGAAGCTAAACAGAGTCGGTTGGCCAAAGTGTTAGCGCAGCAAAAGGGCAACGACGTACTTTATATACTCTTACGTACAGTATTGTGCAAAAGTTTTAGGCAGGCGTGAAATTTTTTTGGTAAATTAACCGTTTCATTCCCAGGAAGATTTTACACCCTTCCTGACCAGAGCACTTTTTGCGATTCGGCACTGCGTCGCTTTAACTGACTTTAATTGCGCGGTCGTGCGACGTTGCACCCAAACAAAATCGACGTCCTTTTTTCCCCACAATAGAGCCTTCTTTTGGTGGTATTTTATCACCTCTGCGGTTTTTTTTTTTGTTTTTTTTTTTTCGCTATAAACAAAAGAGCGTCAATTTTGAAAAAAACACAATTTTTTACTTTTTGCTATAATAAATATCCCCAAAAATATATAAAAAAAAAATTTTTTTTTTCCTCAGTTTAGGCCGATATGTATTCTACATATTTTTGGTAAAAAAAAATCGCAATAAGCGTATATTGTTTGGTTTGCACAAAAGTTATAGCGTCTACAAAATAGGGGATAGTTTTATGGCATTTTTATTATTCATTTTTTTTTTTTACTAGTAATGGCGGAGATCTGCGATTTTTATTGGGACTGCGATATTATGGCGGACACATCGGACAATTTTGACACATTTTTGGGACCATTGGCATTTATAAAGCGATCAGTGCTATAAAAATGCACTGATTACTGTATAAATGACACTCACAGGGAAGGGGTGAACACTAGGGGGCGATCAAGGGGTTAAATGTGTTCCCTGGGAGGTGATTCCAACTGAAGGGGGAGGGAACTGTGTAGTGGGTTCTCCTTGTGTCAGCCACGATCGCGGTGATCGTGACAGCCGGGCACTCGCATCAGCTCTGGGGGCAAGTGCGGGCGCACGTGCCCCTAGTGGCCACAGGGCAAAGAGACCTAACATAATGTCGCTTTGCCCAGCCGTGCCATTCTGCCACAGTACAACTGCAGCGGCTGGTCGGAAAGTGGTTAAAGCAGAGTTCCACCCTGAAATTTTTTTTTCAGAATCGGACTCCTCTAAACCTATAAAAAAAACATTTGGAGGATTTTTTTTTTATACTTAACAGAAACGCCATGTTGCTATGTAGTCCTCCTAATCTGCCACTTCCTGGTCCGCGGAGCGCTCCTCGTCACTTCCTCCCTCGCCTGACGACACATCATTTCCCAGGAGTCTGTGGGTGGTACTGTGATGTTGCCATAACAACGGGGCGGGACCTTCCACCGTCGCCGCCCATTGTTATGGCAACTTTAGAAACAATCGGCGCTAATTCGGCGACGATAGAAAGAATAGGCGCCGGTGAATCGCGCATGCGCGAGATCGAGAGGTGCATGCTGGTTACCCAGCATGCACCTCTCCAAAGCTAATCCAGGAAGAGATCTCGATTGGGCTTCACATGCCCACAATCATGAGGCAGAAAAGATTCAGTAAGAAATTTATATTTTTGCTAAATACATAATAAACATTGTATACTAGATTTTGTACTGAATTAGTACTAATGATAGGATCATTTCGTTATTCGTTACGTTCACTAACAGCCAAATTTGAAAGGAAATTCCAATACTTATAATTTAATAGTTATTGTTAGTTAGTTAGTTGTTCTCTTAGTTATTAGTTATTAGTTATTTTCTTTCTTATTTTTGGATTTTCGAACTTTCGAATGTACAAATTTATGAATTTTTGAATTTACGAATTGCGGTCATAACGAATGACCCGAAAAAACAAAAAACAAAAAAGGAATGAAATGAAAACGAATGGATTTTTTCGGCAGTGCACACGTCTAGTTCCTAATGACATTGGCTGTATGTTTGGGGTGGTTGTCCTGCTGCAGAATAAATTTCGGGCTAACCACACGCCTTCCGAAAGGGTATGGCATGATGGAGAAGTTAAATAGGAAGTAAACCCTGATGGGTTTTACTTCCTCTTTGTCTCCCTGCAAAGGTAAAGCATAATGGGTAATGCATCGCATAGTATATATTCTGTATCTTTTAACTTTGTAATAATAAAATGTATTGCTTATTTTTAAGTCATTACCTTTCTTGCACTTTCGTTCAAGGTTAGGACTTAGGTTTAGGGTTAGGGTTGGGGTTAGGGTTTAGCAAGAGCTGTACAATGTGCACTCCATACCAACTATGGGCAGCCAGAGCACTGGGGGTGGAGAATGGGCACAGGGTGTTACACTTGTTCTATGTTGTGCATTAGCAGCGTAGCACACTATTCTGATTCCTCACCCTGGGCATTGAACGGCCTTGTCCCAGTAATGCCCCACCCCTCTCTGCTCCTCACCACATGTATACATTTGTTTCTTTCCAAGCAAAACAATGCTGCTGCCTTGACCTGCAAAAGCCTGCCAGCACACTGCGTGTAGGGAAAGGGCTCCTGCGAGATGTAGTTCTGGGGGTGTGCCCAGCTTAACTCCCCAGCAGCTGCCCCTGCAAGAATTTTGCAAGCCTTGTGATGGTGTAGATATAAATAAAACCTGTGGCTTTTTTTTTTTTTGCTACAGAAACAAGGTAAGGACAAATGAATGGGATATGCTCAGAGTGGGAAAGGGGGCCTCAGGGTGGGGAGAAGAATGTTTAGGGGTAAATTTGGGTAAGGCCTGGACATTCACATTGCTGCAAATGAGAAGAGGGAGCACTGACAATGAATGGGCCATATGGATGATGTCACTGCGCCAGCATACCTCCCAACTTTTTGAGATGGGAATGAGGGACACCTACTAGGAAAAGTATGTAGGCATAGGGCACGCCCCCACTACGACCCCTTAAAGGAGAATTAACCCCCCCAAAAAAGATTAGTTAAACCCACAAGAGCTTTTTACCACTACTATTCCACTACTATTATATTGGCTTTTCTCAAACTTACAAATGCAGCAATTTAGGATTTGGATCAAAGATTTAGCTCTGGGAAACACTTTTTGAAAGGTAAATAGTGCATTTTATACACAACTATATAGATCAGACCAAAATGAGGGACAGATAAGGAGGAAAGAGGGACAGAGGGACATTGCTCCAAATCAGGGACAGTCCCTCGTAATCAGGGACAGTTGGGAGCTATGCGCCAGGCTTTACCAGCTGTTGTATGAGCTCTCTCTCCTCTCCCCTGCAGCTGCTACTGACTGACACAGGGGATCACTTGACCAGACCAGAGTGGCCTGAAAATAGGTAAGTGTGCACTGTATAGTTTTTACACAGATTTATCCGCACATGTGTTAGACAGGGGCGACGGGACATTGACTCCACTGCGTTTGGCAATGGCAGAATTTTGCCAAAATTTATAGGTTTTTACTAAGTTTCAGGAAAATAAAATTCATCCTCATGGGCCAGATTTCAATTAGACGTTGCCCTGGTCAACTTTTTGAAGCTGAATTTCAGCCATAAAGCCTTTCATTTACATATATTTCTCAATAGCCACACGGGCTTTAAATTGTCTTTGTGTGCACCAAATGCTGACAGAGAAGGACCTATCAGCCCCACCCACTACATGTCATCCGTAGAAAACTACAGGGAGGGCGGACCTAAGACCAGTCACCCTGCAAAAGGGTGTCATTACCAGCAGCCTTGTCCAATAGGCGCTGGGACTGCACCGATTACAGTTCAGATGTGATGACTTTGACAAGAGCGATGACAACACGATCAGCTGGAGACATGCTGCATGACTATGGTGGATTGTTCTAGTGGCTGTTCTAAGTAAGGAAGTTAGGTTTAGTCCATTCTTTGGGAGAAAAGCATCAGAGGAAAAGGATCCCGGTGGGGCTTGTCTACCCCAGCCTTTCTCAACATTTTTTACCACAAAGAAACCCTTGAAATACATTTTTAAGTCCTGACTCCTGGAGAACCCCAACTAAAATAAATAAGCCACTTCTACAGGAACCCCTAGCAACCTCTAATGGGAACTCTGGGGTTTTATGAAACCCTGGTTAAGAATGGCTGGTCTAGACCACCTAGATGAGTACAGTTTATTAAAAAACTGGATGCTCATGGTGTGAAGCTGTACTTGTGATTGTGATGTGGGTATTACAAAAGAGTTGAGCTAAGGCCACCATTACTTTAGCCAACATTTTTTACCACAAAGAAACCCTTGACCTCATTTTGAGTCCTGGAGACCCCCAACTAAAATAAATTAACCACAGCTAGAGAAACCCCTAGTAACCTTTCGAGAAAGCCTGGTTACGAATGACTGGTCTAGACCACCTAGATGACTACAGTTTTTGAAACCCTAGATCAGTGATGGCGAACCTTGGCACCCCGGATGTTTTGGAACTACATTTCCCATGATGCTCATGCACTCTGCAGTGTAGTTGGGCATCATGGGAAATGTAGTTCCAAAACATCTGGGGTGCCAAGGTTCGCCATCACTGCCCTAGATACACATGGTGTACTTGTGACTGTGATACCAGTATTACAAGACGGTTGAGTTATGACCATTAGTTTGGCCAACATCTACTACCAATGGAGTCAGATGCATAGGGCATTAGAGTGGCATTGGGTTTTTAGGTTATTTTGTCTTCTCTGGCACTTTGGGTTTCTAAAGCCTCATACACACTGTACGAAAATCAGAAGAGGGTTGTCGTATGACAGGCTGTTGTCCAAAGTTCTTACCGTTAGTACGCTCCTTTCAACAATTGTTTTCCAAATTTTCGGCCAACAAATGTTGGATGACAGGCTAGTAAATTTTGGTCAAACGACAGCTCCACGCCAGATTTTCGTATGGTCAGTACACAAATCCGTCACACAAAAGTCGAAAGTACACACACGCATGCTCAGGATCAATGCTCACCAAACACGAAATTAGCAAAAGGGGCCCAAAGGGTGGCGCTCAAGCGCTGAAATTCCTCGTAGTACGTCACTACGTTCGTGTTTTGTGTTATGACAATTTGAGTAATGTTAGTATGCAAGACAAGATCCTGGCACACGCCCTTTTGACAAAAATCACACGCACGGTTGTCCAACAAGCGTACCGTGTGTACGAGGCTTAAGTGAAAGGAAAATACAGAGATGGGTGGACGTTATTGATTTTAATAGACTTGATTGAATTTGTTTGACCAGCCAGGTGTTTGAAAGTTTCATATGTAAAAAATTGTGCGCTTGCAATAAATGACATATATCAATAATCATAAGTAGAAGACATAAATGAAGTAAATTTAAAATGATATCACTAAACCACACAATATGAAGGCCTGCTTAAAAAATAAAGTGAATTAAGTGAATAATTAATTAAAAAAGCATTCAAATACATAAATTGCTAAAAGAACTACAATAATATGTGCAAAAAATTAGTAATAAAGTCCAATCCCAATGAAAAAGTCAATCAATAAATTTTATTGATAATGCTTAGAATATAATTTTTGTCCATTTGGTGTGTCCCTTTGATTTGTGATATATAGTCGTATTCTCTGTTTTTTTTTAAATTGAAGGAGGACACTAGAGCGATATATGGTTATCCATGCGACTATTTTTTGATTATTTTTGATTTTAGATTTTTAATTTTAGCTATTAATATAAGTCCTTCCCCGCTGCAAACGGATTGGCCTTTTTATCCTCTTTAGGAATTTAAAGGTGGATAATGCAATATAAATCCACACCACGCACATTGTGGGTTTTTTTTCTGTGTATTGCAATACGCGGTTGATATAAGTTTGTATTCACACATACTGGCCCATAGTGTAGTAACCTACATTGCCTTTAGTGATACGAGAATCCTCTGTTTATATTCCATCCTTTTTTGTTTGCGTTGCACAGTCGATACCATATCGAGGCTTGGTGTCCTCTTGCGCATGCTCAATGGTTGGATAGATGTCCAGACGAAAACGAGGTCTGGTCGTTGATGTTCGCTATAAAGGTGATGGCTCAATGCGTTGCTCGTGCCCCTTTTGAAGACGTCATTTATGACGAAACATGTAGGGGCGTGGCTACGCATTGTTCGCCATCACGTTACTAGCCCCATGTAAGTTATGCACGGGTGTTCGTGTGTATGCCGGCTTTTTTAAACTTTTTAAAACTTTTTAAACCCTCTATTTACCCAATGTAATGTGATCCTTGTTTATGAAGCTATAAATCTTTTTATATTATTACTACACCATCTGAGTTTTTTCATCTTTTTTACGGCCCTTGGGACCAGCGAGTGCCTCCCTTTAGGCTGACATACTGGAAATGTTTCCTGCTGAATGCGATATAGGATTGGCTGATCCGGACCTGCTGTCCTCCTGTCCCCGCAGAGGGCCATATCTGTATGCCTGTATGACCTTGCTAATTAGGAGGTCCAACTTATCCGGTAAGGGTACATCTATATTATCCCTTGGATTCACCGGTGGCTGGAAGTTTCTTCACGTTCCTTTCATCTTTCCCCACTCATATGGGCTGCATTGAATGAACTGTGGATATGCGTTTTTTTTTTCCTGTGCGATTTTGACTCTTCTTTATGCGATTTTCAATTACTTTTTCACTTTTTCATATGGATTGGACTTTATCACTAATTTTTTGCACATATTATTGTAGTTATTTTAGCAATTTATGTATTTGAATGCTTTTTTAAATTAATTATTCACTTAATTCACTTTATTTTTTAAGCACGCCTTCATATTGTGTGGTTTAGTGATATAATTTTAAATTTACTTCATTTATGTCTTCTACTTTTGATTATTGATATATGTCATTTATTGCAAGCGCACAATTTTTTACATATTTTGTTTTACACCTCACTGATATTTGTGGTATTTGTTGCTGCTGCACTTTTGGTAATTTTTCTTTGCTCTTTAGCGCAGGTTCCCTTTTTTTTTGTTTGAAAGTTTCAGTTGCTGACAAATTTTAGGTGCCAATCGTCAAATTACATTTTATTCTATTCCCAACTCTACATACTCTATTCTCCTCCAAAAAAGATCTGTCTCAGCCCCCGAAATTTTTTTGACTTTGTGTAAAATTTTTAAATTGGAATAAACTTGTATCAGGACTTCAGTATCTCAATGTTGCACTTCAGTTGTAGATCTTATCACTCCAGTCACAGCCCAAGGTGACCATGGAACCCCTTTGGTGTTCATCCCATCATCCAGGCATTCTATGCTCATACCATCCACACACTACCAAGTGGTTTTAAATGCCTCAGTGACACCCCTCCTAAAAAAAAAACTAGCCTGGCAGTTAGTTAGGGAAATGTGTGGGTGGAAGGGGGTGAGAAAGCTTTGAATGCAGAACAGGAAACAGCCGTGCCATTTTTAACTCCGAGGGTTGAGAGGTCATCAAAGTGCTTGAAGGCCCACTTGAAGGCTTAGAGTTGAAGGGTGACTCCTAAGCTTGGTTTTGTATGTAGATTTTCTGCACAGGTTCTCTTTGAAGCACAGTAGTTAAGACAGAATGTTTGTATTAGAAATGCATGAATAGTTTGAGTGTACACAATATGTCACCATGGGACTTTGATCTGTTCCCCAGACGTTCTGTGCGATCCTGAGCATTGGATTATTTCTGCAGCTCGAACATCACAGCTTGGCATCATTTCTCCCTATCTCCGAGATACGTCAAGATAATTCCGCTGTGACGATTTCATCAAACGTTCCAATAGCAGCCGTTCCCTGCCAACTTTTCATGTGGCATAAAAAAAAAAATAGCAAAACATCTCCACCAGATCGATGGGTGGTTCTTATTAAGAGATTCTACTCCCCCAAAATATGTAGACCACAAGCTGACATGTTGCTAAGTATTTCGGCTTGAACATACAAGTGTTGATAATAGATCATTCACGGAGTAAGTGAACGGGAAATGGTTGAGTTTTGAAGTATGTTGATGGGAATTCTTGACAAAAACAGCAAAGCTTTGCTGGCTAACTTTCAGGATGAGTTAAAAACATTTTCCTTTACTTCAGCGATGAAAGAGCTCCCATCGGTCGGTCTGGAGTTGCTGAATCAGGAACCTGCCTCTACAAACGCCTTCCCAGTGGGGTCAAGACTTGGGTGTGGGCCTCAAAACGCCATGTGAAGCAATTAATTGGGACATTAAGCAGTTGCTTGTGCTATGCCATAGAAAGGTGTGTATCTATACCTTCAGTAGACAGCCCTGTCATTAACCATCATTTTCTGCGACATGACCTCCTAGGCAAGTCAGGTGCACAGCCCCCCTGTGGTGACAGGAGGAATACTGTGCCCTTCTGTTATCTGATTGGGTGACATGACAGAGCAAATTAGAAAGTAGGAGCACATAGTACACCTCCTCTGACTAAAGATAGTGGAGCTCTGGAGGAGTAGAGACTAGTCAAGGTGTAGGGTGGTAAAGGTTCTGGGGTAAGTGTTAGGGTTACAGAGAGAGTTAGTTCTAGGGCAGGGGTCTCCAAACTATGGCCCTCCAGTTGTTCAGGAACTACAATTCCCATAATCATGCCTGTGAATTTCAGAGTTTTACAATGCCTCATGGGACGTGTAGTTCCGCAACAACTGGAAGGCCGTAGTTTGGAGATCCCTCTTCCAGGGCTACAGGGAGGGTTTGTGTTAGGGTACAGGGAGATTTAGATCTAGGGCTACAGGGAAGGTCAGTGTTAGGGTTACAGAGTTAGTGTAGCTCTGGTGCTACAGGGAGGGTTAGTGTTGGGGTTATAGGGAGGGAGAGTTTTACTTTTGGGGTACAGAAAGTGTCAGTGATAGGGTTATAGCTACAGAGAGGGGCAGTTTAGGAGAGTAGAAGCACATAGTACACCTCCTCTAAAGGTAAAGGAGCCCTGGAGCAGTAGAGACTAATCAAGGTGTAGGGTGCTAAACCAAAAACGAGTTTGTGTTAGGGTTGCAGGAAGAGTTAGTGCTAGGGCTACAGGGAAGGTTAGTGTTAGGGTTACTGGGGTGGGCTAGTTCAAGGGCTACAGGAGGGAGTTCGTGTTAGGGTTGGAGGGAGAGTTAGTGCTAGGGATACAGGGAGGGTTAGTGTTAGGGTTACTGGGGTGGGCTAGTTCCAGGGCTACAGGTAGGGTTAGTGTTAGGGTTACCAGGAGAGTTCGTTCTAGGGCTACAGGGAGAGTTAGTGTTAGGGTTCCTGGGGTGGGCTAGTTCCAGGGCTACAGGGAGGGTTAGTGTTAGGGTTACCGAGAGAGTTAGCTCTAGAGCTACAGGGAGGGTAAGTGTTAGGGTTACCAGGGTGGGCTAGTTCCAGGGCTACAGGGAGGGTTAGGGTTACCGGGAGAGTTAGTTCTAGGGCTACATGGAGGGTTAGTGTTAGGGTTATAAGGATTATTAGTCCTAGGGCTGCAAGGAAGGTTAGTTTTTTGGGTTACAGGGAGAGTTAGTTCTAGGGTTATAGGGAGGGTTAGTGTTAGGGTTACAGGGAGTGTTAGTTATAGGGCTACAGGGAGGGTTAGTGTTAGGGTTACAGGGAGGGTTAGGGTTACCGGGAGAGTTAGTTCTAGGGCTACATGGAGGGTTAGTGTTAGGGTTATAAGGATGGTTAGTCCTAGGGCTGCAAGAAAGGTTAGTTTTTTGGGTTACAGGTAGAGTTAGTTCTAGGGTTATAGGGAGGGTTAGTGTTAGGGTTACAGGGAGGGTTAGTGTTAGGGTTACCGAGAGAGTTAGTTCTAGAGCTACAGGGAGGGTTAGTGTTAGGGTTACCAGGGTGGGCTAGTTCCAGGGCTACAGGGAGAGTTAGTGTTAGGGTTACCGAGAGAGTTAGTTCTAGAGCTACAGGGAGGGTTATTATTAGGGTTACCAGGGTGGGCTAGTTCCAGGGCTACAGGGAGGGTTAGGGTTACCTAGAGAGTTAGTTCTAGGGCTACATGGAGGGTTAGTGTTAGGGTTATAAGGATGGTTAGTCCTAGGGCTGCAAGGAAGGTTAGTTTTTTGGGTTACAGGGGGAGTAGGTTCTAGGGTTATAGGGAGGGTTAGTGTTAGGGTTACAGGGAGTGTTAGTTATAGGGCTACAGGGAGGGTTAGTGTTAGGGTTACAGGGAGGGTTAGTGTTAGGGTTACCGAGAGAGTTAGTTCTAGAGCTACAGGGAGGGTTAGTGTTAGGGTTACCATGGTGGGCTAGTTCCAGGGCTACAGGGAGGGTTAGTGTTAGGGTTACAGGGAGTGTTAGTTATAGGGCTACAGGGAGGGTTAGTGTTAGGGTTATAGGGAGGGTTAGTTCTAGGTTTACAGAGAGATTTTTTTTTTACTAGAGCTTGAGGGAAATTGAAAACGAAATAATAGCCTAAACAAAATTGAATTTTAAAGTTTGTACTTGATGGATGGGCATCCTCAAAATCCTCAAACAACCGATGTCACTGTGGTAATCATATAAAGTGACCTTTCCTCGAAGAGTGTTAGAGAACATGTGGTTCTCCCTGTTCTCTTGTTGGTTCTGCTTCCCTAGACCTCATTGAAATCCTTTTCCTTTTGCTGTTTTTTTTTTTTTGCGATATCTTTATTGCTTCCAAGAAATCTTCAAACTGCCCTTTCCCTGTGACTAATTCGATCGGAAGAGCCATTACTGTCCCTATCACCAACTGCATCTCAAGATGGCAATTCCAGGCGGTGTGGGTTTCATTAAAGGAGCGGCCGATGAATACGATGAGACATTGCTACTTCCGCATTCTATTTTCAACGGTCACGGTTCATAGAAGACACAACCAGGTACAGAAGGAGAATGAAAAGCTTTTATTGTAAAAAAAAAAAAAAAAAGTTTTAAAAAAAATTAGCAAAAGTTCTGAAAATATTTGTAACTTTTCAAGCAGAATTTATAGTTTAGTGGCTGAATTTTCAGATGTTTTGCAATAAAAAAAGAAGATATTTTTTTCCTTTAAGCGTTTTTTTTTTTTTTTTAATCTCACTTGCCCTCCCCGGCCTAATTTACTGTCATTTTCAGTGTTGAATTTCATCCCACTGTTTATTCAGTGTAATGATACACCGTGGTATCTTTCTTAGGCAAGAGCCCCATTTGACAGGAAAAACAAACAAGGCGAAGTCGGGATTAGCTACATCAAAAAGAAAGCGTGCCTCTATCTAAATGGGGATCATCAGGCGCGTAGCCACCAGAGGCCGGACACAAAGGTTGTTATACTTGTGCTGCCCATACCTAATCAAATGTGGAACCCCACCCAAAACTTTTCTTTTTTTTTTAGTATATGGAAGAACTGTCACATTTTTATTGCTGGGGAAAGTAGATACATTATTATTATTATACAGGATTTATATAGCGCCAACAGTTTACGCAGCGCTTTACAATGTAGAGGGCGGACAGTACAATTACAATACAGTTCAATATAGAAGGAACAGGAGGGCCCTGCCCATGGAGCTTACAATCTAAAAGGAGGGGGGGAGGTGGTACAAAAGGTAATAGTTGCAGGGGATGATCTGATGGAGGTGATTCGGGTACAGTTCTTAAGTGGAGGTAGCGAAGGATTCCCCTGAATAAATGAGTTTTCAGGGAGCGCCTAAGGGCGGTGTCAGGGAAGGCATGTCGTGGTGCTGATTGTATCTCTTGGCACATACATATGCGCATGCGCAGACTGGCAAATGCCCGGGCAGATACAGTATGCATGGTTGCGGGCATCTGTCACTAATGCTGGTGCCAAGCAGGTTATTTAAGCAGGCTTCAGTATGGGCTTGTTGCTGTCTGGTATGCAGCTTCTGTGTGTTGTTCCTGACTCCCATTGACGGCTGGTCATATGGGGTGCAGGGGCGCCAACCCCCTAATCCATGCGCCTGGCCCTTAATCCACATGCAGGGCACCGGACCAATGGATTTCAATTTTTTTTTTTGTGAAGCACATGAATAGAGCCTGAGGCTCTAATTGGCTTCAAGAAGGGTGGGATCGGGGAGCAGAGCCCAGCCAGTTGTGTGACATTAGTTAATTAATATGCACTAATGTCTTCCTGTTTCTCCTACGGGACAATCAGGAAGTGGGTCCTGAGACCCGATTGGCTGATAGTCCTAAGGCCCGATTGGCCAGGAGAAGAAGTGACAGCCGGGACACGGGAGGAGACGCAGGGGGGAAGTTGCAACCTGGATGGGGTAAGTGTGGAGCTGGTGGGGGGCCTGGCGGGTGACGGGCGAGCAAAGTGGTGATCGTTTAAGCAAGCAACGAGGGGAGGGGGGTGGCTGGCTGAGTGGGGGCCACGGGCTGCCCCACAAGAGAATCGAGCACCAGCCGCCATTGGTTTGACCTCTGATCTTGATCCGGCTTACCTCTGACCTGTGTTTGTCTGCTACCTGCCCTGACCCAGGCTTGTCTTTGGATTCTGCTCTTGCCTCCGGTTTTTGCTTGATTGATCTCCCGGTGCTAACTTGGCTTGTTACCTGACCATCTTGCTGTCTGCTGTCCATGCCTGATCTGCCCAACCGTTACCAACCTGGCTTGTCTGACCTTGCACCTTGCTCATCCAGCCTGCTACAGCTTCCAGTCCAGCAAGCTTCCATCTGGTTCCTGCTTCCAGGTGCTTACTACAGTCTGGCTTCAGCCAAGCACCATGCCAGCTCATCTACTACCAGCCTCCTCTGCTGCCACTTCTACCCACTGACTGCTGTCACGCAGACTACTGGACTGATTACAGGCACTTGCCATGCTCCTATGGCTGCTGTCTCACTACTGTTGGCCCTTGAGCCGGAGCTGTACAAGAGGCCCTCCTCTACACGTCAGGCTTACTGACCATGTATGTGACAGGTGGACAGGGTAGGGGCTGACCAGATGTACTGGGGCAGGGAGTTTCAGTGGATGAGAGAGGCTCTGGAAAAGTCCTGGAGGTGAGCATAGGGGCAGGTAACAAGGGAGCTAGAGAGCAGGAGGTCTTGGGAGGAGCAGAGAGGGCGATTCCAGTAATATCTGCAGATGAAGTAGATAAATAGTGCTGGAGCCTTGAGGTTTCTTTGTTTTTTTTGTAGCACCTTCTTAGAGTAGAGTAGGCTGCTAGGTAAATGAATTGGGTCCACTGTAATCAAAGGAGCAAGGGTTGATTTATTAAGGCTTCTTAGTGTCTCACAGGCTGCTGCTCTGTTACGTCCCCCTGTCTTCTAGAGGATTCTAGAATCATAGTGGGAGCAGTGGCGGTCCGTAATGCAGGCCGGCCCCCTATCCAATGCATCCAGGCCCCTAATCTAGATGCGGGGTGCTGGATGCATGGATTCTAATGTTTTTTGTTTTTTTTGAAGCACGTGATTAATAGGCTTCAAAAAAGGGCAGGCTCGGGGCGCAGAGCACTGCGCCCTAAGTCCACACAGTTGTTTGACAACAGCAAATGAATATTTGCTATGGTCACACTGATTCTCCTCCCGGCCAATCAGGAATCGGGTCACCCATTTCCCAATTGGCCGAAAGAAGAAGCGATCCTATTGGCCTAGGAGGAGAAGGGAGGAGACGCGTGGCCGCGCCGTGATGCAGAGGAGGAGACGTAGGGAAAGGCGTCACATGGATGGGAACAGCTGCCCATTCCATAGGTGGGGTAAGTACAGGGGCTGGTAACCGACCGACTGACTGACTGACTAACCGACCAACCGGGGGGGGGTGGCTGTGGGTGCGTTGTTTGTTCCCCCCCCCAAAAAAAAATCATACCACCAGTTGCCACTGAGTGGAAGGAAGAGCAGGCAGCCTAAATATTTATGGGACTCCAGCAGCCAATCCGGTGAGCCCAGTTGGTGGTGAGAGAGCTCATAAATAGTCTGAGGCCTGAGCAGCAGAGTGCAGAGTTCCTGGGTCCAGTCCTGCTGGAGAAGACCTCTGCCTCTGGGGCATAATTCTACAAGTAGTGATTATGAAGAAACCGAGGTCCCAGCTAGCCTTAGCGGGGGGGGGGGCTATTTACAAGTTTGAGTCCAGGGATCAAGGTAGGTCTGTAGAAGCTTACTGAAGAGAGACCAGGGGGAAGTTGGTGGGAAAGAATCCAGCTGTCCGATGGTGGTGTGAATCTACATCTCTCTCTAGGAAAAGCTTGGTGGATATTGACAGTAGGCAACTGATGTTCCTGTGGGTATGTGAGCAAGTGACCCCAGTGCCGAGTTAGCGTCTGTATCCCGAGTTTGAATCCCAACCAAGACACTACTGTATTTTCCGGCATATAAGACGACCTTTTACACTAAAAAAAAACAGACAAAAAAGCGGTGGTCGTCTTAAACGCCAGGGATAAAGCGGGGGCCATCTAATACGCCAGCTGCCCGCTGGATGTCAGTTCTCCGGATGCTCGCTGAATGTGCGGTAATACTGTATACATACAGTATACACCACTGTGCCAATCCCGGCGAGCGATGTATTCTATTAATGAATACAGAGCCTGATAGGATTGGAGTAACAACCTCTGCCAATCCTACCTACAGTAGCCTGCTCGGATTTGTTTTCAGAGTCAGAGGCGCGGGTTGATGATGTTACAGCCTCTGCCAATCCGAGCAGGCTTTGTATTCATTAATAGAATGCATCGCTTGCCGTGATTGGCTCAGTGCAATATACGGTATGTATACTGTGAGACAGTATGTCACCGAAGCTACTGAACATACGGTATTACCGCACATCCAGCAGGCTGACACACTAGTCGGAAGGGGGTCGTCTTATACGTCAAGTATAGCACAAAACCAACGTTTTAAAAGGAAAAATAGGGGGTCCTTTTTATACGCCGGCAAATACGGTACCTGCACAGAGTTCTCCCTGTGGCTGCGTGAATTTCACCCGGGTACTCTGGTTTCCTCCCACACTCCAAAGACATGCTGGTAGCTTAACCACTTGCTTACCGGGCACCTAAACTCTCCTCCTGCCCAGACCAATTTTCAGCTTTCAGCGCTGTCACTCTTTGAATGACAATTGCACGGTCATACAACACTGTACTCAAATGATATTTTCATAATTTTTTTTCCACAAATAGAGTTTTCTTTTGGTGGTATTTGATCACCTCTGGGTTTTTTTTTTTGTTAAAAAATTTTTAAAATTTTGAATTTTGCAAACAGGTAATTTTTCCCCTTCATTGTACGTTGATGGGCACTGATTGAGGCTACACTGATGGGCCCATTCATGGGCTGAACTGATAGGCACTGATAGGCTGCACTGATGGGCACTGATAGGCTGCATTGATGGGCACCGATAAGGCGACACTGATGGGCACTGATAAGGCGGCACTGATGGGCACTAATAGGTGGCACTGGTGGGCACTGATGAGGTGGCACTGGTGGGCACTGATAGGTGGCACTGATGGGTGGCACTGAAGGGCATTGATAGGTGGCACTGAAGGGCACTAATAGGTGGCACTGATAGCTGGCACTGATGGGCACTGATGGGTGGCAGTGATGGGCACTGATGGGTGGCAGTGATGGGCACTGATCGTCACTGGTAGGTGACACTGATAGGCAGCACTGCTAGGTGGCACTGATGAGGCACTGATTGGCACCACTGGTGGGCATCTACAGAAGGCTACAGAATATTTATGAAGATGACACCATTGACAAGAGTCACCAATGACAAGACATTGCTGTCCTCAATGGTGTCATCTCCGTAAACATTCTGTAGCCTCCTGTAGATGTTGGACAGCCTTCACCCCTCCTTCATCAGGAACTCAGCGGTGACACATTGCTTTCAGTTGGAATCCATTATTTACCTGCAATGAAAAAGAAGAAGAGTAACCAGTTACAAGTCATTGCTCTTGTCAATGGTGTCATCTCCGTAAACATTCTGTAGACTTCTGTGGATGTCGGACAGCCTTCACCCCTCCTTCATCAATAACTCAATGACGCTATGTTGCTTCGGCTTGGAATCCATGATTTGCCTGCAATGAAACTTGAACGACCTATTGTAATTTAATAAAAAGTTATGCCCACTTTTGGTACAGCCCTCATATTCTCTAAAAGAGTATGACAACTTTTTGCAGAATTCTAAAATATAATTCAAGAATTCTAACAATGTAACTCAGAAATAAATAATAAATAACTCAGAGTTGAGAATCTTCACTTGATAATATTGTGTAACTACTAGGGCATTTTTTTTTTTTGGACAAAATCTAATATATTGGTTGATTTACTAAAGGAAAATTGGCTGTTCACTTTGCCGACCTTCAACTCATTCTCTAAAGTGAACGGTTTATCTGCCCAGTAAATCATTAATAAATCTACTCTATCATCTCAGAATTTTCACATTTTTTCATTTTATTTATTTATTTATACATATATATATATACCGTATTTTCCGCACTATAAGGCGCACCTAAAAGCCTTATATTTTCCTCCAAATCGTCTGTGCGCCTTATAATCCGGTGCGCCTTATGTGTGCACTGAGTTCAAAAATCATTCCAAATTTCAAAATAATTTCCCGCTCTGACACAGGGACTTACGCTGACAGCGATAAACCAATCAGAAAACATTGCGTAATAAGTGCAGTTTGTCTAAGGACCCCCGAAAATGGCACCAGTCAAGAGACATGCTTACGAGGCACAATTCAAACTACAGGCTATAAGTTACGCGGTTGTAAATGGGAATAGAGCAGCTGCGAAAGAATTCAACATCAATGAATCTATGGTTCGGAAGTGAAGGAAGCAAGAAAATGAACTGCGCCAAGTTAAGAAGACGAAACAGAGTTTCCGTGGGAACAAAGCGAGGTGGTCACAATTAGAAGACCAAGTTGAACAATGGATTATTGAACAAAGAACAGCCGGGAGAAGCGTCTCTACAGTCACCATTCGACTGAAGGCAATAACGATAGCACAAGACATGGGGATCGAACACTTTCAAGGAGGTCCGTCTTGGTGCTTTCGTTTTATGAAAAGGCGTCATCTCTCCATCCGCGCAAGGACTACCATGGCGCAGCAACTGCCAGCGGATTACAAAGAAAAGCTGGCCATCTTCCGCACATACTGCAGTAACAAGATTGCCGACAAAAAGATCCAGCCCAAGCACATCACCAACATGGATGAGGTCCCCCTCACTTTTGACATCCCCGTGAACCATACTGTGGAGAAAAAGGGGACCAGCACGGTATCTATACGCACCACGGGGCATGAGAAGTCAGCTTTCACTGTTGTTCTTGGTTGCCACAGTAATGGACAGAAACTACCACCTATGGTAATTTTTAAGAGGAAGACGCTGCCAAAAGAAAAGTTTCCAGCCGGAGTCATCGTTAAGGCCAATGAAAAGGGCTGGATGGACGAGGAGAAAATGAGAGAGTGGCTGAGAGAGGTGTATGTAAAGAGACCGGATGGTTTTTTCCGCACATCACCGTCCCTGTTGATCTGTGACTCCATGCGCGCCCATCTCACCGCTACTGTGAAAAACCAAGTGAAGCAAATGAATTCGGAGCTTGCCATCATTCCTGGAGGATTAACTAAAGAACTCCAACCATTGGACATTGGTGTAAACAGGGCGTTCAAAGTGAAGTTGCGAGCGGCGTGGGAGCGATGGATGACAGATGGAGAACACACCTTCACTAAGACTGGGAGACAGCGCCGGGCGAGCTATGCCACCATATGTGAATGGATTGTGGATGCCTGGGCTAAGGTATCTGCTTTAACTGTTGTCCGAGCTTTTGTGAAAGCCGGCATCATTGCTGAACAGCCACCTGGCAACGAGACTAACTCCGACAATGATGACAATGATGACAGGGAACCCGGCATGCTTGATGGCGAAATTGCCCAGCTGTTCAATTCAGACACAGAAGATGAGGACTTTGATGGATTTGTGGGAGAAGATTGATTAAACAATAATGTGAGTGTATTGTTAAATAGTATAATAAAGTACAAGTAAACTCACTGTTTTGCTTCCGTTACCTTTTTTTTTAGAGCGTATGTTTTAGCATGCGCCTTATAATGCAGTGCGCCTTATGTATGGGTCAAGTACAGAAATAGTCCCCTTAATTGATACTGCGCCTTATAATCCGGTGCGCCTTATGGTGCGGAAAATACGGTATATATATATATATATATATATATATATATATATATATATATATATATATATATAGTGTTTTTTTTATTTACAGAAATTTTATTTTTTATTTTTAATGCAAAAATTTTTTGAATATTTAATTAATTTATCCAATCATATGAAAAACAAAATCCAGAAATCCAGATCACTTTGAATATCAAGCATGTACAGATGCTTTTCAACTAAATTGCATAATTAAAGTGAATATTCACACTTTTTTTTTCATTGTGCAAAGGTTGTCAAAGAAATAGTAAATCAGCATCATTATCTAAGAATTCTGACTACTTCACTCAGAATTCTGACAAATTGGATAAGAACTAGGACACATTTTTGAGAAAATCTAATATATTGGTTGCTTTACTAAAGGAAAATTTGCTGTTCGCTTTGCAAGGGATTTTGCTCCAGAGCTTAGTAAATGTGATGAAGTTTCGCTTTGGAAAGAAAAAAAAAAACAGAATTTTTCCTTGCATGATTGTGTTATAGAAGTCAGCTGACCTTCAACTCATTCACTAAACTCTAGCAAATTCCCTTTGCAAAGTGAACAGTTCATTTGCCTTCAGTAAATCAACCCATAAGAACTAAGAACATTTTTTTTCTGTTATCTAATATATTGATTGATTTACTAAAGAAAAATTGGCTGTTCACTTTGCAAGGGAATTGGTCCAAGTGCTTTATAAACGTGGTTTACTTTGCAAGGGATTTTGCTCTAGAGCTTAATGAAAGTTTGGCTTTGCGATAAAAAAAAAAAAAAAAAAAAGAGAATTTTTTGATTGCATGATTGGATTATAGAAGTCAGCAGACCTTCAACTCATTCACTAAACTCTCTAACAAATTCCCTTGCAAAGTAAAACATTTATTTGTCTTTAGTAAGTCAACACCATTACCTCATATTTTTTAAGTTTTAATTCTATTTTATATTTTATTTTATTTTATTTATTTATTTATTTTGCATTCAGCCCCAGGGATTATCCATTAGGAACTAGTCACCACCAAGATGGAAAGAAAAACACCAGGTATATTTTTCCCCAGTCCTGATCTATTTCCTAGCCCACGTCGGTATACTTCCAATCTTTCCATCTTCATTTGTCTCATAAACCATCTGAGCTTAGTGAATGCGGTAAAGTTTCGCTTTGGAAAGAAAAAAAAAACTGAATTTTTGCTTGCTATGATTGGGTCATAGAAGTCAGCTGACCTTCAACTTATTCACTAAACTCTAATAAATTCCCTTGAAAAGTGAACAGTTTATTTGCCTTTAGTAAATCAACTCATAAGAACTAAGAACATTTTTTTTGACAAAATCTAATATATTGATTGATTTACTAAAGAAAAATTGGCAGTTACTTTTGCAAGGGTCCAAAGCGCTTAAATGTGGCGAAGTTTTGCTTTGCAAAAAAAAAGAATTTTTGCTAGCATGATTGGATTGTAGAAGTCAGCAGACCTTCAACTCATTTACTAAACTCTATATCCAATTCCCTTGCAAAGTTAACCATTTATTTGTCTTTAGTAAATCAACACCATTATCTCTTTTAAGTTTTCATTTTATTTTATTTTATATATTATTTTATATTTTATTTTATTTTATTTTATTTTATTTTATTTATTTATTATTTATTTTTAATTTTTGCATTCAGCCCAAGGGATTATCCATTAGGAACTAGTCACCACCAAGATGGAAAAAAAAAAAAAAAAAAAAACACCAGGTATGATTTTCCCCAGTCCTGATCCATGATTGGATTGTAGAAGTCAGCAGACCTTAAACTCATTCATTAAACTCTATATCAAATTCTCTTGCAAAGTTAACCATTTTAATAAAATGAACACCATTATCTCAGAATTTTTTAAGTTTTCATTCTATTTTATATTTTATTTTATTTATTTATTTATTTATTTTATTTTTATTTTTTTGCGTTCAGCCCCGGCGATTATCCATTAGGAACTAGTCACCACCAAGATGGAAAAAAAAAAAAAAACCACCAAGTATGATTTTACCCAGTCCTGATCCATGATTGGATTGTAGAAGTCAGCAGACCTTCAACTCATTCACTAAACTCTATATCCAATTCCCTTGCAAAGTTAACCATTTATTTGTCTTTAGTAAATCAACACCATTATCTCATTTTTTTTTAAGTTTTCATTTTATTTTATTTTATATATTATTTTATATTTTATTTTATTTATTTATTTATTTTTAAATGTTTGCATTCAGCCCAAGGGATTATCCATTAGGAATGAGTCACCACCAAGATGGAAAAAAAAAACACCAGGTATGATTTTACCCAGTCCTGATCCATGATTGGATTGTAGAAGTCAGCAGACCTTCAACTCATTCACTAAACTCTATATCAAATTCCCTTGCAAAGTTAACCATTTATTTGTCTTTAGTAAATCAAAACCATTATCTCAGAATTTTTTAAGTTTTCATTTTATTTTATATTTTATTTTATTTTTTAATTTTTTTATTTTTTATTTTTTTTTGCGTTCAGCCCCGGGGATTATCCATTAGGAACTAGTCACCACCAGGATTGAAAAAAAAAAAAAAAAACCCACCAGGTATAGTTTTCCCCAGTCCTGATCTATTTCCTAGCCCACGTCGGTATACTTCCAATCTTTCCATCTTCATTTGTCTCATAAACCATCTGATGATTGAGGCATCAATGCCCCAACGTCTTTGAGAGGTCTGAATTCAATCCTGCCTCCTACTGGGAACTTTCTGCTCGGGAAACCATGAGAGTATATCCTGTTATCCATTTTGCATTTCGTTTATCAGCTTCTGCGGTAGGTAGAAGTAATGCTTAGCCTCTTTTTTTTTTTTTTTTTCCACCAAGTCAATCCGCAGTCCTACTCAGATGTCATATCTTTTCAACATACCGAGAAGGACAAATCAAAAAAAAAAAAAAAAAAAAGAAAAAAAAAAAAAAAGAAACTTGGCTTTCTCTTTGCTATACATAAGCCCTGAAAAGACTTTGCTGGAAGCCAAAACAATAGCTGAAGAGACTAAAGACTTGTTCATTTGCAAAGACTCTATCACACACCTGGGTAGACGGGCTCTCCCGCTGGCCTCGTGAAGCGCTATTGTACGAATGTCAGCAGTCAGAGCCCTTAATGGTGTATACACAATCATTCTGATTAAGAACGAACAGGCGAGGGAAAAATAAAATAATAACTAAGATGCACTGCAACCAACTCGATGCTGCAACAAAAATATCTACTTTATAATAAAGCTCGATGTTTAAAAATACGTTTTCCCAAGTCTGTTGCCCTTGACTTTGTTCAAGTTTGTCTTCTTCCCGGATTAGCAAATTTTCAAATTTATAAAAAATAGTTTAAGGATCTACAAATGATATTGGTGCCTATTGGTAAAGATTAGCAATGAGCTAAGTAATTTGGGAGAAACTGTTTTTTACTGGAAAATTGCAGATTTTCCTAAATTTTTAACTTGAAAAATAGATCTCACTGGAAAATTACAGATTTTGCTATTTTTTTTTCATTTTTAAATTGATCTCACTGGAAAAATTACAGATTTTGCTAAATTTTTTTATCTTTAAATTGATTTCAATGGAAAATTACATATTTTGCAAAATGTTTACATTTTTTTTATTGATTTCACTGGAAACTTACGTATTTTGCTACATTTTTATTTTCCGGGATCAGACCAAAAAAAATGAATAAAAATATAGGACAGGTAGGATTTTTATGACACTAATGGTCTCTGTCATAAACCCTTCTCCCTGCCCCTTTTTGTTTTTGAAAAGCCAGTGGCGTGTAAAACACACCCAAAAACTCCACCCGGTACCAAAAAAAGTGCACACACATAAAGAGTGACACAAAACGTGCAACGGGTGTTACACTGGTCCTCCCTAGCAAGGACCTTACCCTGATCCCCCGGGGCGTTAGGTTCCAGACGGGGACTGATGTACTCACTGGGCCCGTCTGGCCGAAACCAGACGGACTCCCTTTCTCTGGAGGGTCTGCCGAAACAGACCCACCCATGTACTCGGTGGGGCTCCCCCGAAGGGAGACCCCATTAGAGAGGGCGAACCAAGCCAGGAGGCCTATGTCCACCCCCTCCCAAGACTTTCAGGGTAGGCCCGAGGGCCCACACCCTACTAATCACTCTGTGAAAAACATGTAACACAATCAACAAAAAAAAAATACAAAAAAGTGACAAACACGGTGAATAAATAAAAAGAAATTGGGGAGAAGGTAGTAGGAGAAGTGAAAGTGGCCATTGTGCAATACAATGGCCAGCCCTTCGGCCTGGAATAAAAAAATTCCTCTGGTCCTAGCCAAAAGGTTCGTCCCTAGAGGCAGGTGTGAAAAAAGTGTGTTGTGAAGTGACCATGGTGCCATCAATCAAAGTGACCCTCACTCACAGTGATTGTACGGCACCCCTGGACTGTCACTCCAGGGGCACATTCACCACGGGCTTTTCTCCCAACCCTGACCAACAGCCTAGTCAGCTTCTCCCTGCCCCTGTCAACCAGATAGGTTGCTAGTTAGGTTAATCAAATTTAATTCTTGTGGCTTTCTGGTAATCAGTAGAGCAGCTTGTGATTACTTTTGGCTGCTCTGTGCTCTACAGGAACAAGGTTTGATTGCTTCCCCCTGTGTTTTAAAAGTCTCCAGAATGTAGTGGGGGGGGGGGGGGGAGTCGAATGAGCAGCCTGAATTTTAATGTGGCTCCAGCCAATCCCTGGGGAAGTGTGCCCAGATGGTAGCTGGCAAGTGCATAAATAATTTGGAGCCTGAAAGAGCTAGGTTCTTTTCCTAGGAGGATAGGTTCCCACCCAGATGGGCTAAAGGGAACACAGGGGGCACCAGACCAAGTGTAGCAGAATGGATTTATTAAAAGACAATTGGCAACTTACGAATAAAACAAGCAAGTCAGTGGATGCTTTGAAACACGCCACCATATCTACCTACAATAAATATTATTCGAGGGTGGTTACGGATTCCCTCTATCTATTGCACCTATGTATTAACTTGTCTATTCCTATAGTTAGCTAGTCTATTAAAACTCTGATCACATGTTACTGTTGATATCACAATAATACAAGGTTAGCTATGAAACCAAGAACACTGCTTAATAAAACAAAGTCTTATTTATTTCCCAAGAAAATAGGAAAACACTAACATGAAAATACTAAAGAAAGATATTACAAAGCATATAACAACAGAACATATAATACAAGAACATCAAAGATACTTATCACGATGCTTTCCTTGAGATTTTGTTTCGTCAGCTGCGCTCAGATGGCAAAAGAGAGATAGCCATGAGGCTCAGGACCATCAGGCAAGAGCCATGAGCGAAGAAGGGTAGCGAGAGAGGAAGCTCTCTGACTTGTTCTGTCCTTTATACTTCAATCATACAACATCCAGACCCAATCCCATTGCCATCCCATCTAGACTTTTGATGAATCACATATTTATGGGGCAGTCCTCCTCAATATATTATATTACTGCCCGTCCTGCTGTATTGATCTCTAGGGGCAGCATTGTCCATGTCTATGTATCCTGGTCAACCTTCAATGCCTTTGATCTTTTGATCTTCTGTAGCAGGACACTCATCAATCATCTTGTCACCTATGGTCCCTTTCAAGTTTGCGTTATAACAACAGACAGTCCGGAGCCAAGCGTTGTTCAGCCTTGATGGAAGCCTGAACTCTTCTTTCAGATATGCTACAAAGACATTCCAGACCCCCCCCCCCATAAAAGCAAAGACTTGGTTGTATCAACCAGAAAGAAACTCCATAAATATGATATTAAATCGTGTTGCTTGCCAACAGGCTCCTTCCACGTTCCACGCTGGTCACCGCTGCTTCCAGACAGCGATCTTCTGTCTTTCAACGGGTTGTTTGTCAAGAAGGGGCCACCAAGAAGAAGAAGCCAGCCCTCTGACGTAGGAAATGAGGATGGTAGCAAGAGACCCAGCATGCAGCGGTGGAGCAATGGGTTACAGCCAGCAACACTGGTTTCCCTGGGTAGTTGAGTATGTTTTTTAAAGACAACTCAGCAGACGAGGTAAAATGGGATGGGGAAAAAATGTAAGGAAGACGTGAAGTTCCTCTTTAAGTACAGTTCACAAACATTAGTCCTGCATTGTATGTTAGGATGGCGAGGGACCACCTACAAGCCGAAGAAGAAGAGAGCACCAAAATCTGCCATAGCAAGAAATCTGCATAGTGGCGGTGGTGGTTGTGGTGGGGAAGGAGGGGGGTTCTGTCCCATGGCAAAGGGTATTTTATTTTTTTTTTAAACTTGGAGTTAGGGTTTAAGGCTATTTTTGGCTTTTGAGTCCTTAAATGGTTCCTGAGCATTCTGGAAAGTCTCCCGGACCCATTGGCCTCATTATTTTATGTGTTTTTTTTTTTATAACAGAAAGAAAACAAAGCAAACAAATAAGTAAAAAAAAAAAAAGTTAATGTGACAGTACACAACAATCAAATACAAAAATAACAAAATACATTTAAAAAAGTGCTGACTGAAAAAAAGAAACTAATCCTAAAGAGCAACTCAACTTTTGTTGAGAAGAAGACAACCTTCCATTCCACTGGGTGATCAATGCACATTACATGGATTTTAGCAAACTTTGTAGCAGATTTCTACCTTTTGTTGAGAAGAAGAAATGTTTGTCTCACCATGTCCTTTGAAGACTGATCCTGAACAGCAATTTGGAATCGTGGGCAGAATTGCTAGACATGAACGGGGGCCTCAGTGTTCTGATGAGAAAGGCATCCCTTTAGAAATATTAAACCCTTGGGGAGCGTGTAACCAAAACTGAAATCCCTATTGCAGAGGATGCTGAATATTTGATTTAAAAGTATTGGGAAAATCAGTGAGCCAATCACACTAGCAGGAAATTACATTTGAACACTTTTGGGGTCGTTCTGTACACCAACGGTGTACAGAATGTCCCTAGGTTGCTGTATTTATTTGAATTTTACAATATTTTGAAACTGTAGCAGCAGCAGATTGAATTTGAAAAATGATTTTATTAACATTATATTACAATATGGCTCGTGCAGCAAATGTGATAATATTTTTTTTACATTTTTTTATTTTTTATTTTTATTTTTTCACTAAAATGGAATTAAACACACACTAATAATAAAAAATACATTTGTTTTATTACTGATTATTATTTGTTTTTGTTGTGGAAAATGTTATATTAATGTGTTGTCATAAATCTCCCAGTGTGTGTTCAACCACAGCCCGTTCTAAAGAACTGACTGGGGCAGATCGACGCTGGCTGAGACCTGTTAGGTAGTGGAAAACTTCCTGGTGTTTGGAGAGAGGTGTTTGCGGAGAGAGGACATGTCCGCCAGCAAAAGGGCCCCTGTGCAATGCACAGAACGATCGTCTGGTTGGGATGTGCTCGCTCTGCAAAGACACCATCTGTTTAGAGGTGTTTTGCTCTTGTCACCCCTGGTATGCCTGATCAACATGTTTGGAGTGCCATGACGTACACCTGCAGATGGTCTCCCATGCACAAGGAACTTTAGTCATCGTCATTTAGTATATTGTATCATGTCCTGTAGTAATTGGTTGCTTTGTGTTCTGTTGTTAAATCCTTATATGGTCACTTACATCTTGTGAGGTCACAAGCTTTGTAAGAGGTGTGTTTGGCTGTTGGAGGCTGAACCCTCGAGCTGTGGGACCTCCTATTGATATGCTAATAAAGTGGCTCACTCAGACAGCAGAGGGGGCTGGCGAGCAGTGTGTTTTTGGAACTTGAACGAGGAGGATGTGATTATTTGTTTAGTTGGTTGGATGGGGCACACACCAGAGGATGGATACGATCAAAAGGTGAGATGGTATTATATCATTTAGACGAAATTGTTATTATGATTAGAAACAGGAGATTTGGCTGTGTTCTTTGCGTACAACCAAATTTCGCTGACATTTTAAAATTAGTTTTTTCAAATGAATTTTACAAAATAATATTCAATAAAATTGACCAAAAAAAAAAAAACGACTTTCCCTTTAGGTTAATTCCAAAGAGAAAGGCATCCCTTTAGAAATATTAAACCCCCTGGGGAGCATGTCACCAAAACTGAAATCCATATTGCAGAGGATGCCGAATATTTGGTTTAAAAGTTCTGGGAAAATCAGTGAGCCAATCTTACTAGCAGGAAATTAAATTTGAACATTTTTGCGGTCATTCTGTACACCAACGGTGTACAGAATGTCCCTAGGTTGCCGTATTTATTTGAATTTTACAATGATTTGATACTGTAGCGGCTGCAGATTGAAATGGAAAAATAATTTTATATTACAATATGGTTTGTGCAGTAAATGTGATAGTATTTATTTTTTAATTTTTTTATTTTTTATTTTTTATTTTTAACTAAAATTAAATTATCCATTATTAAACACACACTAATAATAAAAAAATACATTTGTTTTATTACTTATTATTATTTGTTTTAAAATAATTTTTTTCAAACAAATTTTACAAAATAATATTCAATAAAATTGACCAAAAAAAACGACGTTCCCTTTAAGTTAATTCCAAAATTTCAAACCTTTAAAATTGTAAAAAAAATAAATAAATTTGGGTTACAGTGTGATTGCTCAGTGACAGTTTAGGAATCAGCAGCTGTCAGAGTTCCCACCATGTGCGGTCTGCGAGAGGCTACTTTATCTAGACAATTTCCAACATTTTCAGGAGCCCAGCAGGCAACAGTGAATGTTTTGACGCATTAGGTGAGTCTTAATGCAGAATAAAGTGTCTGGTCTTCTCTGAGTGTCCTATGGGGATCTACATGTCGCCTTTAGAAAGGGACATCGCTCGCCGCTGGAGAACCGCGAGAAAAGGAAAACTCTGACAAAAAGCAAAGTTAGTACCAAGAAACAAAACTTTTGGAAAACTAAAGTATTTGTTGTTTTTTTAAAGCTGAGCTCAAGGCTGACATAAAAGCCAAAAAATTATTGCAGTTCTGTATTTACTAATACATCATTGCCCACCTCTCCTGTCCTCTGGAAGGTTTTACCCCCTTCATGACAATGACTGTTTTTTTTTTCTATTCAGCTACTTGGCTAACTGGCAATTGCGTTGTTATGCAACAGTGTACCCAAATGAAATGTATATCATTTAATTTCCACACAAATAAAGCTTTCTTTTGGTGGTATTTGATCAACACTGGGATTTTTATTTTTTGCTATATAAATGAAAAAAAGACAAAAAATGTTGAACTGACAACATGATGCTGCCACCACCACCATGTTTCACTGTGGAGATGGTGTGTTCAGGGTGATGTGCAGTGTTAGTTTTCCGCCACACACAGCGCTTTGCTTTTAGGCCAAAAAGTTAAATTTTGGTCTCATCTGACCAGAGCACCTTCTTCCACATGTTTGCTGTGTCCCCCACATGGCTTCTCACAAACTGCAAACAGGACTTCTTATGACTTTCTTTCACCAATGTCTTTCTTCTTGTCACTCTTCCATAAAGGGCAGATTTGTGGAGAACACGACTAATAGTTATCCTGTGGACAGATTCTCCCCCCTGAGCTGTGGATCTCTGAAGCTCCTCCAGAGTTACCATGGACCTCTTGGCTGCTTCTCTGATGAATGTTCTCCTTGCCCGGTCTGTCAGTTTAGGTGGACAGCCATGTCTTGGTAGGTTTGCAGTTGTGCCATACTCTTTCCATTTTCGGATGATGGATTGAACAGAGCTCCGTGAGATGTTCAAAGCTTGGAATATTTTTTTTATAACCTAACCCTGCTTTATACTTCTCCACAACTTTATCCCTGACCTGTCTGGTGTGTTCCTTGGCCTTCATGGTGCTGTTTGTTCACTAAGGTTCTCTAACAAACCTCTGAGGGCTTCACAGAACAGCTGTATTTATACTGAGATTAAATTACACACAGGTGGACTCTATTTACTAATTAGGTGACTTCTGAAGGCAATTGGTTCCACTATATTTTAATTAGGGGTATCAGAGTAAAGGGGGGCTGAATACAAATGCACCCCACACTTTTCACATATTTATTTGTAAAAAAATGTTGAAAACCATTTATCATTTTCCTTCCACTTCACAATTATGTGCCACTTTGTGTTGGTCTATCACATAAAATCCCAATAAAATACATTTATGTTTTTGGTTGTAACATGACAAAATGTGGAAAATTTCAAGGGGTGTGAATACTTTTTCAAGGCACTGTATAATTGAAAATGGATCAGTAAAATGCCAGGATAGTACATGTAGCAAGATCCCAGGTCTAATGAGAATCTCCAGAGCCAAGAGCTGCTGACATCCTTCCATATAAAGTGGGTTGTAAGGCCAGGACACCCTTAGATAGTTGCAATGTTAATTGGCAGACTCCGAGACTTCTACAGGTAGACAGATATGCAGGGAAAGGCATCCAGCAAGACACCACATCTGCATGAGTAGGAATGATGTCTCCTATGGTAACAGTCTTAGAACAGTTCCTAACCCAAGTTGTAATGAACTCCTTTACTTTCTCTACAGTCACTTCTTGTAGGTCCTCAACCCACTGAGCTCCGAGTCTCTCTCACTAGACTTGCTGATTCACTGCCACCGAATCCCTTGAGCTCTTCCAATCTTCACTTAAGTATCTTTATCAAGCGTCAGCCCCACTTCTCTGCTGGGTCCCTAGCCTGGCACTCCAGATACTTCTCAATAGGGATGGGCGAATGGTTCGGCCCGAGCATAAGTTAACCCCCGTCTGATGCCACGGGGAAGCCACGGTGAAGCCCCCATGGTGTCAGAGGGGGGAGGGGTCACCCGTTTACATCACCGGGTGGCTCTGCCCTCAGCTATATAACAGCTGTCACCAGAAGAAGCGTCACTCGGCGGGAGCCTCCCATGGAGGCGGAACTGTTGCGGCTTTTTTTTTTTGTTTCAGTCCATCGGGCGGCGTGAATTTTACATCGCTGGACATTTTAATTTTTTTTTTTTTAATAAAGGACTTGTCCCAAGCTGTCTCTTGTCTTTTTTACCATTTTTGACACTTTTTTTGTGAAATGGTAGGAGTACAATGTACCCCGTTATCAATTCACATGGGGGGGCCGGGATCTGGGGGTCCCCTTGTTAAAGGGGGCTTCCAGATTCCGATAAGCCCCCCACCCGCATATCTCCACAACCACCGGGTAAGGGCTGTGGGGATGAGGCCCTTGTCCTCATCAACATGGGGACAAGGTGCTTTGGGGTCAGGCCCCAAAGCACCCTTCCCATATTGAGGGCATGTGGCTTGGTACAGTTCAGGGTTCTCTCGTCCCCCCTCTTTTCCTGCAGCCTGCCAGGTTGCGTGCTCGGGTAAGGGTCTGGTATGGATTTTTGGGGGGACCCCTACGCCATTTTTTTTAAAATTTGGCACAGGATTCCCCTTAATTTCAATATCAGACCTGAAGGGCCTGGTATGGATTTTGGCGGAGACCCCCACACAATTTTTTTTTTTTAATTTTGGTTCGGATTCCCCTTAATATTCATACCAGACCCAAAGGGCCTGGTAATAGACTGGGGGGGGGGGGACCCATGCCCTTTTTTTCAATGAGTTTTACCTATATTGACGTGACGCGACAATTCATTGTAACATTGCTGTTACAATGATGATCATTGTAACAGCAATGTTTTGAACTGTCATAAATAGGTTACATTCATAACAGCTGTGATTAGTAGTGATCTGTGATTGGCTACAGCTAATCACACCATACAGGGTGCTGTGACTGGCCCAGGTACCATGTGATAGCTGTGGGCCAATCACAGCATCACTCAAGAGAAAACACAGCTGTTATGAATGAAATTCATTCATAACAGCTTTGTTGACATTGTGATCAACCTGGATACCAAGATCCGCAATCCGCTGTGTCCACAGGAGCGGTATGCTGCTTACCCCGGGTGACACACAGAGCACCCCCTAACCCGGAACAGGCTGGATGACGTACATGTACATGTTTTAACGTGCTCGTGCCGGTCGCCTACATTAACCACTTAAGGACCGAGCTTCATTGTTTTTTTTTTTGCTAGAACATAACTTAGAACCCACAAATATTATACATTTTTTTTCTAACACCCTAGAGAATAAAATGGCGGTCGTTGCAATACTTTCTGTCTCATCGTATTTCCACAGCAGTCTTACAAGCGCACTTTTTTGGGAAAAAATACACTTTTTTGAATTAAAAAAATAAGACAACAGTAAAGTTAGCCTTATTCTTTTTTATATTGTGAAAGATAATATTACACCGAGTAAATTGATACCCAACATGTCACGCTTCAAAATTCCGTGGAATGGCGACAAACTACCTTTACCCTTAAAAATCTCCATAGGCGACGTTTAAAAAATTCAACAGGTTGCATGTTTTGAGATACAGAGGAGGTCTAGGGCTAGAATTATCGCTCTCGCTCTACCAATCGTGGCGACACCTCACATGTGTGGTTTCAACACCGTTTTCATATGCGGGCGCTACTCACGTATGTGTTCGCTTCTGCACGCGAGCTCGGTGGGACGGGGTGCGTTTAAAACATTTTTTTTTTCTTATTTATTTTACCTTTTATTTTTTATTTTTACACTGTTCTTTTAAAAACAAAAATGTGTCACTTTTATTCCTATTGCAAGGAATGTAAACATCCCTTGTAATAGAAAAAAGCATGACAGGACCTCTTAAATATGAGATTGGGCGGTCAAAAAGACCTCAGATCTCATATTTACACTAAAATGCAATAAAAAAATAAATAAATAAAAATGTTGTCATTTAAAAGTTAAAAAAACAAAAATGGCCCTTTAAGAGTTACGGGCGGAAGTGACGTTTTGACGTCGCTTCCACCCTGCAATGGTATGGGGACGGGTGGGGGCCATCTTCCCCTCACTCGTCTCCATGCCACTGACATGAGAGGATCCGATAGTCTCCGCCGCTGCCGACAGTACCAGTAAGCGGCGGAGGGCACTGGAGCACAGCGGGAGTAGGGCCCCTTCTCCCGCCACCTATAAAAGTGATCTTGCGGCAAATCCGTCGCAGAGACCACTATTATCGGAAACCGGACCGCCGGCTGAAAAAGAGGATACCGGGGTTATGGCAGCTAGCTGCTGCCATAACAATGTTATTCCTCTTCAAAGTTAGGATGTATATCGGCGTGCAGCGGTCCGGAAGTGGTTAAATGCACTGTGGGTGGCAGTGGTGGCCCGTAATGCAGGGCCCAGGGGGGGCCACACCCCTAATACATGTGTCCAGTCCCCTAATCTACTTGCAGGGCGCTGGACGCATGGATTCCAATGGGATTTTTTTTAATTGAAGCACATGATTAGAGCCAGAAGCTCTAATAGGCTTCAAATAAGGGTGGGCTTGGGGCGCAGAGCACTGCGCCCCAAGCACACCCACTTGTGTGACAATAGTGAATAAATATTTGCTACTGTCTTCCTGATTCTCCTCCCGGCCAATCTGAGACCCGTCAACCGATTGGCCGAAAGGAGAGACGATCCTACCTAGGAAGAGGAGACACAGGGGAAGCCACTGCCCGTGACCTAGATGGGGTAAGTGCGGGGTTGGTGACCGACCGAACAGGGGGTGGCAGGGTTTGAGGGTGACCCAACCAAACAGGGGGGGGGCGGGTGCATTGTTTGCCGCCCCGCAATAATATTTACCACCAGCTGCCACTGGTTGCAAGTGGTTAAACCTGAACTCACAAAAAATTTTCATCTAAATATATTCCTCAATAGCCAAAAAGGATATAAAACCACTTTGTGAAAGTGGAGAATACTCCCCCTGAGGGGACTTTAATGGCCGAAATGACAGTACGTCAAAAATAGAGTATGAAAAAGTTATACAAAATGTATTGAAAAATAAAATAATGAAAGTCGCTAACACCATCAAAAGTCAACATGAATACATGGAAACATAGGAACATGGAAGCTCTAAAGCGGTCACAGGACTACTGTGATGGGAGTCACCATGGCAGAACATGCAGACCACACCCGACACATTTCAGAAACTTCTTTCTTCAGGGGTGTATAGATAAGTAGAGCAGGTTACTTATGTTGACAGGATAAATGCAGACACTTATTACAACCACAGATTAGTCTAAAAGCCAGACAGTCATGTCCCAACCAGGCTCTGTGTGGTGCAGCCAATGCTTCCAAAGATGGTACCAAACAGTGAACGACCAGCGAGACCAGCAAAAAGGTTATATGCACCAAAATAAGGGCAATGGTGTATTAAAGAGTCTGTAACTCAAAAGAGGGTCCTCGCAGTCTAGTCACATGAAGAAAAATAGATGCAGTCTGCTCCCCGAAGGGACACTCGGCATAATGTTGCTTGGGGGAAGATGATTGCTAAAGTCCCATCCGAGGGAATTTTCTCCACTTTCTAGATTTATTGGGATGTAGGCCCATTCCATCAGTCAACCACACACTTCCTTTTTTGATTTAAACCACTTTGTTTGCATCAAATGCCTTTAGAAACCCAGGTATTACCTTGAAAAAGTACTGAGTACTGAGCTGCACATAGCCTGTGCAGAGCTTTGGGAGGAACCCAGCAGGCTCCACCCACAATAGAAAACTGCAGGAGGGGGCGGAGACAAGACCAATCCCTTTGCACAAGGAGAGAGCGCAGCAGTGAGCGGTCTTTATTACAGGAAGTCTTACACTGGATTACTGCACAGATCTGGAAGAAATTCACAAAGCGCACCGAGATTCAAAGAATACACAGGATGAATTGATTTAGGTAATATTTGCATATTCTGAAGTTAAAGTGATTGTGAACATTTTTTTTTTTTCATTAAAATAATAAACATGTTATACTTACCTGCTCTTTGTAATGGTTTTGCGATGAGCAGCCCCGATCCTCCTCTTCTCAGGTCCCCCCGCTGACGCTCCTGGCTCCTCCCTCCCTTGGACAGTAAAGAAGTTTGACCATTTCATCCATTGTGTGTTGAGGGAGCTCCCCTTTAAACGTTGCATCCTATGACCAAAGAACCGGAGCATTCCCAAAATATGTCTACAAAATAGTAACCTGCCATCCTGCAAGAACCCAACCGCTGTCAGTGGATCCAGGTCCCGCTCTAGCCATGTTGTTTATTTATATTCAAAATGTGCTATTTTTAGCGGAATAATGTTTCAGATTTTCCCCTTCCATGCATGCCTCAGAAATCACAAGTGCCTATGGGCTGCCTCCGACCCCAGGTCTTCATACTTGGAATAACTGAAAAGGATAACCTCTTACCGCCAGTGTTTCCCTGACACTCATCAGAAAGCTGATGTAGGTTGGAATTACCTAATAAATACAAAGAATCTTCGTCAATGTAATACAACTTTGCTGTTTACTTATGTTTGATGGAAACTGTCCTTCCATGCATTATATTCCTGAAGACTTCTTTTAAAGGATTAGTAATATGAACGATGCATTTGGACTCTCGAAGCTTCTAAAAAATGGGGCAACTATGCTGAAGATAAGTCTTGGTATAATAATTAAGATCTGGGTTTTTATCCTGCTCAGCAGTGGACAGACTGCTCCTGGCCACCATTAAAGGACACTCCTAGGAGATAATAGACCAGAAGACTTGTTTTAGATATAGAAAGCCCCTCCCATGAGGAGCATCTGGTCTACAGCAGGGCAGGATGTAAGCACAGCTCTGGGAGGCTGCAGGCCATGCTGCTGGAAACTGGACTTATCTTCAGTAAAGCCCAACATATTGACGTTGTCAGAGGCTGCTGGGCGGGCATCACAGTGGCTTAGTGGTTAGGTTTTTCCTTTGCTTGCATCTGTTTCCTCCTACACTCCACAGACATGGGTTAATTGGCATACTATACTGTATGTATGATAAAAATACTAATAATTGTGTGCTAAATTTTGAATATAAACTTAATAATGAACTCCAGTGAATGTGTGACAAACCGTGGTCTAAAATATATATATATATGTATATATATATATATATATATATATATATATATATATATATATATATATATATATATATATATATATATATATATGTGTGCAAAAAGTCCATATGCACAATGAAATAAATAAATAAAAACTCTTGATTGCTGAAGAAACGTGAAGAAACTCAATCCATGCTCTGTGACAGTCTCTTTTAATAATAATCCACAGACGGGTCCGCTTGATCGTACACAAGTTTTTTCGGTCGTACACAAGTTTTCAGCTAATGGCTCCAGGAATTCCAGCACCTTTCCATAGAAAATTTGATGGAAACTGGAATTTATTTCTCCACAATACAGTTTCTCAAAGCAAATAAAACATAATCATCGTGCAAGATTGATTAAAAATACTTGTCACTGGCTCCTCCTGACGCATTGCGTCACAGGTCACGTGACTTTCTCTAGGGAAATATATTTCCCTTGAGAAAGTCAAGTGACCTGTGACACAACATGTCGGGAGAAGCCGGTGATTACATTTGCGGTGTCTCGTTGCTCTGGATGTGTGGTGAGGAGGAGAGCTGTCCTAATACCTATCCGGTACTTAACCAATCGTTCTATGTGGTTTTATCTCTGCTCTAATGTGAGTGAATTTGAGAAACTGTATTGTGGAAAAGATATATTTTCTATGGAAAGGTCCTGGCATTCCTGGAGCCACTAGCCAAAAACTTGTGTACGACCGAAAATTGTGTACGATCGTCTGTGAATTATTATTAAAAGTACCAATAGACCCAAGGGGGTCTTTGATTAAGGTGAGCAGGCATTGCACACGGAGGTGGTGGTGATTACCTATTAGCACTTATTTCTGCAGAGACTGTCACAGAGCATGGATTGAGTTTATCCACATTTCTTCAGCAATCAAGAGTTTTTATTTATTTATTTCATTGTGCATATGGACTTTTTGCATATATATATATGTATATTTTTTTTAGATCACGGTTTGTCACACATTCACTGGAGTTCATTATTAAGTTTAAATTTGAAATTTAGCACACTCTTATTAGTATTTTTATTATTCACTTTATATGTGGTTCCAGAACACATTTCAAATAGTTGCAGCTGTTTTTCATGAATACAATTAGTCACATTATTTATAGTTTGCAGGTTTTTTTTACTCATATAGGCGCTTTAGTAATTTATTTCACAAATTTTATTTATACTGTATTTATGAATGTGAGTTAGGGAGTTTAGATTGTAAGCTCCTCGAACGGTAGGGACTGATGTGAATGTACAATATATGTAAAGCTCTGCGTAAATTGTCAGTGCTACAGTATATAAATACCTGTAATAAAGAAGTAAATATACATAATGAAACTTTGATTTTATTTTAACACCTTCATGCTGACCGTCTCCTGGCCCTTTAAAGTTGTTGTAAACCCTTACACACCACCTGTGCCTACAGGTAAGTCTATAATAAGGCTTACCTGTAGGTACCGTGAATATTTCCTAAACTTGCACCGTTTAGGAGATATTCACTGTATCAGCATGTGCTGACGTCATCGGCACATGCGCACTGAAGAAATGGCTCGCTCGTGCCGTTTCCTCAGCTGCGGCGGCTCCCGCGCGAAATGTCTCTGGGAGACATGACGCTGACCACAGCGGTGTGCCGGGGCTGCTGTGCGGGCTTCGATCTAAGGTAAGTATTTCATAATGAGCTAGTATGCTATGCGCACTAGCTCATTATGTCTTTGTCTTGCCGGTTTTTATTTATTTTTTTCGTGGGTTTACAACCACTTTAAGGGTTCCAAAAGCCGGGAGGCAGGAGGTGGACATTTAGGTCATGTGACCGCTGTGATTGGCTGTCACAGCGGTCAAATGATCGGAAAGCTCCCGATCGCTAGTATGCATCGGGAGCTTTCCGTTGCCAGTTGTTTGACCTCTTGTCTGCTGCTTTAATTATGTCTCTGGCTTGACAATCTTCCTTCCAATACTGCCTGAACACTGCCTTCCCTGACCTCTGCCTTTTAACAGTATATGTTCTTGGTTGTCAATCTGGAGCTTTGCTTCAGATGCCTTTCAGTTTATCAGTTGGGGCAAAACCAGAGGGCCCGGACCTGGATGGGTTATGAAGGTAAGGGTTATGAAGCAAAACCTAAGCCTTTGCATTCAGGATTCTGGTGATGACCAGAGCTTGTTTTCAGCTGGAGCTTGATGGAACTCAGTCTTCCTTGGTGAAGTCTTGGTGGAACACAGATCTGATCTCCCGAGTGGTTCCCACTAAGTGTAAAATGGGGACAAGAGAGATGCAGGTGAGAGAGGGTGAATCCAACTACAGTGTGTGGGAGGTACTAGAGCCGACTGGGTGCTTCAGCTTAATACAGCAACAAAAGTAAGACACGTGGAAGATGGTGGAGCTTTTAAGGAAGTGGAGAGAAGATGGGGTCAGTGAATGGGGGGGGGTTCAGGCAAAGGTCAGAGCTGAAGAGGGGTGAAAGTGAGATGTGGATGGGGGATGTAGAGGTAAGCAGCTGTGGAAGAAGGCTGAACGCTGTACTGTGTGTGTAGCACACCCCTGAACTCTTCACTCTGTGTGCAGGGCACCCCTGAACTGTGCACTCTGTATGCAGGGCACCCCTGAACTCTCCCATCTGTGTGCAGGGCACCCCTAAACTCTGCACTCTGTATGCAGGGCACCCCTGAACTCTGTATGCACGGCACCCGAACTCTGCACTCTGTATGACAGGCACACCTGAACTCTGCACTCTGTGTGCAGGGCACCCCTAAACTCTGCACTCTGTGTGCAGGGCACCCCTGAAACCTGCACTCTGTATGCAGGGCACCCCGAACTCTGCACCCTGTATGCAGGGCACCCCTAAACTCGGCATTCTGTATGCAGGGCACCCCTGAAACCTGCACTCTGTATGCAGGGCACCCCTGAACTCTGCACTCTGTATGCAGGGCACCCCGAACTCTGCACCCTGTATGCAGGGCACCCCTGAACCCTGCACTCTGTATGCAGGGCACCCCTAAACTCTGCACTCTGTATGCAGCGCACCCCTGAACCCTGCACTCTGTATGCAGGGCAGCCCTAAACTCTGTACTCCGTATGCAGGGCAACCCCAGACTCTGCACTCTATGTGTAACCATCCCCCCACCACCACCAAACCCTGCACTCTGTACATAATGCACTTCTGGTTTTTAATGCCCCTTTAAAACCCTAGCACTGTTAGTGAAATTGGACCACACCCACTATTTGATGTGGTTTGGAGGGTGTGTGTGGTGGGGGAGGGGTTTTGGGGGGTCGTGATTGAGTTCCTGCACCTATTTTCTGAGAAAAAAAAAAGCCCAGGTGATGACCAATTACTTCATACCCTCTATGCAGTGGGGAAGCTTACTTCTACCATTGGTGACCCAGATGGTCAGCACCAACCTGCAATACTCTTTTATTCAATGATCTTATGCTTCATTGACTGCACCATCACTCCAAAATAAGCCCAATAATTGTACAAGCAATGCAAATATTTCAACATTTTCTGAGTAATTGCAAACAGAAGAACACTACAACAAGTAAAAAATGATATAAAATGTTGCCTTGTTTTCCTGTACTCCGCCATTCAATCGGTCTGTAATCGAGCAGTTAGAACAATATCCTATTCATGAACCTAAGGAAAACACGAGCCATTGTAGTTTAATATGCAGAAGGCTGCAGAGAAAATAGCTCCTAATTGGAACAGATGCACGGCATTCCGATGCAAATTCACAATTCCTTGTTGATCAAAACCAGGTACAGTGCGCTGGTTCCATTTAGGCAACAACTTTCACATTGTATTAGTGTACACAGAATTAACTAATAAGATGCAAAAGTCAGTAACACGATCCGCGGCCCGTCTCAGATTTGGAAATTAATTTTTTTTCGATTTTATTATATTAAGGCCAAGATGCCTCAAAGCCAATTTTGTGCTTTATTGATTGAAGGTGAGGGGGGAGAATTAATTACAGTTGACGTACTTGAATAAGGTGAGGTTGGAGGTAATGGGGACGGAGTTGCAAGCCTGAACTGAAATATTATCAGGACCGGCATTTAAAGGGTGAATCCACACCGTACCTTAATGTCAAGTGCAATTTCTCTGGATGCAAGTCCTTGCCAGTGGCTTTTTATTCTACCTGCTTTTGTATTGCATTATACAGTGCCTTGAAAAAGTATTCATACCCCTTGAAATTTTCCACATTTTGTCATGTTACAAACAAAAATGTAAATGTCTTTTATTGGGATTTTATGTGATAGACCAACACAAAGTGGCACATAATTGTGAAGTGGAAGGAAAATGACAAATGGTTTTCAAATTTGTTTACAAATAAATATGTGAAAAGTATGGGGGGGCATTTGTAGTCAAAACTTTGTAGAACCCCCTTTCTCTGCAATTACAGCTGCAAGTCTTTTTGGGGATGTCTCTACCAGTTTTGTACATCTAGAGAGGGACATTTTTTCCCATTCTTCTCTGCAAAATATCTCAAGCTCTGTCAGATTGGATGGAGAGCGTCTGTGAACAGCAATTTTCAAGTCTTGCCACAGATTCTCAATTGGATTTAGGTCTGGACTTTGACTGGGTCATTCTAACACATGAATATGCTTTGATCTAAACCATTCCATTGTAGCTCTGGCTGTATGTTTAGGGTCGTTGCCCTGGTGGAAGGTGAACCTCCGCTACAGTCTCAAGTCTTTTGCAGACTCTAACGGGTTTTCTTCTAAGATTGCCCTGTATTTGGCTCCATCCATCTTCCCATCAACTCTGACCAGCTTCCCTGTCCCTGCTGAAGAAAAGCATCCCCACAACGTGATGCTGCCACCACCATGTTTCACAGTGGGGATGCTGTGTTCAGGGTGATGTGCAGTGTTAGTTTTCCTCCACACGTAGCATTTTGCTTTTAGACCAAAAAGTTACATTTTGTTTTCATCTGATCAGAGCACCTTCTTCCACATATTTGCTGTTTCCTCCACATGGCTTCTCGCATACTGCAAATAGGACTTCTGGGACTGAAAATGGCTTTCTTTTAACAGTGGCTTTCTTCTTGCCACATTCCATAAAGGTCAGATTTGTGGAGAGCACGACTAATAACTGTCCTGTGGACAGATTCTCCCACCTGAGCTGTGGATCTCTGCAGCTCCTCCAGAGTTACCATGGACCTCTTGGCTGCTTCTCTGATGAATGCTCTCCTTGCCCGGCCTGTAAACCTAACCCTGCTTTAAATTTCTCCACAACTTTATCCCTGACCTGTCTGGTGTGTTCCTTGGCCTGTATGATGCTGTTTGTTCACTAAGGTTCTCTAACAAACCCCTGAGGGCTTCACAGAACAGCTGTATTTATACTGAAAATAAATTAAATTACACACAGGTGGACTCTATTTACTAATTAGGTGACTTCTGAAGGCAATTGGTTCCACTAGATTTTAATTAGTGGTATTAGAGTAAAGGGGGCTGAATATAAATGCATGCCACATTTTTCAGGTATTTATTTGTAAAACAATTTGAAAACCATTTATCATTTTCCTTCCACTTCACAGTTATGTGCCACTTTGTGTTGGTCTATCACATAAAATCCCAATAAAATACATTTACCTTTTTGGTTGTAACGTGACAAAATGTGGAAAATTTCAAGGTTTATGTATACTTTTTCAAGGCACTGTATGATGATGATGATTATTATTATTATTTTTTTTTTGGGGGGGGGTATTCAGAGTTCAGTTCCCCTTTATCGTTACATAGCAGGGAAAGTGAAGATTTTTCTACAGTAAAAAAAAAAAAACATTAAATATCAGCAGCCTTTTCTTTTAATGTATGCTATTTGAATGGAAACATGTAACAAATATAAGGTTGGTGTTACCATAATACTACGACTTTTAATTTACTTGTCTTCATTGACTTTTAAATTCTGAATTCTGACTCTGAAACTCAGAATTTTGTTTAATAAATTTTAGGATGGCCACAGGGCTCTTGTGTACAGCCGCAAAAGTGGAAATACACTTTAGGAAAACTGCACACAGTAAGGTATGATACCAAAGATACTGAAAATTATATTTGGAGTTTACATACATTTAATCCCTTTACAATAACCATATGCAAAACTGGTAAAACTCATTGGAAGAGAGAGGACTGTGATATGGATTTGTGACAAGTTCAAAAAGGCACCAACATCCCTGAATATTCAATAGATACAGAGAGATTTTTTGGGGGGATTTTATGTAGTCAGTCATATACATCGTGCTTATAAACATATCCCCTGAGGAAGCCCACGGTTGTGAAACATGTCGGGATAACTGCATAACCATCACCCTCTATGTGATAATCTAACTTCCTCTTTGATGGCATACTATAAGACAAGTTGTTTTTGATGTTTATAGATGTACAATATTAACAACACGTTTAATTGCCTATCTTTGTAATAATAAAATATATTTTTATACATATAAATTCTCTGTAGTCATATACATCGTGCTTATAAACATATTCCCTGAGAAAGCCCACGGTGGCAAAACATGTGGGGATAACTACATAACCGTCACCCTCTATGTGATAAGCTAACTTCCTCTTTGATGGCATACTATAAGACAAGTTGTTTTTGATGTGTATGCTTGTAAAATATTAACACATTTTTTAATTGGCTATCTTTGTATTAATAAAATATATTTTTATACATATAAATTCTCTGTAGGCATATACATCGTGCTTATAAACATTACCCCTGAGGAAGCCCACGGTGGCGAAACATGTCGGGATAACTACATAACTTCCATCCTCTATGTGGTAAGTGTAATAGAATGTATACACAATTTTTACTGGTATATATACTACCATTGTATTCAATAAAAATCAGAGCTCATAGGAATGCACACTCAAGTTTCCCATGTCTCATTTGGTCTCTCACGGATCCGATGGTCCCGGTGGTCTGCCTGCATAAACCAGAATGGTCTTCAAGGTGTACAATTCCTTTCAATAAGCTAACTACCTCTTTGATGGCATACTATAAGACAGGTTGTTTTGATGTTTATACTTGTACAATATTAACAATTTTTTTATTGTCTATATTTGTATTAATAAAATATATTTTTATACATATAAAGTCTCTGTAGTCATATACATTGTGCTTATAAACATATCCCCTGAGGAAGCCCATGGTGGCGAAACATGTCGGGATAACTACATAACCGTCACCCTCTATGTGATAAGCTAACTTCCTCTTTGATGGCATACTATAAGATACGTTGTTTTTGATGTTTATACTTGTACAATATTAAAACATTTTTTAATTGGCTATCTTGGTATGAATAAAATATATTTTTATACATATAAATTCTCTGTAGGCATATACATCATGCTTATAAACATTACCCCTGAGGAAGCCCACAGTGGCGAAACATGTCGGGATAACTACAAAACCGTCACCCTCTATGTGATAAGCTAACTTCCTCTTTGATGGCATACTATAAGACAAGTTGTTTTTGATGTTTATACTTGTACAATATTAGCAATTTTTTTAATTGCCTATCTTTGTATTAATAAAATATATTTTTATACATATAAAGTCTCTGTAGTCATATACATCGTGCTTATAAACATATTCCCTGAGGAAGCCCACGGTGGCAAAACATGTCGGGATAACTACATAACTGCCATCCTCTATGTGATAAGTGTAATAGAATGTATAAATAATTTTTACTGGTATATATACTACCACTGTATTCAATAAAAGTCAAAGATCATAGGAACGCGCACTCAAGTTTCCCATGTCTCATTTGGTCTCTCACGGATCCGAGGGTCCCGGTGGTCTGTCTGCATAAACCAGAGGGGTCTTCAAGGTGTACAATTCCTTTCAATAAGCTAACTTCCTCTTTGATGGCATACTATAAGACAAGTTATTTTTGATGTTTATACTTGTACAATATTAACCAAATTTTTAATTGCCTATCCTTTGTATTAACAAAATATAATTTTATACTTATAAATTCTCTGTAGTTATATACATCGTGCTTATAAACATTTACCCTGAGGAAGCCCACAGTGGCGAAACATGTCAAGATAACTACATAACTGCCATCCTCTATGTGATAAGTGTAATAGAATGTATAAACAATTTTTACTGGTATATATACTACCATTGTATTCAATAAAAGTCAGAGATCATAGGAATGCACACTCAAGTTTCCCATGTCTCATTTGGTCTCTCAGGGATCCGAGGGTCCCGGTGGTCTGCCTGCATAAACCAGAGTGGTCTTCAAGGTGTACAATTCCTTTCAATAAGCTAACTTCCTCTTTGATGGCATACTATAAGACAAGTTATTTTTGATGTTTATACTTGTACAATAATAACAATTTTTTAAATTGCCTATCCTTTGTATTAACAAAATATAATGTTATACGTATAAATTCTCTGTAGTCATATACATCGTGCTTATAAACATTATCCCTGAGGAAGCCCACGGTGGCGAAACATGTCGGGATAACTACATAACTGTCACCCTCTATGTGATAAGCTAACTTCAACTTTGATGGCATACTATAAGACAAGTTGTTTTTGATGTTTATACTTGTACAATATTAAGGCATTTTTTATTGTCTTTGTATTAATAAAATATATTTTTATACATATAAATTCTCTGTTTTCAATGTGTTGCCACTCAGAAAATCCCCCCCCCCAAATCTCTCTGTATCTGGTAAATCTCATTATTAGAGGGGTGAGATTTAATCAGTATAGGACATCGAGTTAAAGGTCACTGTTCCGAAATACACTTAGCAGAAAAAATAAACATCCGATTTCTCAGTCCTCTTTTCTCTGTACAGTATTTTTCCTTTAAAGATCAAGTAGAAGACTTACTCAGAGGAGACCATCTAATATGGGGTTTTTTGGCTCAAGGCAACACTCTTCTTTTTATTTACAGCTATCGGCTTTGTTGTGCAGAATATCATGGGCAGGTCTTAATTAGTACAATAAACTTGATTGTTTAAGCAATGAAACAGATACATGGGCTGTCAATACAAATGAGCCTTAAAGAGGAAATTTAGAGACCATTACAAGTGTCTGCTGTGGTTCCAGGCAGCCTCATGTATATTTAATTGGGGCGTTTCTACTGCTTTCTAGAAGACCGTGCAAATGCATCTGGTTTAGCCTAATCTGACTTTTATATAATCCACTGCAGCCAGGTTCAGAAAGGCTTTCAATGTGGCCTGGGATGGGACCGCAGCCTCTTGTCAATGGATTTGTACTGCGGGGGGTGAGCACATGCACACTTTGATTGCCAGCACAGGAGGTCCAAAACACCCTTTCTCAGCCCATTTACCCTACAGCAGGAGTCTGCAGACTTTCTATGGCAAGGGGTATTTCACTGTCCTTCAGATTTTAGGGGGGGCCCAAACTGTGGGAGTAAACAGTGCCTCAAGCTTGGGGATCAGAGGAAGTAAAACAATTACATAAAAACTGTAGTCAATAGGAGGAGAAACAGTGCCCCTTTATTTGTTTAAGTTTGAGGAATAAGGCCCCGTCATTGGTATTAGTTGGAGGAATAGTGCCCCAATATTGGTATTATTTGGAGGAATAGTGCCCCAATATTGGTATTAGTTGGAGGAATAGTGCTGCATTGTTAGAATTAGTTGGAGTAATAGTGCCCCATCATTGGTATTATTTGGGGGAATAGTGTCCATCCTTGGTATTAGTTGGAGGAATAGTGCCCCATCATTGGTATTATTTGGAAGAATAGTGCTGCGTTGTTAGCATTAGTTATAGTAATAGTGCCCCATCATTGGTATTATTTGGGGGAATAATGCCCCATTATTGGTATTATTTGGAGGAATAGTGCCCATCATTGGTATTGTTTGAAGGAATAGTGTCCATCCTTGGTATTAGTTGGAGGAATAGTGCCCCATTATTGGTATTAGTTGGAGGAATAGTGCCCCATCATTGGTATTATTTGGAAGAATAGTACTGCATTGTTAGCATTAGTTGGAGGAATAGTGCCCCATCATTGGTATTATTTGGAAGAATAGTGCTGCATTGTTAGCATTAGTTGGAGTAATAGTGTTCCATCATTGGTATTATTTGGGGGAATAGTGCCCATCATTGGTATTATTTGAAGGAATAGTGTCCATCCTTGGTATTAGTTGGAGGAATAGTGCCCCATTATTGGTATTATTTGGAAGAATAGTTCTGCATTGTTAGCATTAGTTGGAGGAAGAGTGCCCCAACATTGATATTATTTGGAGGAATAGTGCCCCATCATTGGTATTATTTGGAGGAATAGTGCCCCATCATTGGTATTATTTGGAGGAATAGTGCCCATCATTGGTATTATTTGGAGGAATAGTGCCCCATCATTGGTATTATTTGGAGGAATAGTGCCCCATCATTGGTATTATTTGGAAGAATAGTGCTGCATTGTTAGCATTAGTTGGAGGAATAGTGCCCCATCATTGGTATTATTTGGAGGAATAATGTCCCATCATTGGTATTATTTGGAAGAATGGTGCTGCATTGTTAGCATTAGTTGGAGGAATAGTGCCCCATCATTGGTATTATTTGGAGGAATAGTGCCCCATCATTGGTATTATTTGGAGGAATAGTGCCCCATCATTGGTATTATTTGGAAGAATAGTGCTGCATTGTTAGAAATAGTTGGAGGATCTGTGCTCCATCATTGGTATTAGTTGGAGGAATAGTGCCCCATTATTGATATCGATATTAAGTGCCCCATTATTAGTGTCAGGAATAGTGCCTCAAGGGCTGGATAGGGGCAGCCAAAGGGCGGCATCAGGCCGACAGGCCGCAGTTTGAAGTCCACTGCCCTAGAGGAACCTATACAAAATTTCAGGCATCAGGGAACCCCTCCTACAATAAATAAATGGGGGCCATTGGGAAATTGCCTCTTACATTGGTGGTCAGTGAAAAAATGCTCCCTTTATAGTGGTGGTCTGAATGCCCCCCTTACAGACAGCTGAACAATTGTTGGTGTCATTCTGCTGCCTTTTTTCAAGTGGTGCTAAGCACCATCAGATAGAATGTCAATCAACCATAGTTTGAGGAACCCTGAGCAAACCTAAGGTTCCACAGAACCCCGGTTGAGAACGGCTGATCTAAAACATTGAAACATTTCTCACTTAAACCTGAACCTGTTTTACAGACAGTCAGGTAATTACATATACAAGCAGTGAATGGGCTTCACAACCAGCCCTCACTGACCTTTGTAGTTGCTGGCAATGTGGAGCAATTACTCAACAAACTTAGAGCAGAAAAACTTAAGTCATTCTCTATGCAGTTCAGTCCACCCTTCTCCCCTGTCTCAGTAGTGACAAGGCAGGTCAACTCACGCTGATCTTCCTTTCCAAAGTTCCTGCTCTGTGTTTTTTTAAAGGCTTGACGGCTTCTGAATCACTGCTAGCAGTAGAGAGCAGGGAGAGCTGAACTGATGAGAAAAAGTTCTGCTGTTTATTTTTAGGATGAATTGCTCCACAGTACATGTAGCCACATACAGTACGTCAGTGAGGGCTTGTTTAAAGCGTAATCCAACTTTCTTGAGACATTCATTAATTCAGCTCAGGAGGGCAGGAGCAAGCCAGGGCTGTAGAGACCAGAGTCAGAGATAAGTGTCTAAAACCAGAAGATGGCAAATGACATGTTACAAGTATGCTGTGTGGAGAAGAACCACCCCTGAGGAAATGAGGACCATAAAGGAAAGGAGAGGGGTTGTGCACCTGAATGTGGAGGCTGAAAATAAAAGGTGAAATTTATACAGAAGTTGACTCCTCTTTCCCTGTCTCTCTCTTTTTCTCTTTCCCTGCTTGTCTAAGTGGGGCTGTATGAAGTTTCACTTAGAGAGAGACAGTCTAAAGGCAAACATCTTCTGTCCTCTTTAGAAAGCCCATCATACTATGTGAATCCTGTGTGAATTGTACAATTTATAATAAATGTATATATAATTTAAAGAGTTTAAAATATATATATGTAGCACATCCCACATAGGAGCTGCTGAGTTGGGCTTCCTCACTGCTACACGGCCAGGCACACAGCATTTCCTTCATGCCTTCCAACACAGAAAACAGTCCTTTTTGTTGTTTTATTAGGGGTTGATAACTTGGATGGGGTAGGGAATTTATGGGATGCCCAACTTTAAAAATGTCCATAACTATTAACGGAGGGGACAACTTCCTCACTATGTACACTGAAAATACTCTTCTTCCTTCCTCCTACACAAACTTGGTTCACATATGCAGCTCCTACTGATCACTCCAGGGGAACTTACAATCTTAGGTGTTAATTCAGGGACTGCCCATTACAGGCTGAGAGCATCTGTCCCCTTGTGGATTAAATAGCACAAGGTGGAGTGAACAGCATCTCCCTCTGCCTTCCTGTAGATCCTGAGCCAAGTTCTACTGCTGCAAAAGATACCAGCCTACCTGGCGGCTTGCTTTAGCAGTCCTCCTGACTGGCACACACCTCCCCAGTTCTTCCTGGCTGGCACACTTCCATGGAGATTCTCCAGGGCAAGGATGAAGAATTAAGCACAACGCTGTCTTCAGAGAGCACTACTACAACTCACAATCTCTCCTCCTGTGCTGTCCCTGCACTGTGCTGAAATTACTCACTGTCTTTGCTTGCTCTGCCCCGCCACCCGCATGAATCCCTCCAGTTGCCTCCTATGGTGGGATCCTTCCAGGCCAGCTATCCTGAGCCTCCATCCCGAGGCAGAGAAACCCCCTAAAAACTATGGGGGTTCGCCTCAAGGGCCACCGACAGCGTCACCTCAGCACTCCATCTCCAGCTTCCACCCGACTCCCCTGCTGGCATGGCCATGTCTATATATGGGGTTTTCTCAGTCCCCCTGTCCACTTCCGCCCTCTAGTGCTAGAACATTTTCCAATATTCCAGATACCAGGGGGAGGCACCAGAGAGCTGCCAGGATGAGTCATCCAGCCCTCGCCTCTAGTAACCCCGACCCAATTCAGTGACTCGGGTTTATTCCTGGCCAGAAATGCTTTTATCTACTCTCAACTCTAGCAGCACACACTAGAGGATGCTACATATGTAATTTAGAATTTTAAAAAAAGGTAAAACAAAGCTGAACAAATACCATTACAGTTTTCCTTCAATAAAGAACATCTCTAATGGCAGTTTTTATCGTAACAATCCATGCACCAAGCCTGTCACGTACCTGGTCGGAGTCTGAAGTGACCAGGTCAGCCTCTCTTGTATCTCCAGTCTCCAGCCCAGGTCCGGCTGAGAGTGGAGACAGAAGGAACCCAGGGACAGGAGGAACACAAGTGCCTGGAGACGTAGCCCCAGAAGCTTGTAGCAGAAGATGCGACTCTCTTGGAAGACAGAAAGTCGCAGCAGGTCGTAAAGATCATGGTTGCAGATACTCGGGAGGCAGTGTTGAGCCAAACAGGAGACAGAGGCAAAGTCACTAGCATAGCTGGGTTCGGTAGCAGGCGGGCAGCAAGGTACCAAGACATCAGGCAGGTGCAGGGTCAATAGGAACCCGGGATCAGGAACCAGTAATCAGAAGTGTAGGAGAGTCCAGCAGCAAGGTCAAGGAAGGCCAAGGTTCAGCAACGGGTAACAGGCAAGTAACAACAGGATACGGGTACAGGAACAGCTGAAGATCAGTCAGCATCCGTTAAATGTCAGTGCACCCCTTAAATAGGCCGTCTGGTGCCAAAGGGAAGCGTGGACGCGCTCCCATGGACATGCACACGTCTTTGTGCATGCACATTGGCGTATCTGCGATCTGCTAAGTTTCTTATGCGCGCGTGCGTGCGCGAGTGCGCCCGAAGCGCAACGATAGTTCTCTTACAAACATAGTTAGGTTGAAAAAAAAAGTCCATCCAGTTCAACCTTACAAAGCCGCACCCCTTGACCTGTAAGCCACACCCATTAAGTACTGCACACCCTTTTATAATTTCCTATGCAGGTGTTCATCTTTACCCTTAATAGAACGTGGCAACCCTAATTAGCACATACAATAAATTGTAATTTAAAAAAAAAAAAAATTTCTAATATACAAAGCTTATTTTTACATTTCAGGAAGCAGGGATTCTCTTCACTGAGCCGTGAATTTAAAAAAAACAATTTCTTTTCTAAAGTTGGGCTTTAAATTGTCCAGATTGAGCAGGCCGAGGCCTTCAGGAGCTCCCGCTCCCTTCATTGTTCATCACATCAGTCTTTATTAGCCTCCACAGATTATACTATTAAGTCGGAGATCTCAGGAGAGCCATCTCCTATTAGCTAAATACGTCTAAATACAAAATATTGGCCTTTCTTCCCGTGGGGCATTTTTAGGTAAACCACAATGGTATATGTTTCTCGGAAAGCAATGATCGTGATGGAGGAACCGGTCAATAGAATCCCACAGCTTGTGTTTCCAGGGCTGTAAAATGAACTTTGTGCTCCAGGCAGTAACCAATGCAATGCGTATATAAAATAAACCCCTGAAAGTGAGTTTCATGAGTTAGAGTAATATACATTAAGTACAAGGCTATAAAGCTCAACTCAAGCCATAGTTTTGGATAGACCTGGAAAGAGAAAATATTAAGAGTAAGTTTTCATATTCTGGCCGTTTTCTCATTATCAAGACTTCTCATTACTTCCTGTTCCTAGCGAGGACCGGACAAGATATGAGGGGCATGGTTGCCCTTGGACAGTAGTAATAACCTGCCTGAGGTTCTCATGTTCATGGACTTCAAAAAGTGCTTCGCGGAAGTCTCTGTCACCAATGGAGAAATTGGCCTTCATTTCCTGTCCCTACAGGAAGTGAGTAACAAGCTCCCCTTTGGGCACATGGACCCCCCCACCCTCATTCACCTAATAGTCAGTGATTATTAAGGATGGGCAGGGGAGTTACCGGGTGGACTAAAAGTTCCTGCTGGAAAATGCTTCCGACCTTGCTGCCCCCAAGGATAGGGAAGTCCTAGTGGTCAAAAAACCAAGAAGAAAAAGAGGGCGGACCAGTATTATCCTTTAAAAGTATTTTTTATTAAAAAAATAAGGTAAAAGTACTACTCACAAACATGTGGTAAAAAGTTCGCAAATACAAACGATCTCCAGATGACGACCATTAGTAGACTGACAAACAGACTCCAGATGGTACACAGGAGACATCAAGGGCCACTGCCGGCTGACGCGTTTCAAAGGGATACCTTCTTCCTCAGAGCCTAGCCTGAGCCGTTCCCTTCGAAACGCGTAACCCGGCAGTGGCCCTTGATGTCTCCTGTGCACCATCTGGAGTCTGTTTGTCAGTCTACTAATGGTCGTTATCTGGAGATCACTTGTATTTGCGAACTTTTTACCACATGTTTGTGGAGTAGTATTTTTTACCTTTTTTTAAAATAAAAAATACTTTTAAAGGATAATGCACAAGGCTGGTGCGCCCTCTTTTTCTTCTTGTTTTTTTTGACCACTAGGACTTCCCCATCTTTGAGGGCAGCATGGTCGAAGCATTTTTCCAGCATAAAAAATACTTTCAAAGGATAATCCACAGGGCTCCCTCTTTTTCTTCTCGTTTTAGGTGATAAGTAGACCTGGACCACATTTACTCCAGGTGTTTTTCCATGTCACTCTCACAATGTATCTACAGAAGCAGGAAAGAATCAACCATAGAGTCCAGTTAAAAATCTTTGCAATCTCTAGAACTGACCGGGAGATAATTATTTCTTAACACAACTAGAGCTCCACTTTAAATGACTGTATTTTCTCAAGTTTATTAAGATATAAGTGAAAATCTCCGGAGGTATAGATTTCAAGTGTCCATTTCGGTGTCAGTCTCTTGTCCAAATTTTACGATATTTTCCAGATAAGCGCTCGTTATGCTGATTAGCTTCACCCTACACAAGCTTCACACATATGATCACATAATCTCATTTATAGACCAGCTTTAATGACAGAGCGCAGGAGCCAAATATCACAGCGTTGTTTGAAGTTCAGCTATTAGTTACTTGATCATATAATTCATGGTAATTGGATATATAGCAACCAAACACTTGTGCAAGCCACCAAAAAAAAAAATGGAAAAAAAAATCTTTGATGTGAAACTTAAATACGACTTTGACACCATTATTCTCTTGGGAAGTTAATTGATGGGTATTTAATACCAACATAAAAATACTTTCACTCAACCATCCCACCTAAATATGATTCAAGTAAAGTGTTTTATGGCACTAATTATCAATGAAAGAAAAAAAAGTAGCATTTAAAGAGAATATACAAAATATAATGTATATATATATATATATATATATATATATATATATATATATATATATATATATATATATATATATATATATATATATATACACTATATTGTCAAAAGTATTGAGACGCCTGCCTTTACACACACGTGAACTTTAATGGCATCCCAGTCTTGGTCCGTAGGGTACAATATTGAGTTGGCCCACCCTTTGCAGCTATAACAGCTTCAACTCTTCTGGGAAGGCTGTCCACAAGGTTTAGGAGTGTGTCTATGGGAATGTTTGATCATTCTTCCAGAAGCGCATTTGTGAGGTCAGGCACTGATGTAGGACGAGAAGGCGTGGCTCGCAGTCTCCGATCTGATTCATCCCAAAGTTGTTCTATTGGGTGGAGGTCAGGATTCTGTGCAGGACAGTCAATTTTCTCCACCCCAAACTCGCTCATCCGTGTCTTTATGGACCTTGCTTTGTGCACTGGTGCGCAGTCATGTTGGAACAGGAAGGGGCCATCACCAAACTGTTCCCACAAAGTTGGAAGCATGAAATTGTCCAAAATATCTTGGTATGCTGACGCCTTAAGAGTTCCCTTCACTGGAACTAAGGAGCCAAGCCCAACCCCTGAAAAACAACCCCACACCATAATCCCCCCTCCACCAAATGATTTGAACCAGTGCACAAAGGTCCATAAAGACATGGATGAGCAAGTTTGGGAGTAGGAAGTTAAGTAAGTAAGCATCCTACACCTGCACCTCTTACTAAAAAGTCATTTGTAAAATAAAGAACGCATAAAATATATTCAAAATGTCATATAAACATTGATTAACTTTGAAATTAAAATAAGTCTAATGCCCCGTACACACGGTCGGATTTTCCGATGGAAAATGTCCGATCGGAGCGTGTTGTCGGAAATTCCGAACGTGTGTGGGCTCCATTGGACATTTTCCATCGGATTTTCCGACACACAAAGTTTGAGAGCAGGATATAAAATTTTCCGACAACAAAATCCGTTGTCGGAAATTCCGATCGTGTGTACACAAATCCGACGGACAAAGTGCCAGGCATGCTCAGAATAAATAAAGAGATGTAAGCTATTGGCCACTGCCCCGTTTTTAGTCCCGACGTACGTGTTTTACATCACCGCGTTCAGAACGATCTGATTTTCCGACAACTTCGTGTGACCGTGTGTATGCAAGACAAGTTTGAGCCAACATCCGTCGGAAAAAATCCTAGGATTTTGCTGTCGGAATGTCCGAACAAAGTCCGACCGTGTGTACGGGGCATTAATCATTAAAGTGAAGCTGTTACAAAAACTTAACAGATTAAAATGACTCACCTGCAAAAGAAAAGTGTAAATACTTACCTTTCCGGTTGCATGTCCCTCAAAAACCGATTTATTTGAAGGCGGAATCCCCAGAAGTCTGCTGAGAAATGGACATTTTGACAATTCCAGTAGTGTCAAAATGACGGATGCTTCAAGAATCCCGCCGGGATTTCCAGAACTCCTGCTTTCAGAATGCCTGCCAGGACATCCAGTATCCTCACCTGGAGTTCCAATGATGCTTTCAGATCCCCTGTTAAGACTTTAAATGATACTTGCAGTATCCCTGCCAAGATTTCCAGAGTTTCCTGAAATGACGTGGATTGTGTTCTCTGACCAAAAGGGTATTTAGACTGGTGCTGTGACTTTTTTGCCATCTACCTGAGAGGTAAAAAGCTATAAAATTTTCTATTGTGAAAAAAAAAAAAAGCTATAAAATTTATATGCCAGATGTCTGTTTCCGACCCAGACTGACTGGACTACTCTTTTGCCTGCCGTCTGCCTCAACCCCTGCCTGGACCAGACTACTCGCTTATCTGCTGGCCGGCTACAATCCCTGCCTGGACAGGACCTTACTATACTCTTGGTTTCTACCTGCCAGGACCTCTGCCTGGACCTGACTACTCTCTTATCTATTGTCTAGCGATCCCTTGATGGGTAATCATGAGGTATGACCTGATGACAGATTACTTAAGAAGAACTGAGGCCACTATGGTATCCAGTTTATGTCCATCATCAGGAGGTCTATTAAGGACCAAATGCTACTTAGGTTCCAAGCCTAGGGTGAGCCTGCATCACCTTCAAGTGTACTCCATAACAGTTGATTTTCTAATCCACCATTGGGTCCTCCTGACCATCTCCGTGTCATCTCTGTGTCCTTTAGTGATGTGGAGGTATGCAGAAGAAACCAGCGAGCACAGTGGGGAACCAGGAAATCAACATTACTACAATTGTCAATTTCCCAACAGACTTTGGCAAGGTTGACAAGAGAAACCAGTGAACTTCGTGAGGGACACAGGACATTGACACATCAAGAACTGTTTGTTTCCCAGCCGACTTGGAGGGACAATGGATCATATCCCAACCACAACACTACCTGCCTGGAGTTTGCATGTTCTCCCTGTGCCTGCATGGGTTTCCTCCGGGTACTCCGGTTTCCTTGCACACTCCAAAGACATGCTGGTAGGTTAATTGACTTCTGTCCAAAATTGGCCCTAGTATAATAATGTGAGTTGGGGACCTTGGCTTGTGGGCTCCTTGAGGGTAGGGACCAATGTGAGTGTGCAATGTATGCGTGGAGCGTTGCGTAAATTGATGGCGCTATATGGGTACCTTAAATACATAATGATATAATAGATGAACATCTTAATGAGACCAAATGTACAGGTATAGGGACAATTGTAGACACTCACTCAGGTTGAACTGGATGAACCAGTGTCTTTATTCAACCTTACTAACTATGTAACTATGTAACTATATTTGGAAGCATGGGCAACAGGCTACTGAACTATGGCTAGACTGGCCTAGAAGGCAAACACAATCAGCTAGGCCTGGAAAATGAAATTACTTATCCTAAAGCTGAACTCCAGGGATGGAAAACATTTACGTTTGCAGTGGGTCCTCCTCTACATGTTTTGTGTGTGGGATGATGAATAAGTTGATATACTTACCATATTCCTCTCTTCTTCAGGTTTCCTCCTCTTCATGTGACCGGTCTCCTGAAGCCTCCTCCCTTCACTGCCCAACTGGTCTCAACCCTCCGATGTCATTGTGTACAATGCAGGACCAGCAGTCTTGTATTGTATAGGAGGATGCCAGAGGCATGTCCACAACCTAGGACACTGGAAGGCGAAAGAGAGTGCTGGCTGCTGGAGGAACAAGGAATAAGGTACGTATATTACCCTAAGCAAAATCAGAAGTTAACCCTTACATTGGGCCCCTTCACCATTGCAAGGGTAAACTGCTTATTTTCCCTAGGGAATGATGAAGAGTTGTTGTCGCCAAAGTTCATCTTTAATGCACTTTTCACGTACCTTTCGGCTGAGCCCAACGTGCAGAGGGAAGGCCTCTCGTACAGCCCCAGCTCAGAGACCACTCATGTTGTGACAGTGGCGAGGTATGAGTGCCTGTGTAGTCTTCTGCTGGAAGTAGTAATGCGTAGCAGGTGCGTCACCAGAGTGGACCAGACTGGTCATGTCAGCATGAAACAGCAGGCCTTGGGCTGGTGGACAGCAGGCAGCAGTAGACAGCGGCTGATAGCAGGTGCAGGAAGACTGGTGGCCCACAGTAGAGGAAGCTCCAGCGGGAGCTAGGTAGGTGCACGCAGGGCAGATGAGCAACTGGGTGCCTGGTCAGACTAGCCAGCTCAGCAACATATGGTCAAATACAGGCACAGACGGCAGGCAAGGAATAGTCAGGATGCAGGCAGAAGTTGGCAACACAAGATCAGGCAGATGGGCAGAAGGCAGAGCAGAGTCCAGAGACAAGCCAAGGTCGGGGCAGGTAGCATTCAAGCAAAGTCAGGAGCAAGCCGGGTCAAACACAGAAGTCAGCAGAATCAGATTCAGAAACACAGGCAAAGCTGCAGATCAGGCAGCAATGGACTAGTGCAGCTGCTGCACTTACAGGCAAATGAGCACATGCACATCTGTATGCACCTGTGCAGGATCGCACCTGCACATTAGCATTCACCTCCAGCTGTGTTATGGCCAGCACATCCCTGACAGCGGCCCCTAATCTACATGCACTGGACGAATGGATTCCAATGGTTGTTTTTTTATTTTTTTTAGAAGCACGTGATTAGAGCCTGAGGCTTAAAAAAAGGCTGGGTTGGGGTGAATTGTTTGCCACCCCCCCAAAAAAAAAAAACATACCACCCAACTGCCACTGGTTTCCACAACACACAAAAGTGAACCTAGCTCAAAGACTCCAGTATGACTTGAAAAGTCCCTAATCCCAGTTACTGCGTGGTATACAAGCCTCATGACATGTGAAGGACCTAACCCGCAGTCACTTCAGCCACCCGTTAAACATAATATCTAACCCCTCCAAATCCCCCCACAAATGACGTAACAAGATTTTTAAGTAAATGGCCTTGACGGCCTTTTTATTAACAATTACCATAAAATCAAATAAATAACATTTTAAATAACTCTTACACACCAATGGCCACTGCAACAAACTTCTTTTAACTTTAGGCCTCCAGTCGCAAGCCCTCAGACTCAGAGACGGTACTCAACCTTCGCAGTGACTTACCTTTTACCCCTTCCTGGTTAACCCCTCGTTAACCGGAAGGTAGATGATAACCCCATACCACAGATGGGTACCAACCATGTTATATATACATATAACATCCATTTTCTCCTCCCCCAAAGACCCAAGCAATGCAGGGGCTGTCCTTACAGCCCCCATTATAATTAACCATAACTTGGGAGGGTGGGTGGGAATCTTCTCCTCCGCTGCTCACTAATCACGTCACTTCCCTTCCTTCCTCCTAGCTTACTGACCCGAGCGCCTCCCCTGCTCCAGCCACTCCCCCTTTCTTAAAGGGGACACATTTTTCTTTCCAAAAGCATGACTGTGCTGTCCACACATGTCATTCCGTCCCTATGCTATTTTCCTCTCCCTCTGCTCCAGGAATCTCTTTAAAGAGAAGCTCCTTCAGAAAAAGTAAAAGTCAGCAGCTACTTATACTGCCGATTTTTCCTTACATCCGGTTTCCTACTGAGCATGCGCAAAGCGGGCTGCACTTTGTGAATGGGCTGGCTGCGGGGGAAGGAGAGGGTGTCTAAACTTCTTGCTCAGTTCGTTGACAACTGAGCCGGAAGTGGGAGTGGCTACCTGTCAAAACCAGGTACCCGCTCCCCCCCCCCAAAAGATGCCAAATGTGGCAGCGGAGGGGGGAGGAGGCAGACAAGCGGAACTTCCCCTTTTTGGGTGAAACTCCGCTTACAGTGAACAAAAGAACCTCCTTTACCTTCCTGGACTGAGCCAAATCTCCCTTCATTTGTATCTCACACGCTCCCCCTCCCAGGCACTGCAGCTCACAGTGGGAGCATTTCAGCAATAGAGGCAGTGCTGCTTATCCAGAGATCAGTGGGCGGGACTAGGTGTGGCCAGGTGCTGATTGACACGCTACATGCAACAGTGATAATACCAATAGCCACGCCCTCTGCAACATCTTCTCCTCCCACTTTAGCAATGGCGGAACTACCAGGATCTCAAAGATCACATTTCCAACTGGGCCCTGGAATTCCGCCACCGTGAGGGGGCCTGCTGGGCGACCACAACGCTCGGGTTCACATTGCTGCTACCCCAAACTGGTGCAACTTGCTTGCCATTTCCTTGGTACTTGCTTGTGACTTGCTTGCGAAATTTGTGATTTAACATTACAGTTTATGGCACCCTAGGTGTGCATTAGGATGTGCACCCCAATGCTGAACCTCGCGTGCCTTTCTCTGCAACCTCAGGACAGTGAATGAATGGGAAGAGCTCTGTGCTGAGAGGCTTCCTCTTTATTCACAAACTGAAGCATAGTAAACACATTTTACTATGCTTCCGTTATGAATGAACACAGTGAGTGAGTGTGTTCACTGTGTTTATTTAGAAAAGGAAGGTGCCAGTAAATGACATATTTACTAGCCCCTTCCCCCACTCTCCATCCTAAAACATCCCCTACAGCAGCCGGGGGGAGAGGAGAAGAGGGAAGCCAGCAGCACTGTGGTGCTGGGGGGCCAACACGGGGGAAGCCCAGGCAGTAGGGGGAATCGGCGCCGCACGTGGTGATTAGGCTGTGGCCAGGCACACCTGGCACGCCCCCTATGTATTGCACTCAAATCGCACCAAAGGCACAGAAAAATAGTGCAGGAGCCTTTTTTTTGTCGCTGCAACTTGAGTTGCATTGATTGTGTTTTGACTTGTCATGTGACTTTATCTGTCGAAGTGTGAACCGGGGCTTTTAAAGGGCCCCGCAACGGGTGTAAGGGCCCCCCAATGATCAGTGCTAAGGGCCCCAGGACCGATGGAAAGGGTTCCGGGACTGATGGAAAGCGCTCTGGCAGTCAGGGTGGGGCCCTTCATGGTTTCTTGTACCGGGGGGAGAGAAAACAGTCAGTGCTGATGCAGTAATAAGTAAAAAGTATTTTTTGTATGGGAGGCGATAGTTCCACTTTCATAAAACGCTAAATACAACATTGTGCCATTTTCACAAGTTCAACTGTCTAACAAATGTCTGCATGTCTGACAGTTTTACATTCTTCCAGCTTTGACTTACTTTGTAGCCTGAAAAGGAAATCAGCCTTCCAAATCATGGTAAAAATCACAGGAAATCGCACAATGACCACTTGGGGGCCATTTATCCTCAATGGCACCCCCAAACGCAGTGCCGTTTTCCTGCAATTGTCGCGCAAACAAAATGCACGAGAATCGCTCCAAAACGCGCACTCAAAAAATCACGCCTGGCTCGAGGCCAAAATTTGGTCCTTGCTCTTCTTTGCTGCGACAAATGCACATTTTCTTCATTTTCTTCTAGTTTGCTCTTTTATATTTTTGTCATCTTATAATACAGCACCTTTAGGGCTGGAATCACCCCCTCTAGTGGTCAGTTGTATATGTGGGAGATTAATTAGCAGGTTTGCTTAAAGCTGAACTCCAGCTTGACACTTTTTTTTTTTTAACCGCTTGACCTCCGGAAGATTAACCTCCCTTCATGACCAGGCCATTTTTGCAATACGCCACTGCGTTACTTGAACTGACAATTGCGTGGACATGCAATGCTGTACCTAAACAAAATTGATGTCCTTTTTTCCCCCCCACAAATAGAGCTTTCTTTTGGTGGTATTTGATCACCTCTACGGTTTTTATTTTTTGCGCTATAAACAAAAAAGGCCTCCGTTTTAAAACTAAAAACAAAAAAAACTATGTTTTTGCTTTCTGCAATAAAACGTATCCAATAAAAAAAATAAAAATATAAAAATCTAATTTCTTCATCAGTTTAGGCCAATATGTATTCTGCTACATATTTTTGGTAAAAAAAAAATCCCAATAAGCGTATATTGATTGGTACCTTTGGGATGAATTAGAGGGGAGATTGCGAGCCAGGCCTTCTCGTCCACATTAGTGCCTGACCTCACATAGTTACATAGTTAGTCAGGTTGAAAAAAGACACAAGTCCATCTAGTTTAACCACAAAAAATAAATCATACAATCCACACCTCCCAACTTTTTGAGATGGGAATGAGGGACACCTATCAGCAAAAGTATGCAGGCATAGGACACGCCCCCTTGCCACGCCCCCTTAAAGGAGAATTGTACAAATAACAAGATTGGTTAAAACCACAAGTGCTTTTTTTACCACTAATATTCCTTTATATTGACTTTTGGTATTTACAAATGCAGCAATTTAGAAATCAGATGAAAGGTTTAGCACTGGGAAACACTTTTTATGATAAAAAGTGCATTTTATATACAACTATATAGATCAGACCCAAATGAGGGACAAATGAGGAGGAAAGAGGGACAGAGGGACTTTGCTCCAAATCAGGGACAGTTGGGAGCTATACACAATCCCATATACACAATCCTATACCCTCAGTTGATCCAGAGGAAGGCGAAAACCCCAGCAAAACATGATCCAATTTGCTACAGCAGGGGAAAAAATTCCTTCCTGATCCCAGAGAGGCAATCGGATTTTCCCCGGATCAACTTTACCTATAAATGTCAGTACCCAGTTATATTATGTACATTTAGGAAAGAATCCAGACCTTTTTTAAAGCAATCTACTGAGCTTGCCAGAACCACCTCTGGAGGGAGTCTATTCCACATTTTCACAGCTCTAACTGTGAAGAAACCTTTCCGTATTTAGAGATTGAATCTCTTTTCCTCTAGACATAAAGAGTGCCCCCTTGTCCTCTGTGATGACCCTAAAATGAATAACTCAACACCAAGTTCACTATATGGACCACTTATATATGTATACATGGTGATCATATCCCCCTTATATATTTATACATGGTGATCATATCCCCCCTTATATATTTATACATGGTGATCATACCCCCCCTTAATCTCCTCTTCTCAAGAGAGAATAAATTCGGTTCCTCTAATATTTCCTCCTATCAGAGTTCCTCCATGCCTCTTATCAGTTTGGTTGCCCTTCTCTGTACTTTCTCCAGTTCCCTTATATCCTTTTTGAGAACTGGAGCCCAAAACTGAACTGCATATTCCAGATGAGGTCTTACTAATGATTTGTACAGGAGGGCAAAATGATATCTCTCTCTCTCTCTCTGGAGTCCATACCTCTCATAATACAAGAAAGGACTTTGCTCGCTTTGCAAACCACAACTTGGCATTGCATGTTATTATTGAGCTTATGATCTACCAAAACCCCCAGATCCTTCTCCACCACGGATCCCCCCAGTTGTACTCCCCCTAGTATGTATGATGCATATTCTTAGACCCCAAGTGAATAACTACATTTATCTACATTAAACTTCATCTGCCACTTAGTTGCCCAATTAGACAGTGCAGAGGTCGGCTTGTAAATTGGAGACATCCTATAAGGAGGTTATTCCACTGCATAGCTTAGTGTCATCTGCAAGGACAGAAATGGTACTTTTAATCCCAGACCCGATATCATTTATAAAGGTATTAAAAAAATAAGGGTCTCAACACTGACCTCACAAATGCTCTTCTGGAAGAATGGTCAAACATTCCCATAGACACACTACTAAACCTTGTGGACAACCTTCCCAGAAGAGTTGAAGCTGTTATAGCTGCAAAGGGCGGAGCCAACTCAATATTGAACCCTACGGACTAAGACTGGGATGCCATTAAAGTTCATGTGCTTGTAAAGGCAGGCATCCCAATACTTTCGGTAGAATAGTGTATATATATATATATATATATATATTCTTGTGAGAGGGGGCAGGGGGAGAAAGCAAGGGAAAATAAGTTGCAATTTAGGATGAAGGTCCACTTTAAGGTGGGAGCAAGAAACATGACGGAGAGGGAAGCAGCTTGCACCCCCCCCCCCACCCCCCAAAAAAATTTTTACATAAGTAATGACCTAGTTACAGGAATCATTGTATTCTGGCATCATCCAAATCTGTGACATATATATTAGGCTTGATCCTCACCCCAGCAGTTTTATGTTGGCGTTAGGAAAAGTGTCAGGCTCGGATTTTTATTGCCTTAAGATCTAAATAAAAGGGGCCATGGGTGCTATGAGGGGGGGGGGGTGTTAGGAAATGGGGTGGGCAGCCAGAATTTGGGCTTTAAAAGGTAAGTGCACAAAAAATAAAAAAATCCTGTACCCCAATCATCCTGGTGCTCCTCCATCCTCTAAATTTGTGCCCAGTTTTGGCCCTAAGGCCCCATTCACACCTGAGCGTTTTGGAGCTTGAAGCCTGAAGCTACAAAACGCTTGAGGGGAAAAAATGCATTATTCTTTATGGAGATGGTGAGATGGTTCACCTCTCCACTCCGAGTCGCCTGAAGCCCTACGCCTGAAGCTCAAACAAGTCCTGGACCCTTTTTTGTCGCTCGAATCGGGCAGGTTTGGGAGTTTTTGGAGCAGGAAGCAGATGACAAAATCTAAAAACATAGCAACAACTGATGAAACAGATGATCATTTTTCCTATTGGCTAATAAAAAAAAAATGCCAAAGCTCAAAAGCGCCGGAAAAACGCTGCATGAAAACGCGCAAATACGTGCAAATCCGCGCGACAAAGCGTCTAAAAAACGATCATAAACGCTATGCTCAGGTGTGAATGGGGCCTTACATGTGTTTTAGGGGACGTTTTTTTTTTTTTTTTTAATTAAGTGGGCAGTGATTTTATTTGGCCAGATCATACCTATCCCCGTCCCCAATGCTTACGTGGATGAAGAAAGTCGGTCATGTAAGGCAATGTGCCGTCACGTCAGTTTCTTGGGATGAGGAGGGTGCAAGCACCTGCTGATTGGAACCAGTAATAGATGGAAGCTGTCATATTTAACCGCGGTGGAAATACAGAACAGAGGGCAAAAGTTTTATGCGTCTGTCAGCTCATCCCTACTCAGCATCCAGCACTCCGTACAGACAAGTCCAATCAGGTCCTGACATCTCATTCGCAGCCTGTAAAGTCCGTGTCGTTCCACCGCCAGCTGAGAAAATATTTCCCCGTCGTAGAGTCCTGAAGATGTCAATGTGCGGACGCAGTTTGGTGCTCTGTGTTTTAGAAGCTGAGAAAACGGGAGATGAATTGGTCTTCAGTGATAAATTTAAGTAAAGGGAACAAAAGTCATTTTTAAAGTAGGCCTGAAGGTCGGGTTATTCCAACTTCCATTCCACAAAATGAAATATGTGCTACAAACTCATGACAGATTGTCCAGGGATCAAGTTGGGTCTGGAGAAGCTCATGGAGAGATCCAGGAGGAAGTTGGTGGGTAAGAGTCTGTCCTATAGTGGTGTGAGTCTACATCTCCCTTACATGGAAGAGCCTGGTAGATATCGGTCGGAGGCAACCAATGATCCTGTGGCTAAGTGAGTAGCTGATCCTCAGTGCTGGAGGAAAAGTGACTGTGTGTAGAGCTCTTGTTCAACTGTTTGGGCAGTGCAGCCAATAGTCAGTGCAATGCAACCAGCGGTTCTGTGAGTCCTAAACCTATTCAGTTTTACAATTCTAGGGTATCCTATGCTCTCCCTCCCTATACCAGTTCATCGTTCCCAATAAAGAACCCTTAAAAGAACCCCTAGACTGTTTTCTGAGCCACTGTGTAGGTGGGGTGCAGCGTGGTGCGGCAGCAATAACACACAGTCCCAGTGCAGTAAAAGAACTTGTATTGAAACAATGCAAAGGCAGTTCACAAATATCTGGGTGGGAGAAAGCCCATCCTAGAACACTCTCAAGTCCAACAATGTGTAGAGAGAAGGTCTCAGCCAGGCTGGCAGCGTCTGTACGAGAGGGGAAGAATGCGGCCTGGCTGTCTTGCACCCAAACAGGCAGGTGTCCAGAGAAGCAGCGAACCCTACACTTTCCCTCCTTATCTGGAACCTTTCCCTGCTGCTAGTTGTGTCCCTACCAGATGGGGTATCCGTTCTTTCAATACCAACTTGCAAATGCGCACCATACTTGGGAGCCAGGGCCTTAAAAAGGCTCCATCTGACCCAAGATGGCAGCCAGAGTCACATCATCCAATGGGGTAGCTTATCCAGTGACCCAGGAAACCATAGATGAACCCTGTTCCTCCTGACTGACCCAGGAAACCATAGATGAACCCTGTTCCTCCTGACTGACCCAGGAAACCATAGATGAACCCTGTTCCTCCTGACTGACCCAGGAAACCAGAGAGGAACCCTGTTCCTCCTGACTGACCCAGGAAACCTGTTCCTCCTGACTGACCCAGGAAACCATGGATGAACCCTGTTCCTCCTGACTGACCCAGGAAACCATAGAGAAACTCTGTTCCTCCTGACTGACCCAGGAAACCATAGAGGAACCCTGTTCCTCCTGACTGACCCAGGAAACCAGAGATGAACGCTGTTCCTCCTGACTGACCCAGGAAACCATAGAGGAATCCTGTTCTTCCTGACTGACCCAGGAAACCATAGAGGAATCCTGTTCTTCCTGACTGACCCAGGAAACCATAGAGGAACCCTGTTCCTCCTGACTGACCAAGGAAACCATAGATGAACCTTGTTCCTCCTGACTGACCCAGGAAACCATAGATGAACCCTGTTCCTCCTGACTGACCCAGGAAACCATAGATAAACCATGTTCCTCCTGACTGACCCAGGAAACCATAGAGGAACTCTGTTCCTCCTGACTGACCCAGGAAACCATAGATGAACGCTGTTCCTTCTGACTGACCCAGGAAACCATAGAGGAACCCTGTTCCTCCTGACTAACCCAGGAAACCATAGATGAACGCTGTTCCTCCTGACTGACCCAGGAAACCATAGAGGAACCCTATTCCTCCTGACTGACCCAGGAAACCATAGAGGAACCCTGTTCCTCCTGACTGACCCAGGAAACCATAGATGAACCCTGTTCCTCCTGACTGACCCAGGAAACCATAGATGAACCATGTTCCTCCTGACTGACCCAGGAAACCATAGATGAACCCTGTTCCTCCTGACTGACCCAGGAAACCATAGATGAACCCTGTTGCTCCTGACTGACCCAGGAAACCATAGATGAACCCTGTTCCTCCTGACTGACCCAGGAAACCATAGATGAACCCTGTTCCTCCTGACTGACCCAGGAAACCATAGAGGAACCCTGTTCCTCCTGACTGACCCAGGAAGCCATAGATGAACCTTGTTCCTCCTGACCGACCCAGGAAACCATAAATGAACCCTGTTCCTCCTGACTTCCTCTCCATCTGCAGTACCGCTGTGGGAGAACGCCACCTGCCGGGAAGAAAGTAGATCGCACCTGCCTACAAGTTGAAAAATGAAGAAACTACTGTGTGCCTGGCTGTGTGGGCCCAAAGGGTAAATAAGGCCAAATTCATCACTGGCACCTTAGGGGGTGAGCTACATAACTATCTTCTATCTGCTTTTTTAGCTTTTATATCTCCCTTTCTAGAAAGAAAGAAAGCCCAGATGAGGTCGATGGTTTCAAGTCATCGTATAACGGACAGTTTCCAGTAGAAACATAAAGTCATGAAAACTTGTTCCCCATCAGAGCCTTGATGAATTATAAAGACGCGGCTCACACCGCTCTGGAAAGGACATCAATCATGCTGTCAGGGAATTTGCTGTCACAGATGTAAAATGTAAAAAAAATCTACACGCACCAACCGTCAAATCGGACTTCATTTTCCCCCACGCTTAACAACATACAGGGGAAAGATGTCAGCCAGATAATAAACATTTCATGGCGACAGCTGAATGTACGCAGTGGACAGAGGAAAAGGCAAAGTGCACGGGGGGTGTCGCTCTATCCTATGAATAAACGCGCTTACGGCGAGCGAGAATTAAGGCTAATCTGTCATTCTATATACCAAGGCTTTGATGGATGCCATATTTTTCGCTCGAGCAAGGAGGAAAAAATAAATGTTTGAGATTTCAAATCTGATATATATATATATATGTGTGTGTGTGTGTGTTGTGTTTCACAGAATGGGAAGAAGTTGCATCATTTCCCAATACCGTCCAACATCTATACAGTACCTTGATAAAGTATTCATATCCCTTGAAATTTTCCATATTTTCTCATGTTATAACCAAAAAAAACATAAAATGTATTTTATTGGGATTTTATGTGATAGACCAACACAAAGTGGCACATAATTGTGAAGTGGAAGGAAAATGATAAATGGTTTTCAACATTTTTTACAAATAAATGTGAAAAGTGTGGGGGGGCATTTGTATTCAGACCCCCTTTACTCTGATACCCCTAACTAAAATCTAGTACTGTTGTGGTGCTAAGTAATTTGTATGAAATTTGTTAATGACAAGAAAAGCAGTAAAATAGATCCCCTGCAGCCAGTAACAATAGACCCTCAAGCAACAATAGACCCCAGGCAGGAACAACAGATCTCACAGCATCAATAGACCCTCCATCAGGCAGCAACGATAGACCCCTCTCTTAACAGTAGATCCCTCCCAGTAACATTCCTAAATGTACATAATATAACTGGGTACTGACATTTATAGGTAAAGTTGATCCAGGGAAAATCCGATTGCCTCTCGGGGGATCAGGAAGGAATATTTTTTCCCCCTGCTGTAGCAAATTGATCATGCTTTGCTGGAGTTTCTCACCTTCCTGTGGATCAACTGAGAGTGAAGGATTGTGTATAGAGATGTCAGAAACCATGAAATCAGGCCGAGACAGAAGTACAGTTAAATCACACTTGTTTAATAATAAAAGAAAAAAGAACAAATGCAGCCAAACATAGCCAAAGTTCAGTAACCGGAACAGATAGTCAGCCAAGCCAGAAGTCAGGGATCATTGTAGTGGAACAGCAAGCAGGAACTGGAGCCAGAAGGGATGTCAGCAAAGCAAGTCTTGAACAGGATTGCAGGAGAGCGTCTCTGTGATGTTGACTAAGGTGAAGGCAGAGCTCCTCTGGACTGGACGGCTTAAGTAGGCAGGACTGACGAGCAGGATCATCAACAGCTGAGTAACTAGGAGCTGGCAATTAGCCGACAGCTGAGCCCAACCCTGACAGGAGAGAAATTTTGGATTGAGGCTACAATGGACTTTTATGGTACCATACAAATGCTTGGGATACACAAAGATAGAGATAAAAAGAATTAGAATTTTATTAAATTTACAACAACATATTAAAAACATACAGAGTATACTTAAAGGAACAAAGCTCTGCAGGTTTAGACATATAGGGTGTAGCTGAAAAGGCTGATACTACCAATTCACCCTGTAACAACTGTAAATTTGCATCCTCGACGTGTTTCGTGGAAATATTCACTGCTTCTTCAGGAGCTTTTTTGCATACATATAATGTTATAAAACAGAGATCATATATCATGCTATGAATAGAAAGAGAGAAAAACATTAATCATGACAATAGCAATAAGACATTTAAAGTCATTGATTAAAATAAGGATATAACGTGTAGGGTGCCACCCCCCATGAGCCGCCTTACCCAGAGTCAAATAATGTGCAGATGTCCAAAAAGGGGTAGGTCTGAAGGATTGTGTATATGGGATTGTATGATTTTTATATTGTTTTTATTTTTTTATTGGTTGGACTTGTGTTTTTTTTTTTCAACCTGACTTTACTATGTAACTATGTAACTACCGGTATATAAGACCCAACCCCAGCAACAATAGATCTCCTACCAAAAACTGTAGACCTCCCTGCAAAAATAGATACCCTCCAGCAACAATTGATCCCCCTAGCACCCTTGCCATTACATTCATTATGTGCTGGATGTTCCCTGTCCCCCTCCCCCCCGTTCCCGCCGAAAAAAAAGCGCTTGTTAGAAGAATAAATCACCTCTAATGTTAAGTTTCCTACTGGTGTAGATGCCGCTGCTTTATGTAAAACTATTTTCTTCATTTTTTTTTACATTTTAGAATGGGGTGCCTTAGGAGTGTGCATAATTATAAATACTATATAAAAAAATAATAATGATATAATAAAAAAGAATAATATAAAATAAGTTGACTCCTGTTGGGCCATCCTAGTTTTATTTCAGGAGCAGGGTGGTCTTTTCTTATTGTCTTAGCAGTCCTGAAGCAATATTGTACTTAAGGGGAGCAAAAATGGGAAATGAGGGGGGAGGGGGGAGAAGTAAGCATTGTGTAAATCATAAATATAGCAGCAAATAGACGTGGTGGTTGAATTGGAACTGAAAATATTATTATTTATATGTTAATTGTGTATATATTTTTTTTTATATAAATAATGATATCCCTTTAATGCGGAGTTTCTTGTAATCAGATAGTCAGAGGTCAGACAGACAATTGCTGCATCAGGAGAAAAAGTTGCTAAAAACATCCAATCCAAGCTGATCTTCTCAACGGGAAATGTATGAAACGAGATACTGGAAGAAGTCTATGTACAGTCTTATGACAACCGTAACGTGTTTATTATCCTTCCTGGTTCTTCTTGGAATTACCTGGATCAACTCACCATGACCCCACTCCGACATTTAAAGTGAAAATAGGAAATTTTAGAACAACATATTGCTGATCCTTTCTTGTAATTCTAATGCCGCGTACACACGCTCGGAATTTCCGACAACCAATGTTCGATGGGAGCTTGTTGCCGGAAATTCCGACCGTGTGTAGGCTCCATTGGACATTTGTTGTCGGAGTTTCTGACAACAAAAATTTGAGATCTGGATCTCGAATTTTCCGACAACAAAATCCGTTGTCATTATTTCAGCATTATTTTCCAGCACTACCTTAAGCCTCTTGGGCACGGAGTTCACCAGAGCTTCACAGGTTGCCACTGGAGTCCTCTTCCACTCCTCCATGATGACATCACGGAGCTGGTGGATGTTAGAGACCTTGCGCTCCTTCACCTTCAGTTTGAGGATGCCCCACAGATGCTCAATAGGGTTTAGGACTGGAGACATGCTTGGCCAGGCCATCACCTTTACCCTCAGCTTCTTTACCAAGGCAGAGGTCGTCTTGGAGGTGTGTTTGGGGTCGTTATCATGTTGGAATACTGCCCTGCGGCCCAGTCTCCGAAGGGAGGGGATCATACTCTGATTTAGTATCTCACAGTACATGTTGGCATTCATGGTTCCCTCAATGAACTGTAGCTCCCCAGTGCCGGCAGCACTCATGCAGCCCCAGACCATGACAATCCCACCACCATGCCTGACTGTAGACAAGACACACTTGTCTTTGTACTCCTCACCTGGTTGCCGCCACACACACTTGTCACCATCTGAACCAAATAAGTTTATCTTGGTCTCATCAGACCACAGGACATGGTTCCAGTAATCCATGTCCTTAGTCTGCTTGTCTTCAGCAAACTGTTTGCGGGCTTTCTTGTGCATCATCTTTAGAAGAAGACTACAACTATGCAGACCAATTTGATGCATTGTGCAGCATATGGTCTGAGCACTGACAGGCTTACCCCCCCACTTTAACCTCTGCAGCAATCCTGGCAGCACTCATACGTCTAATTCCTAAGACAACCTCTGGATATGATGCTGAGCACGTGCACTCAACTTCTTTGGTTGGCCATGGTGAGGCCTGTCCTGTTAAACCGCTGTATGGTCTTGGCCACCGTCCTGGAGCTCAGTTTCTGGGTCTTGGCAATCTTCTTATAGCCTAGGCCATCTTTATGTAAAGCAACAATTCTTTTTTTCAGATCCTCAGAGAGTTTTTTGCCATGAGGTGCCATGTTGAACTTCCAGTGACCAGTATGAGAGAGTGAGAGCGATAACACCAAATTTAACACACCTGCTCCCCGTTCACACCTGAGACCTTGTAACACTAACCAATCACAAAAATCCTAGGATTTTGTTGTCGGAATGTCCGAACAAAGTCCGACCGTGTGTACGGGGCATTAGACTGGGATGCCATTAAAGGATATGTGCGTGTAAAGGCAGGTGTCCCAATACTTTTGGTAATATATGTAGTGATATAATATCGTGTGCAGATAATTAATATTTAGGTATTATTATGTGTACATATATATATATATATATATATATATATATATATATATATATATATTGGTAAGTTTGTTTGTTTTTTTCCAAGAAAAATTAGTTTGCATTCAAGGTACATTACATTAATTAATGTTCAATTTTGGGTAATATTTCAGCAGAAAATCCCAGCTACCTTTGGACCTATAGTACAACTACAAACTCATCTTTAACCGGCTTTTGCATGAAAATAGTTACATTCTAACAGCATAATCTCCAATGCTACCTCATCATACTGGGGAAATGACAATGTGCTGAAGTGTTTCACCCACTGCTTCTTGGTGACTGCGGCTTGGCAAAGTACCGTGCCGACAGCTAGAGTTCTCAGTTTGCTGTTTATGTAATCAATATTTTGAGCTTAAAGTGTATGTCAAAACTTTACTTTTATGGGTTTTGGATAGAGTAAGAAATGGTTATGACCCCTGTCAGTTTTTATTTCTCTCGTCCCATGAGATTTCCCTTTACTTTCTGTCCAAGAGACACTGCAGGAAGTTAATGGAGATCTCTCCAAAGTGTGCGCATATTCCCTCTAATGCCACGTACACACGATCGGGAATTCGGCCAGCAAAAGGCCGATGAGAGGTTTTGGTCGGAAAATGCGACCGTGTGTATGCTCCATCGGACTTTTGCTGGCCGAATTCCAGCCAGCAAAAGATTGAGAGCATGTTCTCAATTTTTCGGTCGAAAAAAAGATCACATCGGAAATTCTGATCGTCTGTAGCAATTCCGACGTGAAAAATCCCTACGCATGCTCGGAAACAATAAAACGCATGCTCGGAAGCATTGAACTTCATTTTGTTGGCTCGTCGTAGTGTTGTACGTCACCGCGTTCTTGACGGTCAAAAGTTCAGCAAACTTTTGTGTGACCGTGTGTATGCAAGGCAAGCTTGAGCGGAATTCCGTCGGAAAAACCATCCAAGATTTTTCTGACGGAAAATCCGCTTGTGTGTACGCGCCATTAGACAAGAACAGGTTTACTCACTGGTGTACCCATTGTACCTGGTGTACCCATTGTCAACAGAACCGGTTTACCTATTGTACCTGGTGCACCCATTGTCATCAGGACTGGTTTACCCACTGTAACTGGTGTACCCATTGTCCCCAGAACTGGTTTACCCATTGTACCTGGTGTACCCATTGTCATCAGAATTGGTTAACCTATTGTAACTGGTGTACCCATTGTCACCAGAGCTGGTTTACCCATTGTAACTGGAGTAACCATTGTCAACAGAACCGGTTTACCTATTGTACCTGGTGCACCCATTGTCATCAGGACTGGTTTACCCATTGTACCTGGTGTACCCATTGTCAACAGAACCGGTTTACCTATTGTACCTGGTGCACCCATTGTCATCAGGACTGGTTTACCCATTGTAACTGGTGTACCCATTGTCCCCAGAACTGGTTTACCCATTGTACCTGGTGTACCCATTGTCATCAGAATTGGTTAACCTAGTGTAACTGGTGTACCCATTGTCACCAGAGCTGGTTTACCCATTGTAACTGGAGTAACCATTGTCAACAGAACTGGTTTACCCATTGTAACTGGTGTACCCAATGTCAACAGAGCTGGTTTATCTATTGTAACTGGTGAATGAATGAATGAATGACTTGTATAGCGCTGCAAATGCGAACTGAATCGCCTCAAGGCGCTTGGTCCATCCTGTGGGTCCAGCTTGTTAGAAGAGGTAGGTCTTGAGTTTCTTCCTGAAGGCCTGATGGTTTTCTTCCATACGGATGTTGGTCGGTAGAGTGTTCCATAGCCGTGGTCCCTGGACTGCGAATCTTCGTTCTCCCTTTGATTTGTAGCAGGATTTGGGAACGTGGAGGAGGTTTTGGTGGGTTGATCGAAGACTTTCGATTAGGTACGTAGCGTTTTATTTTCTCGCATAGGTATTGAGGTGCGTTTCCATGTAGGCATTTGTGGGTGAGGCAGAGGGTCTTAATTGTGATCCGATCCTTGGTTATGGTTAGCCAATGTAGACTCCTCAGGGATGGGAAAATGGATTCCCAGGTTTTTTTTTTTCCTGTTATCACTCTTGCTGAGGTGTTTTGGATGAGTTGTAGGTGTGCAATCTGGTATTTAGGTAGTCCGGCATAGAGGGAGTTTGCGTAGTCGAGTCGGGAGTTAATGATGATTCCAACTACTGCCGCTTTGTCTTCTTTTGGAATGAAGGGGATAAGTCAGCGTAGCAGGCAAAGAAGGTGGTGAGATCCCCTGACTACTGATCCAATTTATGCATCCATTGACATTTCTGAGTCAAATTTTTTTTTTGTATTTTGGCTTGCGTGTAGTAGAAGAAGCTCTGTTTTGGATCCATTGAGTTTGAGGTAGCTAGTGGTCATCCAGTCGTCTATCAATGTGAGGCATTTTTCTAGTTGTTGATAGTGGTCTTTTTGTCTGGTGATGCGAAAGTAGAGTTGCGCGTCGTCAGCGTACGAGTGGTGCCGGAGGTCCAAATTTCTGATGATTTTGAGGAGCCGACGGATGTAGATGTTGAAGAGGACTGGTGATAAAGGTGATCCTTGAGGGACTCCATACGATATTGCCCGGGTTTCAGAGGTGAAGGCTCCTAGTTTCACTGTCTGAGAGCGATTTTCCAGGAACGATGCGAACCATTGTAGCTCTGAATCTGTGACTTCCGATACTTCTGTGAGGCGGATGAGTAGGGTGTTGTAGTCCACTGTATCAAACGCTGCACTGAGGTCCAACGGTACCAGGAGACTTGATTCTCCGTCATCTGCAGCTTTGAGGGCGTCGTCCCATACTTTGAGGAGTGCCGTTTCTGTGCCGTGGCCTGGGCGGAAGCCTGATTGCAGGGGGTCCAAGAGTTTGTGGGTGTCCAGGTGGAGTTGTAGCTGTTGTACCACTGCTTTCTCCATGACCTTGGAGATGGTGTTGACACTTGTTATCGGTCTGCAGTAGTTGGGGTCTTTAAGGTCGAGGTTGGGTTTCTTTAGAAGAGGTTTGACGATGCCTTGCTTGAGGGCGATCGGGACAGTCCCTTCTTTGAATGACTGATTTATGAGATGTGTTATAGTGGGAGCGAGGATGTCGGAACATTGTTTCAGAAGTTTTGTGGGAATGATTTCGTTTGGTGAAGTGCTGTCTCTGAGGCTTCTGATGATGTTTTTGGTGCTGTCAGTGGTGATTGGGATTAGCAAAAATTTCGGTCCTTGTGTGATGTTCGTATTGATTTCCTCTTTTTGCTTTCGTTGATTGATGTTGGTAGTTTTTTTCTGTTGAATTGTTTTCCGGATGTTGTTGATTTTGTCGAAGAAAAAGTCCAATAGCTCATTGCAAAATTCTTGAGTTTCATTTGCTGGGGGCTCAAGGCAGGTAGGGTTCATAGTCTGGGTGACTATTTTGAAAAGTTCTCGAGGGCCGTTTAAGGCTGTTGAGATGGTGTTCGAGAAATGTTCTTTTTTTGCCTTGAAGATTGCTTTGTGATATTTCTTGGTGAGAACTGTAGTTTGAGTGGTTTTCCTTAGTAGAATTTCTTCTCCAGGCTCTTTCAGCTCTTCTGCGTTCGTGCTTCAGTAGAATAGGGGGGCCAGTAAACCATCCCGAGTTTTTTTTTTTTGCGGATGAGTGTTCTGTGTTTTGGAGCCACTGAGTCTGCTGTTTGTAGTAATGCCTTGTTTAAGGAGTTGAGTGTTTGTTCAGTTGAGTCGTTTAAATTTAGCGTTGCGATTTTGTTTGATAATGTGGTTTTGAAGAGTTCGGAGTGTAGTTTTTTTCTGAGATCTAGACCAGTGTGTTGTTATTGCATGATTCCGTTTTTGGAGGGTGGTGTTGGTGGCAATTTTGAATTTGATAGCGTGGTGGTCCGTCCAGGGTAGCGGTACATTGTCGAATATGTTGATGTCCATATTTTGTTTGAAGATGAGGTCCAAAATATGTCCTGAACCATGTGTAGGAGCATTTATCAGTTGCTGGAGACCTAGTTCTTCCAATTGGTTAATGCAGGCGGTGGCGATAGGGTCGACGGTGGAGTTTGCCCAGAGGTTGAAGTCTCCAAGAACCAGAAAGTTTTTGGTTTTCAGGGTGAATATTGAGATGAATTCCGTGAAGGGTGTAAGGAGATTAGTCTTTGGCCCTGGTGGTCTGTAGCATAGTAGTATGTGAATAGTGTCTTGGAGTGTTGTTTGAAGATGAAGGGAGAGTGTCTCCATGAATGGCACTGAGTTCTGTAAAGTTGTCACCAGAACTGTTGGTGTACCTGTTGAAAGTTGGTGTACCTGTTGTCACCAGAACTGGTTTACCCATTGTATCTGGTGTACCCATTGTCAAAAAAAATGGTTTACCCATTGTACCTGGTGTACCCATTGTCAACAGGATTGGTTTACCCATTGTAACTGGTGTACCTGTTGTCATCAGAACTGGTTTACCCAATGTAACTGGTGTACCCATTGAGACCATAACTGGTTTACCCATTGTATCAGGTGTACCCGTTGTCGTCAGAACTGCAAAAAAATGCAAAACATTAGAGATGGCAATGGTTTGTCTGTGATTTTAACCATGTTTTAATTATATAAGGTTGTCACCAGAACTGGTTCGCCCATTGTAACTTGTGTGCCCATTGTCGCCAAACTTGGTTTATCCATTGTAACTGGTGTACCCATTGTCACCAGAGCTGGCTTCCCCATTGTAGCTGGTGTACCCATTGTCACCATAACTGGTTTATCTATTGTAACTGGTGTACCCATTGTCACCAGAACGTGTTTACCCACTGTAATTGGTCTACTCATTGTTGCCAGAACTGGTTTATCATTGTAACTGGTGTACCCATTGTCACCGGAACTGGCTTACCCATTGTCACCAGAATTGGCTTACCCATTGTACCTAGTCTACCCATTGCCACCAGAACTAATTTATCCATTGTAACTGGTGTACCCATTGTCATCAGAAGTGGTTTACCCATTGTAATTGGTGTACCTATTGAGATCAGAATTGGTTTGACCATTTTACCCAGTGTACCCATTATCATCAGAACTGCAAAAAAATGCAAAAAAATAGAGATGGCAACTCTACTGTCTTTGTGATTTTAACCATGTTTTAATTATATAAATAAAGTTGTGTATTTTTAATAGACAGTGATATATTCCTTCTGTTGCACAATTAGTCCTCCACCTACAGGTAGCTTCTCCATCTCTGACTTTTGAGGGAATTTGGAGTAGGGCCATGACATAAGGTTCAACAAAATAGTTGACGGCTCTGTTGAACACCCAGGAGTGACCGGCAGAGGGCAAGCCAAATAAAAGCCAGTCCAGAGCAAAGTGGGTTTTGGTGAAAATTGATTTGCTCCTTCGTGTTTTTTTTTTCATTTTTTCCATGCATAAGAAATTCAGCCTTTAAAATGTATCTGGAAAGTTTAGCGCCGTTACCTCTCTGTCCTTCAAGGAGCATGTAAATGGATATTCCTCGGTTATGCATGTTGAGGTCGCAGAGCCCCGTACGGTTTACGGCCGTGCCAAAGAAAGCATTTTTACCCTGATGGGGATGTTTAAAGAATTCAGCAACGCTAAATATCTCTCGTTCCCAACAAGACATTCAACATTACACCCCTTATATCAAGAGCCCCTGCTTTTTGTGCGGCGCGGTTCAGGCCCGGATTAAATTTGACAGCCTGGTAGAGATTGTGGTTGTGAATTATTTTCCAAAGTTTAATAAAAATTGAGTTTTATACTTCTTGAGACGCTGAGTCTTAAGTAAACAAATTAATGCCAAAATTAACATTTTTAATGCTCGTTTTAAGGAAAAAAAAAATACCGAATGAACATTAAACCGCAATTCGCGGCGCAAAAAAAGGAAAAGGGAGGGGGAGGGGACAGGCGAACGTGTCGGATACATTATATTCCCTCGTCTTAACTGTGAAAATACTTCATGCAATTTGTCCCGTATCAGGATTTAAACTTTTTTTTGAGCCGAATCAAAGTCATCGCACTCGGGGTGTGTGATTATTCGCTGCGTTCCAGCATGTGCGGAGGGAAGAGCGAGGGATTATGGGAGCATTGTAAAAAGCCGCTCCAAAGATTAGCCGGCTCAAAAAAACCACAGTCACAGTATCGGCTGGCTTGTCAGTGAAGGCGAGAGAGGAATCACCTTGCATAGCAAAACCTTAAATTTGATATAAGAGGAAAACAAAGTTGAAAAGTTCAAATTGCAAAAAAAAAAAAAATAGAGACGTTCTTGAGACCTATGCAGGTTGAGGAGCAATTTTACGACTTTAACCAGTTGTCTACCAGAGCTATTTTTTTTCAGTTTTGCACACATGTTTGTGAGAGGGGCATTTGTGATTGGCTAGATTTGGCATCAAGAGCACAAGTTCCCCGCCCTCGCTCCTGTCCTTCTAGAACACTCTCTTGTTGAGGCCAAACCCTGCACCATCTTGTGCCCCACTCCATGCCAGAGGCCTCCACATGACATTCACGGCCATTATTGACCTTGACGTTCCCAAAGGAATTACCACACATAAAAGTCGTTTGGTGCACTTTACTGATGGAATTCAGGAAATGGCATAATAGTCACATCACATCAACTTATATTCCGGAGTCACTCGACATTGCACAGTCAATCACATTTAGTGGACGGTCCGCAGTAGTCACATGTGAAAGTATATGTGGCACCTCAGCAGCCATTTCCCTTGTACACGGATGCTGGTAAACGGACGTTTAGGAGCAGTAGGGCTTTTTTTTTCAGCTGCCCCTGAACTCTGCTCTATGTTATCTTATCAGCAGTGGCGGACAGTGGGTTTTTTTTTGGTTGGGGGGGGCGGCAAACAACCCTCCCCTTTGGTTGGTGTCATCTCAGCACCCCCCCCCCCACACTTACCCCAGCAGGCAGCAGCGGCAGGCTCCAACGGGCAGCGGGCTTCGGAGGGTTGCGGGCTCCGGTAGGCAGCGGCGGGTTGCAGGCTCCAGTAGCAGCGAGCTTCTATGGGCGGGCTCCTGTGTCTTCTGTGCGGCTCCTCCCTTCTTCTCCTAGGCATCCAATAGGATCGCCTGTCCTTTCAGCTAATCGGGTGATGGGTATCAGACCCTTTTCCCGATTGGCCGGGAGGAGGAACAGTGTGGCAACACACCTGGGTGGGCTCCGGACACAATGCTCTGCATCCCGAGTCCACCCTATTTTGAAGCCTATTAGAGCCTCTGGCTCTAGTCAGTGCTTCAAAAAACACACCCCCACCACAGGAATTCATGCACCCGGCCTCCTGAAAGGGCATGGATAGGGTGGGTGGCGGCATGGACGGGGGGGCGGCGCCTGTGCGCCCACAATGGACGGGCCACACCTGCATATCAGCACATGTACACTCGTTTATAGTCGTTTCCAGGCAGTTGAGCTTAGAATCTTTTGGCAAGCAAAGAAAATGCGTTCAGGACGGATGTTCAGAGGCATTTGAAAAGCCAAATGCCTGTAACAGCTTGTAAACGCGTGTAAGCGCGGTAACTCGCGTTTAGCCGTGTTTCATTTTTTAGGCGTTTTTAATGGAGATACATTTCTGACCATTTGCAATGTAAAAAACGCTTCTAAATGCAAACGTGGCTAAAAGCGGCATGTAAACGCGACACAACGGACGTTTTTAAACGTCGGTTACTAGCTGTCGAGTTCCATCGTTCAGGAGTGGTTTCTCCTTCACCCGTGGTCATTAGTACTTACAGGACTGTGTTCTCTGTAGTCACCTCCTCCATAGGTACACCTCTCCCGGGACCTTCTAGAGAAGCAACCTCCCACAGGGAACTTTTGGCCTGGCCTAAAAGGATTTTTTGCAATCCACCCTAGCCTTCTCCTCCATAAGAGACGGAAAGACTACAGCTGACTCTTCCTGGGTGCAGGACTACTCCTCCCAGCCTCCTGCCCTATCCAGGGCCTACACAGGCTGGTTACATTAACATAGGTATGGGGTGTTTGGCTCCCATGCACCCAAGTGTGTCTGGGCTCCTTCCAACTTGGCTTACAGTATGTATGAAGGCCCATTGACCCGCCCCGCCCCGCCCTAAGGAAAGGGAGCCTTGACTGCTGAATGCTTGGCAACCAAGCAGGGCGTCAACCTAATCAGGGAGTCGGAGTGGCTCCGTTGGGATTGGCTACAATGGCACAAGGTGACTGGGTGGAGCCGGAACTCTAGAAAAGGCTACACAGAGGCACGTCCCACTACTTTCAAGAGAATTTAATGTCACAAGAGTTGCCCACCCACCTGCCCGTTGTGTGTTTGTCACACCTTCCTTGGCGGTTTTACCTTGCCAGCAATTGATATTACTTTATGGGCTATACCCTCAAGTTAATTACGGGGTCAGTTTAATGCCTGTCTCGCACCGATGGTGGAGACAGGCCTCTTAGACTATATGGTTTGGTTATAGATGCTCACGGTATAACCGTGACCGGCATGGAATGGGTATTTTTAAGGTTGTTATACTAAGATGTTCAATAAAGCTGTGGCCTTGCCCAACTTAAAGTGGTCTATGTGTCTTTTTTGGGGGGGGTAAGGTTTTGTAGTGGTTTAAATAAGTGGGGGTTAAGACAAGACTAAGCTTCTCAGCAGTCATGAGAGCTGACTCACCCATGACATCACTGCAGAAGGGTTCTACCTAAAAGGGGCCTAGCACCTGAAAATAGAGGAAAGAAAGAAAACGAATGCACCCACCACACCTAAGAATTGCAATATAATAAGTGTTTTTGGGGTTTAATACCGCTTTAAACCCCTACTACTTGTTTGCAGCTATTACAAAGCCAAAGGATGGTGTCTCCCTCCCCATAAGGAATTCTCATAATCCAGAATACACAATACGGGTAAGACCGCACTATATTAAGATACTTCTCAACTCAACTCAACTCAACAAATATCCGGGGAATGGAGCTGCAGTAGAATCACAACTTCATCATAGCCCTATGGGAGAGGAAGAGGGTGAGACACAAACCCTGGCAAGGAAATACAGCCATTGTGGTCTTTCAGGTTCAACCTACCTGTGCCACCCAAAACGATATAGTAAGCTTTCAGTGGAGTTATGCTTTAATTTACGCCCATTACTACATTAGAAGAGGCATCTTTTATAACTGCTTAGCGGTACCCAGACATTCGTACTTTGTGCTTTCCTAATGCAAACAGAGAACCTGCCTTGCATTTTTTTTTTAATGGTACGTTAATAATAATGTATCGGAATTAAAATAAAAGTCAAAGATATTTTCTTTTTTTCACTGGCGCGTTATGTGTGTGTATGTAACTTAATCTTTCTAATAGGGAAGTCTGCTTTAAAAGGACCAAACAGTAATTAGTCACTTACAGGGTTCCTTTATGCGGAACACTCTGGAAACACGTGAAACTCGCAGTCACCAAAACAAGCAGCTGAACGAGGTGGAAAGGGCGAAGGATTCCAAATTACAATAACTCCCATTACACGATGCAGAGGGATGTCTCCACCATGGGGTGCGATGGGTGCCCTTTAAAGAAACCCTGTTGCTACAAAAAAAAAAAAAGTTGCAGAGCGCAGAAAAATCAATAATTTTGACTGATTAATTACAGCGTTTTCTTTTCCCTAAACAATCTTTTATTCACTTTCAATGTGCCTTCGAACTTCTAGAAAATCTGATTCTTCCAGAAAGAGTCAATTCCCTAGCTCAACCTCTTCCTTCCTTTGAAATCATAGCCCTCTTCTCTTCTGGGAGGGGCTAATTACTGTCTGTGCTGTCCCAGCTCCTTGGCCCCTCCCCTCTCCTTCTTACATAACCTTTTATATAGCTACCAGGAATACTATGGAGTGCCACTGGTTTGACAGCTCTGAGTCTGCTGGCATCACATACAAGGTGGTGGTGCTCAGCAGTGGCCTCAGAGATCTTGGATGTCTTCACAAGAGGTGATTTTACAAAAAATTACCATGTATTAAATGTACAAAGATTTCCCCTTCATTTCCTGTTCTGTAGACCCTACAGAAAGTCACAGAAAATCTATCCGAAGTGGAAAAAATCCCATCTACTCTATCTATCTATTAAGCTTTGACAAAAAAAACTTGGAAGCTGATTAGTTACCATGCACAGATGCACCAAACTCTGTGTGTGTCAGTTTTAGTAAGTGAACCCCTATTAAATCAAATTATTTAGATTGTAAGCTCTAATGAGCAGGGCCCCCTGATTCCTCTTGTACCAAATTGTAATGTAATTGTAATGTCTGCCTTTATTTTTGTTAAGCGCTGCGCAAACTGTTGGCGCTATATAACACCTGTATAATAATATAGAGCCATACAACTACACTTTTGCTCAATCCAATTGTATTCTTCAGCCATTTTTAATGTTATTTAAATGATCTCAGTTTAAAATGCATAAAAAGTATTTATTTTTCAAATGTTATACTTTTTTAATTTATATACAATTTTACACAGCAAAAGGCCCAACCTCCCATCCCCCTGCAAAGAAACCCCAGCAGAGCTGTCAGCAGAATGGGCAGCTGTATTGCCCGTAGTCTGGGTGGACCCCCAGAGCTATAGACTAACATGATTTTTTATTTTTTTCTTCTGAAGGAATGAAAGCTCTGGAAGATTGGAGAGTGAGATTAAGGCTGGGAACCGAGCTGAAGAAGGTGGGGGCACCATGGAACAGAACCCTTTCCAAAACCAAAAAGACTGGAGAGCCAGTGCCAGAGTGTAACCCAACCAGCCTGCCTTCCTCCCTGCACACTGTGCTTCCTACACTGCAACCCTACCCAGCTCCTTCCCCATAACCTCTCACCTCCAAACCCATAATCAATAAACATTTAAAAAGAATACATTGACTGCTGTCCCATCTGGAAGCCCCGATCGCCAACAAGAAGTGGTGACATTTAAATATTGTCACCCAGTTCAAAACCCTATAGGCACATAATAACTACTTCCTATCTCTTTTGAATGGGACTTGAAGGGGGCTTTTGAAGGGGACTAGGGGCTAGCCTTCTACCCACTGATTATGGCCCATGGAGGAGACCAAGGATTTTGTGGCTTCTCTGTGGCAGGTGGCCCCTCTCCCCAGCAACAGGCTACTGTGGTGAAGTCCCTACTCCCAGCTAAACCGCTGGCAACAGGGCAGAGCGCCGCTGACCTCTGCCTAGCACCCACAGTGTCTCCAAGGCTCCAGGGAGCCGTGGCAGTTGGTCCATCTCCCCAGCAGCAGCCCAAGCCCCTCAATGGTAAAGACCACCAGCTGAAGCACTGGCAGCTGGACAGAGGGTCCACGACCTCTGTCCCACACCTACCAACGACAACCCTTCCTTGCGGCCAAGAGTAGAGATCATGTGGACTGACTATGTGGGTTCACTCTGCCCGACTAATTCATGTCCAGACCAGCTGGAGGTCTGGGACTTGGTTAGTCTAAATTTGATGGGGGAGAATTGTGACAAACACAAACGGGAAAGGGGCTTTTGGAGGGGACTAGGGGCTAGCCTTCTACCCATTGATTTTGGCCAATAGAGGAGACCGGGGATTTTATCTGCTTCTCCCAGTCAGACCATGGAAAAGATGTCAGTTCTGCTTCTTATCTCATGAAGAGAGCAGATCATTCTCTAATGATGGACAACAATGTGATGAACGTGGATAGCAAGGCTTAGATTAATTCTCTGAATAAAGACAATAAGGCTTCTCTTCTGAAGTATATGGAAAGGTGTAATATTAATCTTGTACAGGTTAATGGTCAGAGGAAATATGGTGGCCCTCCTGCAGACTGGGTTGGAGGAGCTCCTCCACTTGCTACAGAAATATTCATCAACAATCTCCCCCAAAAAATCTACAAAGATAAATGAATTCCACTTTTTCAGACTGCTAGAGCATTGTATGCGTCTCGTCTTATAATGACTTTTCTAGCAGACCAATTACACAAGTAGAGCTAGTTAGTGAGTTTTGGACAGCCTTCTTTCTGGGGAACTGGTGCCAAACTGTCTGGGTGGGCACTGACCTGAGTCACATAGGCTTGTCTAGATGATTAATTGTTAATTAGCTTACTGTTTATGTTGACTGTTCATTAGATGCACTGATGAGATTACTGTTTACCGTTTGCATTGTTTAGGGCAATGTGATCAAACTCTTATCTGATTTTGTGTGGTATATATTATGTGTGAATTTACAATAAATTCAGTTGCTGTTTGCACCTAAGCTAGTGTTGTCTAGTTCTTGGGTGCAATTATCAGCTATAATACATTGTTCCTGTTCCCAGAGTGGAGGAAGCTGTATCTTGGCGAAGGCACCCAGGCTGGGGGCAGGTGGTCTGTCACATCTATCTATCTATCTATCTATCTATCTATCTATCTATCTATCTATCTATCTATCTATCTATCTATCTATCTATCTATCTATCTATCTATCTATCTATCTATCTATCTATCTATCTATCTATATATCTTTCACTTCCATACCTGTAGACACTGGTAGTGTCTATCTAGCAATTTATCTATGTAACTATGTATTGATCTGTCCTCTCTATCACAATTTTTTTGCCATATGTGCCCAATTGGGAAGATTAGCCTTCACCTCCTGCAGACACTACAGGAAATCAATAAATCTATCTATTTATCTATCTATCTTTACAATATCTATCAATATTTATTCATCCATCCATTTATTCTCCATCTATTTATCCCATCAATCTATCCACCCATATATTTCTATCTATCTATCTTTACAATATCTATCAATATTTATTCATCCATCCATTTATTCTCCATCTATTTATACCATTAATCTATCCTTCCCTATATTTATATCTATCAATCTACATATCTACAGTATCTATCTATCTATCTATCTATCTATCTATCTATCTATCTATCTATCTATCTATCTATCTATCTTAAACACAAGGTTCTTAAAACGTGAACACACAGGAAATAATTTGTTCATCTCCTCACATTCCCATACTTATCACCCATACATACATAATATCACTTTAAGTCTCCTATAATTCCGTACATAACCAGCCTCTGTGCATTGTATTCTGTCATTTCACGCATATGGAAACCTGATCTAAACATCCATGACCATCCCGCCAACGGTTTGAGGTTAAACGTGAACCATCCTTTGTGCCGTCCTCCCTGCTCCGTCCTGGAAGTCGGGATTAAACAAGCGATGCTATTTACGAGTGATTAATCTCCTTCTTCTATTTTCCTTTTGCTGATTTCATTTAGATTTGGGATTTCTCCAGGAGGAGAAAAATGTGTATTTATAAGAGGTTCCAAATGGTCCTCTACCCTGCCTTCTATCCATCTACCTTGTTGGCCAGACATTCCCTTCGTTGGAAAAGGATATAGTGAAAATTCCAGTCATATGTCTATTCGTTCTACTCGGTGAAGGCATGATTCCTCAGACTATTTGCATTACATTAGTTGTCTCTAATGGTGGACACCCTCATAAAAAAATCCTGTATCCATGTGGCAAGAATTTAAACAAACTTTAAACTCTTGCATGCTTCTGTTCTAGATATATTGCGGGTAAAATATGTATTGAACGCTTCACCATTTTTCTAGGTAAATATATTGCTAAAGGTGCTCCTGACATGAAATTTTCCCCACATGTCGGTAACAACCCATACAATCCATACATACAAAGAAACCAAAACAAATAAGTTCAGAAATTAAGTTCTGTGTAATAGAATGGAATGACACAGGGAAAAAGTATTGAACTCGCTAACTGAAATGTATTTAATACTTGGTACAAAATCCTTTGGTAATGACAGCTTCAAGAGGCCTCCTGTATGGAGAAACGAGTCGCATGCATTGCTCAGGTGTGATTTTTTTTTTCTACACAAACAGTCTTCAAATCTTGAAGGTTCCGTGGGCCTCTTCTGTGAACTCTGATCTTTAGTTCTCTCCATAGATTTTCTATTGGATTCAAGTCAGCAGCTTTATTTTCGTTCTTTGAAACCAATTGAGAGTTTCCTTGGCTTTGTGTTTGGGATCATTGTCTTGCTGAAATGTCCGCCCTCGTCTCATCTTCATCATCCTGGTAGATAGCAGCACATTTTTATCAAGAAGGTCTTGGTACATTTTTCCATTCATCCTTCCTTCCATGACCTAAAATTTGCCAGTACCGTATGCTTAAAAACAGCCGCCCACACCATGATGTTCCCCCCTCCAAACCTCACTCTTGGTTTGGGGGTGTTATTGGGGTGATACACATGGTGTGTATTATGGCATCCAAAGAGTTCAATGTTGGTCTCATCTGACCAGACTATATTCTCCCAGTATTCCACAGGCTTGTCTAAATGTTGTGCATCAAACTTTAAAAGAGCTTCAACATGCTTTTTCTTCAGCAATGGAGTCTTGCGTGGTGAACATGCATACAGGCCATGGCGGTTGAGTGTATTACTTATTGTTTTCATTGAAACAATTGTACCTGCTAATTCCAGATCTTTCTGAAGCTCTCCACAAGCGGTCCTTGGCTCTTGGACAACTCTTCTGATAATTCTATTTATCTTGTGAGGAGCACCTGGTTGTGGCCGGTTTATGGTGAAATGATGTTCTTTCCACTTCCGGATTATGGCCCCAACAGCGCTCACTGGAACATTCAGAAGTTTAGAAATCCTTCTGTAACCGATGCCATCAGTATGTTTTGCAACAATAAGGTTGTGAAGGTCTTGAGAGGACTCTTTGATTTTACCCATCATGAGTGACACCTTGGTAATGAGACCTTTTTATAAGCCATCAGTTGAGACTGAACCAGCTGATATTAATTTGCACTGACAAGGGGCAGGATTGCTTTCTAATTACTGATAGATTTCAGCTGGTGTCTTGGCTTCCCATGCCTTTTTGCACCACCCTTTCTTCATGTGTTCAAGACTTTTTCCCTGTGTCATTACATTTTATTACACATAACTTCATTTCTGAACTTTTGGTTTCCTTGTATGTATGGATTGCATGGTTTGTTACTGACATGCGGTGAAAATGTCATGTCGATAGCATCTTTAGAAATAGATTTACCTAGAAAAATGGTGACGTGTTCAATACTTATTTTACCTGCTGTACATTGTTAACAAAATTTCCACTGCTTACCTCTTTTTAAGAGCTTCTATGAAATAGTTACACATTTTTTACAATGGGGAGATTTCGATTAACTTCCTGTCCTGAAGAAATGCCCTCAAAGACAGTTTTTAGATTTCAAATAATGTTCTAATAGCATTGCACCGATACCAATACCGGTATTGGTTCCGCTACTAAGCATTTGCACGACTACTTGTACTTGTACAAATGCTCTGATACTATAAATGATACCTTCAAGTCCGCAGACTGTAACTGCCACCTAAGCCTGGGTTCACATATGTGCGGGGCCGGTTTGCACTGCAATTTGTAAAAGCGCCTGGTGCAGTTTCGTTCAGGGGTTCAGGTGCGATTCCAGCATGAATTGTTAAAGTATATGGCATTGGAAATCACACCTGAACCGGACTGAAAATCGTACCTGACTCTTTTTTTAATCACACTGTGGCTGGCCCACACATATATGAACAGGCTCCATAGAAAGGGACTTTGGTTCATATGTCAAGTGAATCGGATGCAGTTCAAAACGCACCCAATTCCCATACATGTGAACCACGTGAACCGGTAATTTTTCATTAGTTTAAAAAAACTGTCACCAAAAATTGGTATTGGTGAATACTTGAGAAGAAGTTTTGGTACGCATACTCTTAAAAAACTGGTATCGGTGCATTCCTACTTTCTATCCTGGTGACGCTGGTCTTCAGAACAAGAACAGATACTGAATATAAATGCTGAATCCCCCCACCAGGGACTCAGAAAGCAGTAAAAACCTGATATGGTGAAACCTCTGTTGTGAAGGGGGGACCTCTGATGTGATCGGAGACCTCTTATCTGATGGGGGACCTCTAATGTGATGGGGACCTCTGATATGATGGGGTACCTCTGATATGATGGTGAAACCTCTGATATGATGGAGGACTCTAATGTGATGGGCTGCCTCTGATCTGATGGTGGGACCTCTGGTGTGATGATGAGACCTCTAATGTGATGCGGGATCTCTAATGTGATGGGGGAACCTCTGATGTGATGGTGGGACCTCTGATGTGATGCAGACCGCTGTTGTGATTGGAGATCTCTGATGTGAAGGGGGGATCTCTGATGTGGTGACGAGACTTCTGATGTGATGGGGGAACATCTGATGTGATGGGGGGAACATCTGATGTGATGGGGGACCTCTAATGTGATGGGGTCCTCTGATGTCATAGGGGGATCTCTAATGTGATGGGGGGACCTCTAATGTGATGGGGGCCTTTGATTTGATGGTGGGACCTCTAATGTGAGGGGGAACCTCTAATGTGATGGTAGGACCTCTGAAGTGATGGGGGAACCTCTGATGTTTTTAGTATACCCCTGATGTGATGGGGGGATCTCTAGTGTGATGGGGCCACTGTAGTGATGGTGGGACCTCTGATGTGATGGGGGGACCACTGATGTGATGGGGGGACCACTGATGTGATGGGGGTCCTCTGATGTGAAGGGGGACCTTTGATAAGATGTGGAAACCTCCAATGTGATGGTAGGACCTCTGACATGATGGGGGAACCTCTGATGTTTTTAGTATACCTCTGATGTGATAGGGGGATCTCTAGTGTGATGGGGCCACTGAAGTGATGGTGGTCCTCTGATGTGAAGGGGGACCTCTGATAAGATGTGGGACCTTTGATGTGATGGGGATCTCTGATGCCATAGGGACCTCTGATGTGATGATGGGAGCTCTGATGTGATGGGGGGATCTCTGATGTGGTGGCAGGACCTCTGATGTGATGGGGGAACATTGGATGTGATTGGGGGACTTCTAATGTGATGGGATCCTCTGATGTGATGGGGGGATCTCTGATGTGATGGGGGAACCTCTGATGTGATGGGGGAACCTCTGATGTGATGGGGGAACCTCTGATGTGATGGGAAAACATCTAATGTGATGGGGACCTTTGATATGATGGTGGGCCTCTCTGATGTGGTGGGGGAATATCTAGTGTGATTGGGGCCTCTGAAGTGATAATGGTACTTCTGATTTTGATGGGGGAACCTCTGATGTGATGAGTGGACCTATAACGTGATGGGGCCTCTGAAGTGATGGTGTGACCTCTGATGTGATGGTGGGACCTCTGATGTGATGGGAGGACCACTGATGTGATGGGGGTCCTCTGATGTGAAGGGGGTCCTCTGATAAGATGTGAGACCTTTGATGTGATGGGGTTCTCTGATGTCATAGGGACCTCTGATGTGATGATAGGACCTCTGAAGTGATGGGGGGGATCTCTGATGTGTTGGCGGGACCTCTGATATGATGGGGGAACATCTGATGTGATGGGGGAACCTCTGATGTGATGGGGAACCTCTAATGTGATGGTAGGACCTCTGACGTAATGGCAAACCTCTGATGTGATGGGGGAACCTCTGATGTTTTTAGTATACCCCTGATGTGATGGGGGGGATCTCTAGTGTAATGGGGGGCCTCTGATGTGATAATGGGACTTCTGATGTGATGGGGGAACCTCTGATGTGATGGGGGGAACCTATAATGTGATGGGGCCTCTGAACTGATGGTGGGACCTCTGATGTAAGGGTAGGACCTCTGATGTGATGGGAGGACCACTGATGTGATGGGGTCCTCTGATATGAAGGGGGACCTCTGATAAGATGTGGGACCTTTGATGTGATGGGGATCTCTGATGTCATAGGGACCTCTAATGTGATGATGGGACCTCTGATGTGATGGGGGGGATCTCTGATGTCATAGGGACCTCGGATGTGATGGTGGGACTTCTGATGTGATGGTGGGACCTCTGATGTGATGGATAACCTCTGATGTGATATCTGATGTCTTTGGGGCCTCTGATGATGGCACCTCTGATGTGATGGGGATCTATGATGTGATGGGAGAACCTCTGATGTAATGGGGAGACCCCTAATGTGATGGGGTCATCGATGTGATGGTGGGACCTCTAATGTGATGGTGAACCTCTGATATGATGGGAGGACCTATGATGTGATGGGGAACACTGATGTGATGTGTGATGGGGACCTCTGATTTGATGGAGGATGCTGATGTGATCGGGGAACCTCTGATGTGATGGGGAATCTCTAATGTGATGGTGGGACCTCTAATGTGCATTGAACTCATTGTCATAACCACTACTGATATCCCCATGGAGCAAACTTCGCTCCTCTGATCAACCTTGAGTGTGAGCTCTCAAAATACAGGCCAGATTCATCATTATATTCTTCATTAAAACTCAATCATTTGGTAAAGAAACTGTAGTCCTGCCCAGAAGCACTTCAAAAATCCTGCTGAATCTGTCTACATCGGATTATATCAAACCTAGATTACTGATAAATCCGTCAGACTTTATGAGTTTGGCAATAATGCAGTGTTTTCTAGACAGCCAAAATTATGCTCTTGTTGCCTTTCACAGTAAGAAATGTGGAATGCAATGGTTTATATATGACCGTGCAAGCATTGAAGATAGGATTATACACCTTGGGAGCCGAGGACTGCTTGCTAAAAGTCTGCTGGAGGAGAGGAAATACACTAAGCCAGTGAGAAATCCGATTTGCCGTTTTAGGGTCAAAAAGTCCGCTCTGCCCTTCGAGGCATGCCAGTGTTTTCTGTTTGATGGGACCTGATGGAGACGATTCGGTGCGAAGGCTGATCTACTGTTATCTGGTTTTGTTGCTTTGAAGATCCTGATTGTATACTTTTAAGTAAAAAGAATGAATAGCCCCTCCCACTCGCATTTCCCCTGCTAGATCAGAATTGATTGAGCACTTTCCTATTTCCTCAAAAGATGCTGTGTGCATGTACCAGAGAATCTCGTGTGATTCTATGTCTTTAAGAGGAAAACAAATAACAGCTTTTTGGCCAATTTTAATATTTTGTATCTTTTTCAATATTTGATTATTATTTAAATGTTATTATTTATTAACCCGTTTTTTGGTATAGGGTATACCCATGACCGTAAGGCTTAGATTCATACTTATGGCGGACAGGTGTAGAAAAGAAAATCAGCGTTTTTATCACCCCCGAAACACCCGCCTCCAAATGGCTGGAAAAGTGAGTTCACATTGCCACAGCTGGGATGCTTCACTTCACAGTGTGACAATTTTTATTTGGCAATTTTAATTTGACAGGTTTTGATAGTGATAGGGTCTAAGTGTTGAGGGTTCAGTGTTGGAGGGTTACTTAGGGGTAAGTTTTGAAGGTTAGGTGTCTAAAGCTTGTTAGGGGGTAAGTGTTGGAAATTAGGCGTTTAGGGCTTGCTTAGGGGCTAAGTGTTGGAGGTTATGTGTTTAGGACTTGCTTACGAGCTTAGTGATGGAGGTTAGGGATCTAGGCGGACAGCTATTTAGGGGCTAAGTGTTGGGAATTAGGGGCTTATTTAGGGGCTAAGTGTTGGGAATTAGGTACCTAGGGCTTACATAGGGTCTAGTGTTGGGGGTTCGATGTCAAAGAGTTACTTAGGAGCTATGTGTTGGAGGTTAGGTGTCAAGGGCTTGCTTAGGTGCTAAGTGTTGGAAGTTAGGGATTTAGGACTTACTTAGGACTAAGTGTTGGGGGTTAGAGGTTTAAGGCTTGCTTAAAGTCTAAGTGTTGGCACCTAATTGGCACCTAATTGAACGTTTACCTAAGGGCTAAGTGTTGGGGGTTAGGTGTCTAGGGCTTGCTTAGGGGCTAAGTGTTGGGAGTTAGATGTCTAGGACTTGCTTGGGGGTTTTCTTAGGGGCTAGGTGTTGAAGGTTAGGTGTCTAGGGCTTGCTTAAGGGCTAAGTGATGGAGGTTGGGGATTTAGGGCTTACTTTGGAACTAGGGTTTGGGGGTTAGATGCCTAGGGTTGCTTAGGGTCTAAGTGTTGGGGGGGGGGTTAGGTGTTGAAGGTTTACCTAAAGGGCTAAGTGTTGAAGGTTATGTGTTTAGGGGATAAGTGTTGGAGGTTAGGTTTCTAGGGCTTGCTAAGGGGCTAAGTGATGGTCATTAGGAATCTAGGTATTACTTAGGTGCTAAGTGTTGGGGGTTAGTAATCCAGGGCTTGTTTAGGGTCTAAGTGTTAGGGAGTTAGGTGTCAAGGGTTTGTTTATGTGCTAAGTGTTGGATGTTTGGGATTTAGGGCTTGAAACTAAGTTTTGGGAGTTAGATGTCTAGGGCTTGCTTAGAGTCTAGGTGTTGGGGTTAGGTATTGGAGGCTTACCTAAGACCTAAGTGCTGGAGGTTAGGTCTCTAGGGCTTGCTTAGGGGCTAAGGGATGGAGGTTGAAGATTTAGGGCTTACTTTGGGACTAAGTGTTGGTGGTTAGATGACTAGGGCTTGCTTAGGGGCTACACTTTGGGAGTTACAGTATGTGTCTAGAACTTTTTTAGGATTTTTCCTGGGGGATAGGTGTTGAAGGTTAGGTGTCTAGGGCTTGCTTAGGGGCAAAGTGATGAAGGTTGGAGATTTAGGGCTTACTTTGGGACTTAGTGTTGGAGGTTAGGTGTCTAGGGCTTTCTTAGGGGCTACACTTTGGGAGTTACAGTATGTGTCTAGAACTTTCTTAGGATTTTTCCTGGGGGATAGGTGTTGAAGGTTAGGTGTCAAGGGCTTGCTTAGGGGCTAAGTGATGGAGGTTGGAGATTCAGGGCTTACTTTGGGACAAAGTGTTGGGAGTTAGATGTCAAGGGTTTGCTTAGAGTCTATGTGTTGGGGTTAGGTATTGAAGGCTTACCTAAGTGTAATGCCCCGTACACACGGTCGGATTTTCCGACGGAAAATGTGTGATAGGACCTTGTTGTCGGAAATTCCGTCCGTGTGTAGGCTCCATCACACATTTTCCATCGGATTTTCCGACACAAAGTTTGAGAGCAGGCTATAAAATTTTCCGACAACAAAATCCATTGTCGGAATTTCCGATTGTGTGTACACAAATCCGACACACAAAGTGCCACGCATGCTCAGAATAAATAAAGAGATGAAAGCTATTGGCTACTGCCCCGTTTATACTCCCGACGTACGTGTTTTACGTCACCGCATTCAGATTTTCCGACAACTTTGTGTGACCGTGTGTATGCAAGACAAGTTTGAGGCAACATCCATCGGAAAAAATCCTAGGATTTTGTTGTCGGAATGTCCGATCAATGTCCGACCGTGTGTACGGGGCATTAGAGGTTAGGTTTATAGGGCTTGCTTAGGGGCTAAGTGATGGAGGTTGGAGATTCAGGGCTTACTTAGGTGCCAAGTGTTGGGGTTAGTAATCTAGGGCTTGCTTAGGGTCTAAGTGTTGGGGGTTCGGTGTCAAAGGGTTACTTAGAATCTAAGTGTTGAAGGTTAGGTGTCTAGGGCTTACTTAGGGGCTTAATGATAAAGGTTAGCAGAATGGTTAGGTGTCAACAAGGTCTCATTCAGGGTAGCAAGGGCTTACTTAGGAGTTAAGTGTTGGGAAGGCTGAGTGTCAAGGTTTCATTTAGAGGTTAAGTTTTAGAGGGTTAGTTTCAAAGGCTTACTTAGGGATTAATTGTTTGGGTAAGGCATTAGTGTTTAATAAATATATACATATAGGCACTATTATAAAATGAAATGCTGTAATGAAATCATCCCTCTGTCTCATGATCAACATTAAAATCTGCCTTTAACAAACCCCATGTTTGTTTCACAACTGTCGCGTGCAATTAGGAAGGCAGATAACCCGTGTACAATCGGGACTATGTCCTCACGTCGACTGGCAACAAGAGCTCTCACTCTTAAAACATGGCACGAGCCACCGATCCAAAGTGCTTGTTACACTTCCAGCCAAGAAGTGAAGGAATTTGCTGGTCGCGATTCAGCTGGAAGAGACATTCTGAAAGAACACCTTGTTTTCTCTGCATCTAACTCAACAAAAAAATTTAAAAAAATACCGGCGTGCGGTTTAAGTGAGCCGGGCCAAGTACCAGTTTACATCAACATCGTAGCGATGGGGGTCACAAACAGGGCAAACAGCGATGTTCCATCATTTAGCAACCAGAAAAAAAAACATTCGAAGGGAGCACCTCTTGCTTATGAAAAAATTAAAAAAAAAAAAAAGAAGGAAAGACCTGATCTTAAAGCCTGTGCCAATTTAAATATTGACTTTTTTTTTTTTTTCGTTCAACAATTACATGTATTGAAAAGCTTAGTCAAAAGCATTCAGTTTTTTTGCTCAATTCAATTAAAATGTAAATTCGGGTCCGCCGTGCGCAACCCAACGCAAAACTTTAATGTGTTATTTTTCAATAAGAAAAATAACATGCCTTCGAATTCGGGTTATGATAAATACGCGGCTTCTTAATTAAAATCAACATTGTCGCGAACGGCGTTTGGCCCGGGTGCTTTTATTATGGTAGTGAAGCTTAAATGGTAATCGTTACGGGGCAGCGCCGGATAAATGATTGCGAAAAAGAATTAGCAGATCAAAATTTAAATGCGTCATGCGTTCCATGGGTGAAAAAGCCCGGCTTAAAGAAACCGTGAGAACGTAAAAAAAATTGCAGGCAAAAGCACAGGGGGGTCGAGTATTTAAAATGAGTGTTTGTAACATTTTTTCTTTCCAATAACAATTTTTTTACTCATGTGCAATGCACACTTACCAGGACTCTCAGATCCATAGCGCCACTCAAAACTCGCCTCTTTTGTACATGGACAACCCGGGTGCCGGTGTCCTGCTGAAAAAGGTCCCCCGGAGCACAACGTCCCCCCTGTACTGCGCAGGCGCAGCGCTTGCGCAGTGCGAACCACAACGGAGCCGCCGAAAATAGCCGAAGATGGACAGCTGTGAGTCAGCTGTACACGGCGCCTGTGCAATGACCACGACATTGTGTCAGACGCTGCCGTGCTTGTGCAAGGGGCGGGTGTATTACTGTTATATCGTGTAAGGAGCGGATGGCTACAGAAGAGGCCGAATTTTAAATTGATGGGCAGAGCTGATAACTTAGGGGTGGTTGTAACAATAAACTACACGTGTTTGCGGGGCGTGTTTAATACAAATGAAGGGTGGGTTTTGCAATGTTGATGGGCGATTTCAATACTTGACAAACAGGAATACACCCGCCCCTTGCAGAGTTGCACGAGCATCGGGAGCGTGTGGCTGTGTCTGGCACAATGTCATCGCCCTTTGCACAGGCGCGCCCTGTACAGCTAACTCAAGGTCCATATAGACATGGATGAGCGTGTTTGGGGTGGAGGAACATGACTGGCCTGCACAGAGTCCTGACCTCAACCCGATAGAATACCTTTGGGTTGAATTAGAGCGCAGACTGCGAGCCAGGCCTTCTCGTCCAACATCAGTGCCTGACCTTACAAATGCTCTTCTGTAAGAATGGTCAAACAATCCCATAGACACACTCCGAAACCTTGTGGTCGGCCTTCCCAAAAGAGTTGAAGCTTTATAGCTGCAAAGGGTGGGCCAACTCAATATTGAACCCTACGGACTAAGACTGGGATACCATTAATGTTCATGTGTGTGTAAAGACAGGCGTCCCAATACTTTTGATAATAAATGTGTGTGTGTGTGTGTATTTATATATACTGTGATTCTTCCATTTTTCCAGAGAGGTGGAGATTTGTCCTGGTGACCATTGTTAACAAGACTAAAGTGAAGGAAGATCCCATATTTTGATTCAAAGACTTTTGACAATAAAGGGTATATCTCCACCGAAAAAAAAACAACCTTCATTTACATGTTTCGCCACTCCTGGCTTATTCATAAGGATAGAGAAAGTCCTTCCTCTATCCTTGTGAGCAAGCCAGGAGTGGCGAAACGTGTCAAGCAAGGCTGGTTTTTGGGAGGAGATATTCTTTTATATTTTCAATGGAGAGTGGAAACTTAACAGGACTCTGCTACTCCTCCCTATGGTCCACACCTGACACACCCACTTTCTCGAACAGGCAAACCCAGGCCACGCCCACTTTCCAGCATGACCCCGCCTTTATAATTGCTGGAACCGCCCACTCCTTTTCCTGTTCTGGTGACAACCCAACATTTGTGATAACGGTCACCAGGACAAATTGAGGGGGTGACTCCCGATAATGGGGACACAGACATCAAAAGAATGTGACCCCTTTTCTCAAAGAAGGTCAAACATGCTCGAGGTAAGTGTATCCCCGGATGGAAGCTGTATTTATTCCTCCCTCAATGTCCTGGGAATTTTAATACATCAAAATGGCATTTCTATATCCTAAGTGTCTCATAGGCAAGGGGCGGAGACACAATGCTGCCACTGTGCCCATCAATTGCTGTCACTGTGCCCATCATATGCCAGCATTGTGTCCATCAAATGCTGCCACTGTGCTCATCATATGCAGCCACTGTGCCCATCAAATGCTGCCACTGTGCCATCAAATGCTGCCACTGTGCCCATCATATACAGCCACTGTACCCATCAAATGCTGCCACTGTGCCATCAAATGCTGCCACTGTGCCCATCAAATGCTGCCACTGTGCCATCAAATGCTGCCACTGTGCCCATCATATACAGCCACTGTACCCATCAAATGCTGCCACTGTGCCATCAAATGGTGCCACTGTGCCCATCAATTGCTGCCACTGTGCCCATCATATGCCAGCACTGTGCCCTGATGTGCCCCGTGCCCTGATGTGCTGTGCCCCGATGTCCTGTGCCCCGGTGTGCTGTGCTCAATGTCGTGTGCCTTGAAGTGCTGTGCCCTGATGTCCTGTACCCTGATGTGCTATGTTCTGATGTGCTGTGCCCTGTACCCTGATCTGCTGTGTCCTGTACCCTGATGTACTGTGCCCTGATGTACTGTGCCCTGATGTGCTGTACCCTGATGTGCTGTGCACTGTACCCAGATGTGCTGTGTCCTGTACCCTGATGTCCTGTGCCCTGATGTGCCCTGTACCCTGATGTGCTGTGTCCTGTACCTTGATGTCCTGTACCCTGATGCGCTATACCCTGATGTGCTGTGCCCTGTACCCTGATGTGTTGTACCCTGATGTGCCTTGTGCCCTGATGTGCTAGGCTCTGTACCCTGATGTACTGTGCCCTTACAGGCTGTACCCTGATGTGCTGTGCCCTGTACCCTGATGTGCTGGGCTCTGTACCCTGATGTGTTGTGCCCTGGGCCGGTCTGGATGAAGAGTCCAGGGCCACATTTTTGTCCCAGTCCAGCCCTGATATGTGTATGTGTATATATATCCGTGTGTGTATATATATATATATATATATATATATATATCTTTATTACATGCATTCATGCACACATCTATGTACATATAAATTTACATAATTATGTGCTTTTTTTATATTGTAAAGCGCTGCGTAAACTGTTGGCGCTATATAAGTCCTGTATAATAATAAAAGTAATTCTATTTTATTCTCTTTAGAAATTGGAAAACTATTCGAATTCGAATTATTAATATAATATAATGTAATTATATAATATATTATATATTATTATTCATTTAATAATTTTTTAATTATTATTATTTCGGATCCGTTTAAATCCGGTACTATTCTAATTCGGAAATTCGGATACATCCGAGTTTTCCAAAAAAAGAAAATCCGTCCGAGTTTTAATTCGGAATGCAACGAACCGCACATGTCTAGTGCCGAATATGTTATATTGTAAAGCGCTGCGTAAACTGTTGGCGCTATATAAGTCCTGTATTATAATAATAATAATAATAATTCTATTTTATTCTCTTTGAAAATTGGAAAACTATTCAAATTCGAATTATTATTATCATCAATATATTATAATATATTATATATAATATATTATATTATATAATATTATTAATTTAATCATTTTTAAATTATTATTATTTCGGATCCGTTTAAATCCGGTACTATTCTAATTCGGAAATTCAGATACATCCGAGTTTTCCAAAAAAAGAAAATCCGTCCGAATTTTAATTTGGAATGCAACGAACCGCACATGTCTAGTGCCGATTATTTGATATTGTAAAGCGATGTGTAAACTGTTGGCGATATATAAGTCCTGTATAATTATAGTTCAAATTTATTCTCTTTGGAAATTGGAAAACTATTCGAATTATTATTATTATTATTATTATTATTATTATTAATATATTATAATATATTATAATTATATAATATATTATATTATTAATTAAAAAAATTACAATTATTATTATTTCGGATTTGTTTAAATTCGGTACTATTCTAAAATTAGAATAATTCTATTTTATTCTCTTTGAAAATTGCAAAACAATTCAAATTTGAATTATTATTATTAATATATTATAATTCTATAATATATTATATTATATAATATTATTAATTGAATCATTTTTTTAATTATTATTATTTCGGATTCGTTTAAATGCGGTTCTATTCTAATTCGGAAATTCGGACACATCCTGAATTCCCAAAAAAACTAAAAATACCTCCGAATTTTAATTTTAATAAACAACACGTTATTTTATACTGTCGCTCAGCTCCTCCCACTTCATCTCCCGCCTGTAGACGAATGACTGCAAAAATGCGCCGTGATCCCGCTGAAACCTTTGCCTTTTTCCCAAAGCGACGGGGGAGCCCGGCGTACATAATTTTTATGTCGTGCCTTTTCCGTTTCCGCCCCGGTAACATTGTACTTTTCAGTTACGATTATTTAACTGGGTAAGAACGTCTGGAATAAAATAAATGGGAGTTCAATGACTACCGTCATAACATATCACCCCGAATGGGTTCCATATGTGGCCGCCATAAAACAGCCCGACTTTATCTGTGTTAGTTTTGCTGCGTTCTCCTAAGCAATATACATGTCAGCGTTTGCATGCTTGTTTTTTTCAGAAGCCACATATGTAGACATGAAAAATAAGACTTCATAATTTATTTTTCTATAAAGCGAGGAGGAATTCCCATGCTGCGCTCGGCTTCCAATTGGCAGAATCACAAACTCCGGCGCTGAAATCTCTGCAGTGGGGTTTGTAAATCTCCTGAACTTGCTGCTGGGAAAATGTACAAAGTGAAAACAGTTCGCTCGTTCCGGATATGGCGGCCATTGGTCCCCTTAAAAGGGACTCTATGGTCCGCAACAATGTTTCTTTTTTTTTTTAAATATACACTATATTGTCAAAAGTATTGGGACGCCTACCTTTACACACACATCAACTTTAATGGCATCCCAGTCTTAGTCCGTAGGGTTCAATATTGAGTTGGCCCCGCCCTTTGCAGCTATAACAGCTTCAACTCTTCTGGGAAGGCCGTCCACAAGGTTTAGGAGGGTGTCTATGGGAATGTTTGACCATTCTTCCAGAAGCGCATTTGTGAGGTCAGGCACTGATGTTGGACGAGAAGGCCTGGCTGGCAGTCTCCATTTTAATTAATTCCAAAGGTGTTCTATCGGGTTGAGATCAGGCCAGTCAAGTTCCTCCACCCCAAACTCGCTCGTCCATGTCTTTATGGACCTTGCTTTGTGCACTGGTGCGCAGTCATGTTGGAACAGGAAGGGGCCATCTCCAAACTGTTCCCACAAAGTTGGGAACATTAAATTATCCAAAATGTCTTGGTATGCTGACACCTTAAGAGTTCCCTTCACTGGAACTAAGGGGCCAAGCCCAACCCCTGAAAAACAACCCCCACACCATAATCCCTCCTCCACCAAATGATTTGGACCAGTTCACAAAGCAAGGTCCATAAAGACATGGATGAGCGAGTTCGGGGTGGAGGAACTTGAGTGGCCTGCACAGAATCCTGACCTCAACCCGATAGAATACCTTTGGGTTGAATTAAAGCGCAGACTGCGAGCCAGGCCTTCTCGTCCAACATCAGTGCCTGACCTTACAAATGCTCTTCTGTAAGAATGGTCAAACATTCCCATAGACACACTCCTAAACCTTGTGGACGGCCTTCCCAGAAGAGTTGAAGCTGTTATAGCTGCAAAGGGTGGGCCAACTCAATATTGAACCCTACGGACTAAGACTGGGATGCCATTAAAGTTCATGTGCGTGTAAAGGCAGGTGTCCCAATACTTTTGACAATATAGTATATTTAACCGCTTGCAGACTGCAATACATATATATACGTTGCGGCTTGCAAGTGGCTTACCGGGGTTATGGCTGAAGCTATCAGACCTTTTTTTTTTTCCAGCCAGCTATTCTCTTTCTCATGAAAACAATCCGAGAGGCTAATTAGCCACTGGATCGCTTTCAGAAGCAGCGGTGTTTCTCAGGCTTACCGTTTTTCCCCGCACACCCGAGAAATGATCCAACAGTTAGATGGTCTCTGATTGCCTCTATGATCTTGGAGGACCGGAGGGACGTCATGACATCACTTCCAGAAGTAAACAATTTATTTTTTAAAGCAAAAGATCAAAAAAAGTTTTAATGCTCTTTTGCTTTTAAAGGTAGAGGAGAGATTTGGGGTTCTATTGACCCCAGATCTCTCCACAAAGGGGACCTGTCATCCCTTATTTCTATTACAAAAAATGTTTAAAAAAATGATAGGGACAGTGTAAAAAAAAATTTCAAAATAAAATAAATAAGAAAAACATTTTTTTTAAGCACCCCCCCCCCCCATCCCTCTGTGCTTGAGCGCAGAAGCGAACGCATCTCGCAAGCACATGTGTGCCCACATGTGAGGTATCGCCATGAATGTTAGAGCGAGAGTGATAATTCTAGCACTAGACCTCCTCTGTAACTCTAAACATGTAACCTGTAAAATATTAAGTAACATAGTTTTTCGCTATTTCACAAGTGTGTGCAATCTTAAAGCGTGACATGTTAGGTATCTATTTACTCGGCGTAACGTCATCTTTTATATTTTACAAAAAAATTGGGTTGTATTTTGTGTTTTTTTTTTGCTTTAAATTGCCTTGCCCCATAGATCCACCCCTAAACACGCCCTCGTAAATTATCTCATGAAATTACACTGTTACATGTTTTATGCAGAATTAAATCCCAAAAATAAATATTAACAACAACTTTAATAATATTAACATAAAGCATATCAGTACCCATCAGTGCAGCCTCATTAATGCCCATCAGTGCAGCCTCATTAATGCCCATCAGTGCAGCCTCATCAATGCCCATCAGTGCAGCCTCATCAGTGCCTATCAGTGCCCATCAGTATAATCCCATCAATGCCCATCAGTGCAGCCTCATCATTGCCCATCAGTGCAGCATATTAGTGCTGCCTTATCAGTGCAGCCTCATCGATGCCCATCAGTGCATCCTCATCGGGGCTACCAGTTCAGCCTATCAGTGCCTATCAGTGCAGCATATCAATTCTGCCTTATCAGTGCAGCCCTATCAGTGCAGATTAAGTGTGCCACCTCATTAGTGGACATCAGTGCAGCTTCATCAGTGGCCATCAGTGCAGCCTATAAGTGCCCATCAGTGCAGCCTATTAGTGCCCATCAGTGCAGCCTATTAGTGTCCATCAGTGCAGCCTATTAGTGTCCATCAGTGCAGCTTACCAGTGCTGCCTCATCAGTGGCCATCAGTGTAGCCTCATCAGTGCCCATCAACACAGCATATCAGTGCTGCCTTATCAGTGCAGCCCCATTAGTGCCCATCAGTACAGTTTATCAGTACCCATCATTGCCACCTCACCAGTGGCCAAAAGCGCCACCTGATCAGTGCCCATCAGTTCAGCATATTAGTGCCCATCAGTGCAGAATATCAGTGCTGCCTTTTCAGTGCTGCCCCATTACTGCAGCTTATCAGTTCCGCCTCATCAGTGGCCATCAGTGCAACACTTATCAGTGCAGCCTATCAGTGCCCATCAGTGCAGCCTGTAAGTGGACATCAGAGCATCCTCATCAGTGCTTATCAGTGCCCATCAATGCTGCCTATCATTGCTCATCATTACCCATAAGTGCAGCATATCATTGTTCATTAGTGCAGCATATCATTGCCGATAAGAGCAGCATATCAGTGCCCATCAATGCAGCCTATCATTGCCCATCAGTGCAACCTATCTTTGCCCAATAGTGCAGCATATCAGCGCCCATCAATGCAGCAGGGAGGAATCGGGAGGATCTGCCGGCTGGATCACACAGAACAGAGCTCTCCCACTGTGACATGGCTTGTATATGAATAGTTGGCCGCTGTCAAACGAAGTCCCGCCTCCTGAACCGGCTACTCTAATAGACACTGATCCAATGCCGGCCCAGGAGGCGGGACTTTGCTTGACAGCAGTCTCATAGACAAGCTGTGTCACAGTGGGAGATCTCCGCTCTGTGTGATCCGGCCGGATCTCCTCCTGACTGTTTCCTGGCCGATCGCTTCTGGCAGAAGTGGTGTGGCCTTTATTACAGGACATCAGATTGGCCGGGAGCAGGGAGGGAGCAGGATCAGCCAGCAAACTGTCAGCCCAGTCCGCCCCGCTCCACACTCGCCCTCCACTAATTTCCACTCGCCAAAAGGGTCTCTACTAAAAAAAAATATTTGTTAATGTTTGGGGGGTTCCAAGTCATTTTCTAGTAAAAAATACTGATTTAATTGTGTAAACAAAAAGTGCCAGAAAAAGGACTGGTCAGCAAATGGATATTTGTGAATGACTTTGTGACCGACGTACATCCTGTCAGCAAGCGGTTATACCAAGATAATGGCAGCTGCAGCCATGTTCCTGGCATCGATTGTTTGAGCCAGCGATCGGCTGTTATGTAAAAGTCATCCAGGCGGCTCTACTGTGATGGGTTGCCTGTATGAGGGGCTTTGTGATTGCCTAGAATTGGCATCGAGAGCACAAGTCCCCACCCCGCTCCTGTCCTTTGCTAGAACACTGTCCCCCCTACTGAGGCTTCCACCATATTGTGCCCCACTCCATGCCAGAGGCCTCCACACAACATTCCTGGCCATTGACCTTTATACAGTGCCTTGAAAAAGTATTCATACCCCTTGCCATTGTCCACATAAATATGTGAAAAGTGTGGGGTACATTTGTATGGCGCCCCCCGGAGTCAATACTTTGTAGAACCCCCTTTCTCTGCAATTACAGCTGCAAGTCTTTTTGGGGATGTCTCTACCAGCTTTGCACATCTAGAGAGGGACATTTTTGCCCATTCTTCTTTGAAAAATAGTCAGATTGGATGGAGAGCGTCTGTGAACAGCAATTTTCAATTCAATTGCCACAGATTCTCAATTGGATCTAGGTCTGGACTTCGACTGGACCATTCTAACACATGAATATGCTTTGATCTAAACCATTCCATTGTAGCTCTGGCTGTATGTTTCGGGTCGTTGTCCTGCTGGAAGGTGAACCTCCGCCCCAGTCTCAAGTGTTTTGCAGACTCTAACAGGTTTTCTTCTAAGATTGCCCTGTATTTGGCTCCATCCATCTTCCCATCAACTCTGACCAGCTTCCCTGTCCCTGCTGAAGAAAATCATCCCCACAACATGATACTGCCACCACCATGTTTCACAGTGGGGATGGTGTGTTCAGGGGCATGTGCAGTGTTAGTTTTCCACCACACATAGCATTTTGCTTTTAGGTGAAAAAGTTGAATTTTGGTCTCATCTGACCAGAGCACCTTCTTCCACATGTTTGCTGTGTCCCCCACATGGCTTCTCGCAAACTGCAAACAGGACTTCTTATGACTTTCTTTCACCAATGTCTTTCTTCTTCTCACTCTTCCATAAAGGTCAGATTTGTGGTGAACACGACTAATAGTTGTCCTGTGGACAGATTCTCCCACCTGAGCTGTGGATCTCTGCAGCTCCTCCAGAGTTACCATGGGCCTCTTGGCTCTTCTCTGATGAATGTTCTCCTTGCCCGGCTGGTCAGTTTAGGTGGACTTCCATGTCTTGGTAGGTTTGCAGTTGTGCCATACTCTTTCCATTTTCGGATGATGGATTGAACAGAGCTCCGTGAGATGTTCAAAGCTTGGGAGATTTTTTTATAACCTAACCCTGCTTTATACTTCTCCACAACTTTATCCCTGACCTGTCTGGTGTGTTCCTTGGCCTTCATGATGCTGTTTGTTCTTTAAGGTTCTCTAACAAACCTCCAAGGGTGGTACAGAACAGCTATATTTATACTGAGATGAAATTACACACAGGTGGACTCTATTTACTAATTAGGTGACTTCTGAAGGCAATTGGTTCCACTCGATTTTAGTTAGCACTTTAAACAGCCATCTCCTTCTAACAGTCTCTCCTTCCTAGACGTGTGCAATTCATTTCATTACTAATCAAAATTCGGATGAGATTTTCGTTATTCGGAGATTTGGATGTATCCGAATTTCCGAATCACAATAGTAACAAATTTCAATGAATCCGAAATAAAATATAACAAAACAAAATAATGTAATGAAATAACAAAATTAGAAAAATTAGAAAATGAATTCAAATTTGAATCCATTCTTATCACCATCTTATTTTAGTTGTCATACCTCACTGTATTTATTGCAATATGTTTCCATTTTGAATTCAAATTAATTTTTACATTTTTAAAATTCTATTTCATTTAAAAAAAAATTAACGCACATGTTAAAACCAGCATTTTTTTCTGCTGGAACATTTCTTAGAACCCCTAAACATTATGGTTTTTTTTTTTTTTCTGAAAGCCGAGGCCCTGGAGAATAAAATGGCAGCTGTTGCAATCTTTTATGTCACACAATATTTGCGCAGCCATTTCAAATTTCCAGAAAAGAAATTACACTAAAATGAATTTTAGTGCACACAAACAAAATATGAGACCCAATTTTTGGGGGTAAAATATAAAAGACAATGTTGCATCGAGCAGATAGATACCAAACATGTCAAGATTTCAAATTGCACGCGCTCGTATAATGGCGACAAACTATAGTAGCTAAAATTATCCATAGCCTTTAAAAGCCTTTACAAGTTATCAGTTTAGAGTTGATCATGAATTACGGCCCTAGAATTATTGCTCGCACTCCGACATTTGTGGCGATACCTCACAATCACTGTTTACATATGTGTGCTGGACCTATGCCACGTTTGTATTTGCGTGTATGCGCTGGGGTGACTGGGGTGCTTTTTGTTTTGTTTTTTATTTACATTTTTTTTTTTTTTTAATTTTCATTTAACTTTATTGCTATTACAAGGGGGCTAACAACAATCCTGTAATAGCTATGGGCAGTAGACAGATACTCTTTATCAGGGATATATTAGATCTATTAGAATATTATGTAAATAATATAATATAATAATAATAATAATAATATAATATAATTAAAAATAATTAATAATCAATACATAATACTACATTAATACTACATAATGACCACTAGATGGAGCTGACACTTACAGGAGATAATTATTTTGCAAACATTATGTGGGGCCCATGTGAATGGTTAAGACATCCTCACAGCAAACGTTATATAAAAGTATTGGGACGCCTGCCTTTACACACACATGAATTTTAATGGCATCCCAGTCTTTGACCGGCACAGAGTCCTGACCTCAACCCGATAGAACACCTTTGGGATAAATTAAAGCGCAGACTGCGAGCCAGGCCTTCTCGTCCAACATCAGTGCCTGACCTCACAAATGCTCTTCTGGAAGAATGGTCAAACATTCCCATAGACACACTCCTAAACCTTGTGGACAGCCTTCCCAGAAGAGTTGAAGCTGTTATAGCAGCAAAGGGTGGGCCAACTCAATATTGAACCCTACGGACTAAGACTGGGATGCCATTAAAGTTCATGTGCATGCAAAGGCAGGCGTCACAATACTTTTGACAATATAGTGTACATTGACCCCCTTTAGTAGTCAAGACAGTGCTGGATACATTGTCCTTCTTGTTTTATTGGATAGGAAATACGTTATCATCATGTAGTTCCATTAGGGTGAACTCGTCACTCCAGGTCACCTCAGGTGAGTGTTGTCACCCCAGGACACAAAGTGTGCTACTTCCAAGATCGCCAGGTAAGCAAAAAGACCTAAAAAAACGAATGCAGTCGCCACATCTGAGGACTGATAAGCTGCATATAGTAGGATTTTTGTTCTTGGGTTTAGATACACTTTAACTATGGACACTAAGGGGTCTATTTATAAAGCATTCGTTGGACGAACGTCACACTCGTATTCGTGCAGGCTGGACACATTTTATCCATATTTTCTGTAATTGATTGATTATTTCCTATGATCAGCTCCATCTAGTGGCCAAAATGCTGTACATTCTCTTATTGAGGTATTTGCGAAAACTATAAGGCATTTTGGCCACTAGATGGAGCTGATGATAATAGGAATTAATCAATTGCAGACTAATTATGGCCACTAGATGGAGTGGAGGATCATAAGAAATTTTATTCTCTATGATCCTCGGGTCCGCCTAGTGGCCATAATGTGGTATTTTCCTGAACAATTGTTTTTTTTTTTTATGAATGAATAACATTTGACTTGTAGAGGAAATAGAAGGAGAACATTCTGTTGTGCCTCAATTCCCATTTTTTTTTTTTTTTTTTTAGCAATACACCCCACTTTTGGTGGATATTTTTATTTTATTTTTTTGCTGACATGTTTGCTTTCAATGAACTTGTGCCAAGTGGCTAATCTAAACCAATCATCTCTATAAATACAACATAATGTATTCGTTTTACCTGGTGTGGGAATAGGAAAGTCATCTAGGCACATACAACCCCCATGTTGCATTAGTCCTGTGTTTTGTTACAGGATATTTAAAACTCCATACAGGATAGGAAAACACAACCCAGCTGTGCAATTAAACCGCAGCGATTATTGCCCCGCGCTCCTCGAGCAGCGATCCCGCCGCTAGAAACCCCCCCCCCCCAAAAAAAAACGATACAACTACCGCTGGACGAGCCATGCATGTGGAAAGAGGAAAATTTAATGGCGAGTTTATAGCAGGTAAATCAGGGGTAATGTTCATTTCATTTCATCGATTTAACCATTCTGGTTTTATACGTTCGCCAATTATTCCCGGCGTGATTTAAACCGCCACCAATTAAACCACAGAACATTTTTTCCTTTTAAATCTAGTTAAAGGAGATGTATTTCCCCATCGCTAAAATCTCAGAGAAGATTCAACATTTCAGTAATGTTCTACATTTGTAAACCTGCAAAAAAATCCCTTACCCGCCTTATTTGGGTGCTTCCTGTTAGAGGGTGACAACACTCTCTCCTGTCTTCTAACTGCTCTACTGTGTTGTCAACATCAGGAAACCCACTTTGATTAATACCATGCAGTCATTGTTGGAGTACGTGCTCCATCCTGACTTCTTCAGGAACTTCCTGTTATAGGGTGACAACACTCTCCCCTGTCTACCAACTGCTCTACTGTGTTGTCACCAACAGGAAACCCACTTTGATTAATACCATGCAGTCATTGTTGGAGTACGTGCTCCATCCTGACTTCTTCGGGAACTTCCTGTTACAGGGTGACAACACTCTCCCCTGTCTTCCAATTGTTCCCCTGCGTTGTCACCATTAGGAGACCCACTTTGATTAATACCATTCAGTAATTGTTGGAGTACGTGCTCCATCCTGACTTCTTCAGGAACTTCCTGTTATAGAGTGACAACGCTCCATCCCTGTTTCCCAATTATTCTCCTGTGTTGTCACCCTGTCATATGCACTTCTAATTCAGGTGGCAGGCTCTTGTGCTGAAGCCGCTTTCACAGGGATGGACCACTGTTGTCACCATCAGGAAACCCTCTTTGATAAATACTGTACCATGGAGTCATTGTCGGAGTACTTTCTCCCTACTGACTTCTTCAGGAACTTCCTGTTATAGGGTGACAACACTCTCCCCTGTCTTCCAACTGTTCCCCTGCGTTGTCACCATCAGGAGACCCACTTTGATTAATACCATTCAGTCATTGTTGGAGTACGTGCTCCATCCTGAACTTCCTGTTATAGTGTGACAACGCTCCATCCCTGTTTCCCAATTATTCTCCTGTGTTGTTGTTCTGTCATATGCTCTCCCAGTGTAGGCTGCAGGCTCTTGTGCTGAAACAGCTTACACAGGGATGGACAACTGCTGTCACAATCAGAAAAACCCACTTTGATTAACACCATGTAGTCGTTGTTAGAGCATGTTCTCCTTTCTGACTTTGTCAGGAGCTTCCTGGTAATGGGTGACAACGTTCTGTCCCTGTCGTCCAACTAATCTCCTGTGTTGTCACATTAGGAAACCCACTTTGATGAATAATATGGAGTCATTGTTGGAGTACATTCTCCTTCCTGACTTCTTCAGGAACTTCCTGTTATAGGGTGACAGAGCTCCATCCCTGTCTCCTATTTTTTCTCCTGTGTTGTCACCCTGTCACATGCACTCCCGATGTAGGCTGCAGGCTCTTGTGCTGAAGCACCTTACACAGGGATGGACCACTCTTGTCACCATCAGGAGACCCACTTTGATTAATACTATGTAGTCATTGTCGGAGAACGTTCTTCTTCCTGACTTCTTCAGGAACTTCCTGTTATAGGGTGACAACGTTCCATCCCTACCTCCCAATTATTCTTCTGTGTTGTTATTCTGTCACATGCTTTTCCAATGTAGGCTGCAGGCTCTTGTTCTGAAGCAGCTTGCACAGGCATGTCACTATCAGGAAAGCCACTTTGATTAATACCATGTAGTCATTGTTAGAGCATGTTCTCCTTCCTGACTTCATCAGGAACTTCCTGGTAATGAGTGACAATTCTCTGTACCGGTCCTCCAACTAATCTCCTGTGTTGTCACCATCAGGAAACCCACTTTGATTAATAATATGGAGTCATTGTTGGAGTACATTCTCCATCCTGACTTCTTCAGGAACTTCCTGTTATAGGGTGACAACGCTCCATCCCTGTTTCCTTTTTTTTCCCTGTGTTGTCATTCTGTCACATGTCCTCCGGATGTAGGCTGCAGGCTCTTGTGCTGAAGCAGCTTACACAGGGATGGACCACTGTTGTCGCCATCAGAAAACCCACTTTGATTAATACCATGGAGTCATTGTTGGAGTACTTTCTCCCTCCTGACTTCTTCAGGAATTTCCTGTTATAGGATGACAACACTGTCCCCTGTCTTCCAATTGTTCTCCTGAGTTGTCACCATAGGGAAACCCACTTTGACTAATACCATGTAGTCATTGTTAAAGCATGTTCTCCTTCCTGACTTCGTCAAGAGCTTCCTGGTAATGGGTGACAATGCTCTGTTTCTGTCTTCCAACTAATCTCTTGTGTTGTCACATCAGGAAACCCACTTTGATTAATAATATGGAGTCATTGTTGGAGTACGTTCTCCATCCTGACTTCTTCAGGAACTTCCTGTTATAGGATGAAAACGCTCCATCCCTACTTCCCAATTATTCACCTGTTGTCAGGGATCTGTCAGCACCAGACTGAGACATTTGCATGCGCGCATGCGCCAGCGCGCCCCTGTTCAGACTATGCAGCAATCTCCAGCTATTGCTGTGCGTCAGCACATCCCTCGGGCATGCGCGGGTGCGCGACGAGTGTGTGCGCGCACAACAGGTGCGCGCGCATGCGCGTTAACATTGTTTGGCGCCAAGGAACGCATAAGAGTCCTCCTGCTGCATTGGCGCGCTGCTGTTTTCTCTTCAGCTTCTGTGAACTTGTTACCCTGCACCTGATTGATCTGTCTACCATACTGACCAGCTTGTCTGACCCTTCTTCTCTCTGCCTGATCCTGCTGCTGTCTCTGCCAATACCGTTGCCGACCTCTGCCTGCCTACCAACTCTGCTTCTGCCTGCCGATATCACCTGCCTTGTTTGCCTGCCGACCCGGACTGTCTGACCCTGCTTGTGCCTGCCGTTTGCTTCTGTGCTACTGCACCTTCAGCTCCAGCATCAGTGATCTCTGCACCTTCATCTCCAGTGCTGCAGCCTTCTGCTCTCCGCTGACTACCTTACCTGCAGTCCAGCCATCCCTGGAGGGATCTCTACTCTGCTCCAGCATCAGAGACTTCTACCTCACCAGGCACTCCTACCCCACTGTGCTCACAAGCCACTGTCCCCACTCCAGTGGCTCCTGAACCAGCATTGTATGAGAGGTCTTCTCCTACAAGTCAGGCTCTACTACCAGGTACCTAACAGTACGAAACAGCCAAGACTGAGCCTGCAGGAGAGACCTCCCCAATGAAGGAGATCTGCACGCATCTTGCGGCCCTCACTCAAGCTGTGCAATCCCTACAGGATAACTATACCAGACTTGAAGGACAAGTTCAGAATCTTGCTGGCCCTAGTCCCATGGCTTCCTCTTCAGCCGCAGCTCCTGCACAACCTGCCTCTGCTCCTTCCGTTGTGATGCTCCCACCTGAACCAAGGGTCCCCATCCCAGAGAGATTCTCCGGACTCGGACCAAGTTTCGGGCCTTTCACAATGCCTGCCAGCTCTTTTTTGCCTTGCAACCTCGAACCTTCTCTCTGGAAGTTACCAAAGTGGGGTTTGTGATTTCCCTCCTGCAAGGAGAACCCCAGACCTGGGCTCACCGATTACTTGAGGGGGACTCGGTCTTAACCCAATCTCTACCCTCCTTCTTTGAAGCCATGGCTCAGCTCCATGAGGACCCTCAGCGGACTGCCACAGCCGAGTCAGCTCTGTTCGCGCTCCAGCAAGGCCGCAGACCGGCCGAGGACTATGTCACTGACTTCAGACGCTGGAGCGCGGACACTCAGTGGAACGATGCGGCCCTACGTCATCAGTTCCGCATGGGCCTGTCTGAAGGGCTGAAAGATGAACTTGCTCGAGTTGGCATACCAGATACTCTCGAGGCCTTGATCTCCTTGGCAATCCAGATTGACCGTCGCCTCCGTGAACGTCGATCTAAACGTTACGCTCAGCAAACCCGCCCGGCTTGAATGACGGCAAGGGCTCCGGTTCCTGCAACTTGCTACCTACCTCCACCCAGTGTGAATCCAGTCAACTCCATGCCTGACACTTCCGAACCCATGCAATTAGGACTGATGCGTCCTGCCTTATCTCCTGAAGAACGGGCACGTCGTCGTCAACTTAACCTGTGCCTCTATTGTGGTGGAACTGGACATTATGTCCATAACTGTCCAGTCAAGATAAGTAAGTGCTCATCTTCTGTGTCTACCAGTCTCTCTGCTTTGTCAACTCTACCCACCTTGCCATTCCTCTCTCATTACAGCTCCAGGAAAAGATAATTCCAGTCAACGCTATCTTTGACTCCGGAGCATGCAGCTGTTTTATCGATTCGACCCTTGCCAGCCAGCATGATATTCCCTTACGGACAAAGACTCATGGACTCTCTGTTTTCCTGGCCGATGGCTCCCACATTAGGTCCAGACAAGTAACTCAAGAGACTCTTCTTCTCTTCTGCTACTGTTTCCTCCCAGCATAAAGAGCTGCTGACCCTTGATGCCATTACTTCTCCACTGTTTCCAATTATCTTGGGCATTCCCTGGCTCCAAGCTCACAACCCGCACATCAACTGGGTCTCTGGAGAAGTAAAGTTTTTGTTGTCCTACTGCCAAAAACACTGTTTGGTGGAAAATTCCAACTCCTCAGCTACTCTGCTATGCCTTGACACCGATCAGAAATTACTTCAGTCCATACCCAAACAATACCACGAGTTCATCGATGTTTTCAGCAAGAAGGGGGCAGACTCCCTTCCGCCTCATCGTCCCTATGACTGCCCGATTGAATTGCTTCCGGGGTCCGAAATTCCATTTGGGCATATCTTCCCCTTATCGGAAAAAGAGCAAGAAGCACTAAAGACATATGTTGATGAAAACTTGGCCAAGGGGTTCATCCGCCACTCCACCTCCCCAGCAGGTGCCGGAATATTTTTTGTCACCAAAAAAGACAAGACTCTCCGCCCGTGCATAGATTATCGGGAACTGAATAAAATTACGGTAAAAAAATCGGTATCCCTTACCTTTCATACCCGAACTATTCCAAAAGTTAAGATCTGCTGTCATCTTTACTAAACTTGATCTAAGAGGGGCCTACAACCTGATCCGCATTCGGGCCGGGCATGAATGGAAGACAGCTTTTCAGACCTCATTATTAATACCTGGTCATGCCTTTCGGGCTCTGCAACGCCCCAGCGACTTTCCAACATCTCATTAACGATGTACTCAGAGACTTTTTAGATGTGTTTGTGATTGCATACCTGGACGATATCCTAATTTTCTCTGGATCTCTTAATCAGCATCTAGAACATGTCTGCAGGGTCTTGGGTCATCTTCGCTTACACAGACTATATGTAAAGGCTGAGAAATGCGAGTTCGAGCAACAAAGCATCCAATTCTTGGGGTTGATAATCTCTCCAACTGGCATCAAAATGGATCCCCAGAAAGTTTCTGCTGTTCTGGACTGGCCGGTACCCCTAGACAAGAAGGGGATTCAGCGGTTTATCGGCTTTGCAAACTTTTATAGGAAGTTCATCAGGGGATTCTCGGCCATAATTGCACCCATCACGCAGTTGACTAAGCAGAATACCCGTTTCTCCTGGAATCAGTCAGCCCAAGATGCTTTCGAGAATCTCAAGAGACTGTTTACCTCGGCTCCAATCCTCAGCCATCCTGAACCATTGTTACCGTTCATTTTGGAAGTTGACGCTTCTGAGATAGCGGTGGGACAAATACTCTCACAACGTCAAGGCAGTAAAGATCTAATGCATCCTGTGGGGTTCTTTTCCTGCAAACTTTCTCCTGCAGAAAAGAACTATGATGTTGGTGACCAGGAGCTACTCGCTATCAAGGCTGCTCTGGAGGAGTGGAGGTACCTGTTAGAGGGGGCTATGCATCCAATATTAATATACACTGACCACAAGAACTTAGAGTATTTAAGATCTGCTAAACGACTGAAGCCTCGGCAAGCCCGCTGGGCCCTGTTCTTCTCACGTTTTTGCTTTCATATAACTTACCGGCCAGGCTCAAAGAATATCAAACCGGATGCATTGTCACGTATGCACGACAACCCGAAGGACTTATCCATTCCTGACACCATCTTGCCCGCAAACAACTTCCTACTCCTGCAGACGGACCTTCTCTCTCAGATTAAAGAAGCATCTTCTGATTCATCAAGACCTCCAGGGATTACTCTGACGATCAGAGATGGTTTGTTCTGGAAGGGGAGACAAATTTTTGTTCCTGAGGATGTGCGAATTATGCCGCGTACATACGGTCGGACTTTTCGTCTACAAAAGTCCGACGGACGCCGACGGACTAAAGCTGGCTGACAATCCGATCGTGTGTGGGCTTCCCCGGACTTTCAGCTGACTTTTCCAGCCGCAAATCTGACGGACTTTAGATTTGAAACATTCTTCAAATCTTTACGTCTACGCCGGACCCAGAAATCCGCTCGTCTGTATGCTAGTCCGACGGACAAAAACCCACGCTAGGGCAGCTATTGGCTACTGGCTATCAACTTACCGTATATACTCGAGTATAAGTCGAATTTTTCAGCACATTTTTTTGTGCTGAAAGTGCCCCCCTCGACTTATACTCGAGTCAAGCACTTTTCTGCAGCAAAAAATTTCGTTTTCCAAACCGATTTTCTGGGGCCCCGTATCTCAGGGCCACTTGGTGCTAGGAACCCCAAATTTGGCATGCAAACCCAGTAGAACTGGTTGTACAACATATCCATAGATAGAGTTCCTAGCACCAAGTGGCCTGAGATACAGGGCCCCAAATCTGGTTCGGAAAATGTCATTCTCTGCTGCAGAAAAGTGCTTGACATTTTCTGAACTGATATTTGGGGCCCTGTATCTCGGGGCCACTTGATGCTCGAAACCCCAGCTTTGGAAATGTTATGGTGCTAGTTCCACTGGGTTTGCACACCAAATTTGGGGTTCCTAGCACTAAGTGGCCCCGAGATACAGGGCCCCAAATTCGGTCAACTGTGTCCATCTGCAGCAATGTCATTTCAGGACCCTTTGGGTTCAGAGACCCCAAATTTTGGCTGCAGCTAGGGGGCATCTAGGGACCCTTAACTACCGAGTTTGAAGTTCAGGGGACCTATGGCTGCAAATGGGCACAGTTAGGCATGCAAATGGGCACAGTGATGCTGCAAATGGGCATTGTTGACCCTCTTTTTCCCCCTACAGTAGCTGTGCATTTCTCACCCTCGTCTTATACTCGGGTCAATAAGTTTTTCCCATTTTTTTTGTAGTAAATTAGGGCCTCGACTTATACGTCCGTTCGTTAGAAAGTCTGCCGCAAGTCCGCCAAAAGTCAGTCGAAAGTCTGTCGGACGGGCTGTCGGACTTTTGTAGCCGAAAAGTGTGACCGTGTGTACGCGGCATAAAAGTTTTGACATTACTTCATGATCATCCGCTGGCAGGCCATTTTGGGGTCCGCAAGACCCTGGAACTTGTGCAACGCACATTCTGGTGGCCCAACCTGAAAGACTTTTGTGAAAAATATGTCAGCTCCTGCCCTATCTGTACCCAGAACAAGACGTCTAGAAATCAAGCTTGGGGTCTGTTAAAACCTTTGCCTGTACCTGATAGACCTCGGAAAATGATTTCCATGGATTTTATTGTAGAGCTTCCATGTTCTGAGGGGTGTTCAGCCATTTTTGTGGTTGTAGACCGCCTAACTAAAATGGCCCATTTCCTTCCCTTAAGGGGAACTCCTTCTGCCATTGAAACCGCCCGCATATTCATCAAGGAAATCATCAGATTACACGGAGTCCCTGCAAATATAGTTTCTGATAGAGGGGTACAGTTCACCTCACGTTTTTGGAGAGCCCTGTGTGAAATCCTAAAAATTGAACTGGCCTTGTCCTCGGCCTATCATCCTCAGACCAACGGACAGACAGAAAGGACCAATCAGAGCCTTGAACAATACATCAGATGCTTTACTTCCTTCACACAGGATGACTGGGTGTCCCTGCTGCCCTTAGCAGAATTCGCATACAATAATGCCAACCATTCAGCCACTGGTCAATCCCCTTTTTTCGCCAATTACGGCTTTCATTTAACCTTTTTACGTGACTTTCTTCCAGAATCTTCAGTTCCGGCAGTACAGAATACAGTGGACTTCCTCAGCCACAACAATCGGATGTTGCAGGAGGCGGTGTCCAAGGCCCAGGCAGACAGCAAGAGAGCCTTCGATCGAAGGAGAAGAGGGGAACTGAATTTACAGCTTGGTGATCAGGTATGGCTTTCTACCAGTAATATCAAATTAGCTTGTCCTTCTAAAAAGTTGGCACCTAGGTTTATGGGACCCTTTCCGGTTAAGAGGAAGATTAACGAATTATCATATGAGCTGCCTGATTCTCTCGGGATTCACCCAGTATTCCATGTGTCACTACTCAAGCCTGCCATACCTGACCCTTTCCCTGATAGAGGATCCAGACCTCCTGAATCTTAGTAGATGGAAGTGAGGAATTTGAGGTTGAGTCTATTCTTGACTGCAGAAGAAGACAGGGACAGAATCAATTTCCGATTAAATGGAAAGGCTACGGCCCAGAGAGTAATTCATGGGAACCAGACAGCAACGTTCACGCCAGGCGATTAGTTTGCGCTTATTTCTCTGCCCATCCTGAGAAAAGAAGGCGTTTGGGCATCCGGAGGCTGCCCTTTGGGGGGAGGGGCAATGTCAGGGATCTGTCAGCACCAGACCGGGACATTTGCATGCACGCATGCACCGGCCCGCCCCTGTTCAGACTATGCAGCAATCTCCAGCTATTGCTGTGCATCAGCGCATCCCTCGGGCACGCGCGGGTGCGCGACGAGTGTGTGCCACTTGCGCGTTAACGTTGTTTGGCGCCAAGGAATGCATAAGAGTCCTCCTGCTGCATTGGCGCGCTGCTGTTTCGTCTTCAGCTTCTGTGAACTTGTTACCCTGTACCTGATTTATCTGTCTACCATACTGACCCGGCTTGTCTGACCATTCCTCTCTCTCCAATCCAACCCAGCTTGCCTGATCCTGCTGCTGTCTCTGCCAATATCGTTGCCGACCCCTGCCTGCCTACCGACTCTGCTTCTGCCTGCGATATCACCTGCCTTGTTTGCCTGCCGACCCAGACTGTCTGACCCTGCTTGTGCCTGCCGTTTGCTTCTGTGCTACTGCACCTTCGGCTCCAGCATCAGTGATCTCTGCACCTTCATCTCCAGTGCTGCAGCCTGCTGCTCTCCGCTGACTACCTTACCTGCAGTCCAGCCATCCCTGGAGGGATCTCTACTCTGCTCCGACATCAGAGACTTCTACCTCACCAGGCACTCCTACCCCACTGTGATCACGAGACCACTGTCCCCACTCCAGTGGCTCCTGAACCAGCATTGTATGAGAGGTCTTCTCCTACAAGTCAGGCTCTACTACCAGGTACCTAACACCTGTGTTGTCATTCTGTCACATGCTTTCCCAAAGTAGGCTGCAGGCTCTTGTGCTGAAGCAGCTTGCACAGGCATGGATGGACAACTGCTGTCACCATCAGGAAACCCATTCTGATTAATACCATGTAGTCATTGTTAGAGCATGTTATCCTTCCTGACTTCGTCAGGAGCTTCCTGGTAATGGGTGACAACGCTCTGTCCCGATCCTCCAACTAATCTCCTGTGTTGTCACATCAGGAAACCCACGTTGATTAATAACATGGAGTCAATGTTCCCCATCTTGACTTCTTTAGGAACTTCCTGTTATAGAGTGACAGCGCTCCATCCCTGTTTCCTTTTTTTTCTCCTGTGTTGTCATTCTGTCACATGCACTCCCTATGTAAGCTACAGGCTCTGGTGCTGAAGCAGCGTACACAGGCATGGACCACTGTTGTCACCATAAGGAGACACACTTTGATTAATACTATGCAGTCATTGTCGGAGAACATTCTTCTTCCTTACTTCTTCAGGAACTTCCTGTTATAGGGTGACATCGCTCTTTCCTTGTCTTCCAATTGTTCTCCAGCATTGTCACCATCAGGAAACCCACTTTGATTAATACCATGTAGTCATTGTTGGAGTACATTCTCCTTCCTGACTTCTTCAGGTTCTTCCTGTTATAGAGTGACAACAATACATCCATGTTTCCTATTTGTTCTCCTGTGTTGTCACCCTGTCACATATACTCCCAATGCAGGCTGCAGGCTCTTGTGCTGAAGCAGATTACACAGGTATGGACCACTGTTGTCACCATCAGGAAACCAACTTTGATTATAACCATACAGTCATTGTTGGAGAACATTCTCCTTCCTGACTTCCTCAGGAACTTCCTGTTATAGGGTGACAACACTCTCCCCTTTCTTCCAATTGTATTCCTGTTTTGTCACCATCAGGAAGCCCACTTTGATTAATACCATGCAGTCATTGTTGGAGTACGTTTCTTCCTGACTTCTTCAGGCATCTCTCTTCCCTGTCACTCTTCCCTGTCTTTCAACTGTTGTCCTGCTTTGTCACCTTCAGGAAACCCACTTTGATTAATACCATGTAGTTATTGCTGCAGGGGCGTACCTAGAGCAGTGTTTCTCAACTCCAGTCCTCAAGGCGCCCCAACAGGTCATGTTTTCAGGATTTCCCTCAGATGAACCAGCTATGGTAATTACCAAAGCAGTGAAACTGATCAAATCACCTGTGCAAAATAATGGAAATCCTGAAAACATGACCTGTTGGGGTGCCTTGAGGACTGGAATTGAGAAACACTGACCTAGAGCATTTGGCACCCGGGGCGGATCCTAAATCTGGCAAACCCCCCGCCCACCGTTGATCCTGTATATGGAACCCCCCGCATATCCTTTATCAGCCCCCAACAGATCCTATATCTGGCAACCCTCCCCCGTGGATCTTATATCTGGCACCCCCCACTGATCCTGTATCTGGCACCCCCGTGGATCCTATATCTGGCAACCCCCTCCGCCGTGGATCCTATGACTGGCACCCCCGTGGATCCTGTATCTGGCACCACCGCGGATCGTATATCTGGCTCTGTCTTCAAACTGTTCTCCTGTGTTGTCACCATCAGGAAACCCACTTTGATTAATACAATGGAGTGTTGAAGTATCTTCTCCCTCATACGGCATTAGGGCCACTAGCTGGAGCTTGTGTTCATAGGATAAAACATAGAATTTTTAAATAATGTTATTCAAAATGAAGGACACTTACCAGTCAAGATGTCGCTGGACACATAGTTGAGCCCTTCTTGTTTTATTGGAAACAACAGCGACAGGAAATTACATCATAACCATGCAGTTCCACTAGAAAGAATGTTACATTATGTAGACATTGAACACTACCACCTAGTGGTTGAACTAATAATCACAGTATAATATGTGATAATGGTTGTTGCTCCTCTCCTGTACTGAAATTGCTTACTCTGATTTCACTGAACACTGTGAGCTTCTCACAATGTGCATTAGAAGCTACAGCAAGTCAGACTAAGCCTGCCCCATTTCCTGGCTGGAGGATATCCATCCATCATCCAGTCCAGGGCTCTCCAAACTACAGCCAACGGGCCACAATCGGTCCCACTAAGAGATGTTATCTGACCTGCAGCTAGGGTCAGTGGCATGCACAAATCGAGGATTCAGGTCAGCAGTTGCTCCCTTTGGTGTCTGCTTCTCCCTGTCCATCAACCTACCCCAATCCCCACCCCCGCAGTCTCCCTCACAGGTCACCCCTGCTTTGCAGCCATCATCCCACCACTGGAATCCTAACAACAATGTGCCAGCCCTGGCATTCACAGACCTTCTCCACAGACACTTCTTCACCTCCTATCTTCTCCACAGTCCTTCTCCACCTCCCACCTTCTCCACCCCCACCTTCTCCACAGACCATCTCCACCTCCCACCTTCTCCATAGACCTTTCCCAATTTCTCCACAGACCTTCTCCACCTCCCACCTTCTCAACAGACCTTCTCCACCTCCCACCTTCTCCACAGACCTTCTCCACCTCCCACCTTCTCCACAGACCTTCTTCACCTCCCACCTTCTCCACAGACACTTCTTCACCTCCTATCTTCTCCACAGTCCTTCTCCACCTCCCACCTTCTCCACCCCCCACCTTCTCCACAGACCTTCTCCACCCCCCACCTTCTCTATAGACCTTTCCCAATTTCTCCACAGAACTTCTCCACCTCACACCTTCTCCACAGACCTTCTCCACCTCCCACCTTCTCCACAGACCTTCTCCACCTTCCACCTTCTCCACAGACCTTCTCCACCTCCCACCTTCTCCACAGACCTTCTCCACCCCCACCCTCTCCACAGACCTTCTTCACCTCCCACCTTCTCCACAGACCTTCTTCACCTCCCACCTTCTCCACAGACCTTCTTAACCTCCCACCTTCTCCACAGACCTTATTCACCTCCCACCTTCTCCACAGACCTTCTCCACCTCCCACCTTCTCCATAGACCTTTCCCAATTTCTCCACAGACCTTCTCCACCTCCCACCTTCTCCACAGACCTTCTTCACCTCCTACCTTCTCCACAGACCTTCTCCACATCCCACCTTCTCCACAGACCTACTCCACCACCCACCTTCTCCACAGACCTTCTCCACCTCCCACCTTCTCTATAGACCTTTCCCAATTTCTCCACAGACCTTCTCCACCTCCCACCTTCTCCACAGACCTTCTTCACCTCCTACCTTCTCCACAGACCTTCTCCACATCCCACCTTCTCCACAGACCTACTCCACCCCCCACCTTCTCCACAGACCTTCTCCACCTCCCACCTTCTCTATAGACCTTTCCCAATTTCTCCACAGAACTTCTCCACCTCACACCTTCTCCACAGACCTCTTCTCCACCTCCCACCTTCTCCACAGACCTTCTCCACCTCCCACCTTCTCCACAGACCTTCTCCACCTCCCACCTTCTCCACAGACCTTCTCCACCTCCCACCTTCTCCACAGACCTTCTTCACCTCCCACCTTCTCCACAGACCTTCTTCACCTCCCACCTTCTCCACAGACCTTCTCCACCTCCCACCTTCTCCACAGACCTTCTCCACCTCCCACCTTCTCCACAGACCTTCTCCACCTCCCACCTTCTCCACAGACCTTCTCCACCTCCCACCTTCTCCACAGACCTTCTTCACCTCCTACCTTCTCCACAGACCTTCTTCACCTCCCACCTTCTCCACAGACCTTCTTCACCTCCCACCTTCTCCACAGACCTTCTCCACCTCCCACCTTCTCCACAGACCTTCTCCACCTCCCATCTTCTCCACAGACCTTCTCCACCTCCCACCTTCTCCACAGACCTTCTCCACCTCCCACCTTCTCCACAGACCTTCTTCACCTCCTACCTTCTCCACAGACCTTCTCCACCTTCCACCTTGCTGCTACAGCCACGCTGTAAGCCTTACAGGTGGAAGGGAAAATTTGAAGGAGATACTGATTTGGGGGGGGGGGCTCTGATGTAACAGGGGGCTTTGACTGGGAGCCTAATGTAAGGGGGACTCTGATGTAAGGGAAAGACCCTGATGGGGTCTCCGATATAGGTGGGGCTCTGATTGAGAGTCTGCTGTACAGTAAGTGGGACTCTAAATGAGAGCCTGCCATAAGGGGGACTCTGATTGAGAGCCTGATGTAAGAGGGAATCTGACTGAAAGCCTGATGTAAGAGGGACTCTGATGTAAGGGGGACTCTGATGTAAGGTGATGACTGTAATGGGGATTGTAATTGAGAGCATGATATAAGGGGGACTCTGATGGGGATTCTGATGTAAGAGGAACTCTGATGGGGACTCTGATGTAAGGGGGACTCTGTTTGAGGGCTTGATGTATGGGGGCTCTGATAGGGTATCTAATATAACAGGGGACTCTAACTGAGAGCATGATGTAAGGGGGACACTAATGAGGACTCTGATGTAAGTGGGACACTAATGAGGACTCTGATGTAAGGGGGACTCTGACTGAGAGTCTGATGTAAGGGGGACTCTAAATGAGAGCCTGACGTAAGGGGGACACTGATGTAAGGGGAACTCGGATTGGAAGCCTGATGGAAGGGGGACACTAATGCATGGGGATAACTCTAGTCTTTGAAAAAAAGGGGACTCTGCTTGAGAGGCTGATGTAAGGGGAAGACTCTGATGTAAGGGGGACTCTGATGGGGATTCTGAAGTAAGAGGAACTCTGATGGGGACTCTGATGTAAGGGGGACTCTGATTGAGAGCCTGATGTAAGGGGGACTCTGATGTAAGGGGAATTCTGATGGAGATTCTGAAGTAAGAGGAACTCTGATGGGGACTCTGATGTAAGGGGGACTCGGATTGAGAGCCTGATGGAAGGGGGACTCTAATGCACGGGGATTGAACAAAAGGGGACTCTGCTTGAGAGCCTGATATAAGGGGGACTCTGATGGGGTTTCTGAAGTAAGAGGAACACTGATGGGGACTCTGATTAAGAGCCTGATGTAGAGGGGGTCTCTGATGTAAGGGGGGATTCTGATGTAAGGGGGGGACTCATCAATTTATAAAACTGGTTTACAATGTGGACGTCGTACTAAAATCTTCGGAGACCCCTGATCTAGCCCTTTCCTCCCCAGCCTGACTAGATCTGGCCCGCCCCTTTCAGCCATTGGATTTCAGTTCTTCCAATCATAGAGGCTCAGTATCACACGTGGGCGTTACCTAGGGTGGTCTGTATGCAAATATAACCTGCCTAGGAACGCCCACACCTCCATCCGCCCATCAAGGTGTTTTAGTATTTGCATAACTCCTCCCAAGAACCAGCCCACTGCTTACATCAGAGCTGAGGGGCTCTTCGTAGGAGTACCGAGGGCGGGGTGCTGTGACGTTTTCAGGAAGTTATGTACCGCCCCTCCTGCTGGCCCCTCCCACCAGCCATGATCTGTCTCAGGAATGGGGCAAGGGGCGGGCAGGAGGAGAAGCTGCCCTGGGCACAGTGAAGCAAAGAGGCAAAAAATCAGATGCAGGGTGCTAACCCAATCTATGGTATGTATTAACGGGGGGGGGGCGCAATTCTGTATCCTTGCCCTAGGTGCTGGACTACCCTGTCCCGGGATCTGCTCTGCCTGCATTGCATGGAGAAGCACAGAGACCCAGTGATTATATCATTGAGTCTCTAAGAAAAAAAAAATGTATGTAATGAAAAAGGAAAAAATGTTGTTGAGGGGGGAGGAGGAACCGGGGAAGGTAAATTCTATGCAGATTAAACTTCAGCTATTGGTGGAGTCTGAGGGTTGAGGCTTTAATGTGTGGAGAAAGATAATGAAAATATTCTTCCCTGCAAATGTCAATCAGATTTCAGATCCCGGTAAAATGATGGAAATTGCCGATGACAGCGATGGTATCTCCCCTCTCTCCTCCTCCCGGAGATACGTTGGTAGCGGAGTTCATTGTGCGGCTGGATGGGACGGCTCCTGGTGAGTCACTCACAAATTAGATTTTTGGAGGAAATTGGGAAGAGATACGAGAATGTTCTTGGAAACATATGCCGGGACAGAGATTGCTACAGACGTAGGAAAATGGCATGGACTGAAGTATTGTGTTACCTCTCCGCGGACGCACACTGGTATGGAATGCATCATGAGGCATGACAGTTCAAACATCTGGGAGCCGAACTAAAAACCTATCCTCCGAAAAGGAGAGCCATGCCAAAGCTCGCTGTTCCTGGAGCCTAGATTGCCAATATTTGAGAAGTGCTGCGCAAGCAAAATAGAAGATGGGCTCCCGGGACATTGTAATGCGTTAATATTACATTGGTATTTTGGCTTCGCGGTGATCTCACCAACCTTTGAGCGCTGAGAGCTTGGAGTCAGTTTCTGGAAGGGAGCTGGTCTGCATGGAGTTTGTATAGTCTTCTTCAGGCTTTTATTCTCAAAGAATAGGTGCAGGAACTCCCCCTTTCTGACTCAACCCTTTTCTCTGCCCCCTAACCACCTCTGAGGACCGTTCCCTGGTTCCACCCCCTGCCCACCTCGGAGGACGGTTCCCTGGTTTCACCCCCTGCCAACCTTCGAGGACAGTTCCCTGGTTCCACCCCCTACCAACCTCCAAGGATGGTTCCCTGGTTCCACCACCTGCCCAACTCCCAGGATCGTTCCCTGGTTCCACCCCCTGCCCACCTCTGAGGACGATTCCTTGGTTCCACTCCCTGCCCACCTCTGGGGACGCTTCCCTGGTTTCACGACATAGCCGCCTCCGAGGACGGTTCCCTGGTTCCACCACCTGCCCACCTTCGAGGATCGCTCCCCGATTCCACCCCCATGCCCACCTCCGAGGACCATTCCCTGGTTCCACCCCCATGCCCACCTCCGAGGACCTTCCCTGGTTCCATCCCCTACACACAGAGGACCCTTCTCTGGTTGCACCCCCTGCCCATCTCCAAGGATGGTTCCCTGGTTCCACCACCTGCCCACCTCCGAGGACCGTTACCTGGTTCCACCCCCTGCCCACCTCTGAGGACCATTCCCTGGTTCCACCACCTGCCCACCTCTGAGGACCATTCCCTGGTTCCACCACCTGCCCACCTCCGAGGACTGTTCCCTGATTCCACCCCTTGCCCACCTTCAAGGACCGTTCCTTGGTTCCACCCCCTGCCCACCTCCAAGGACCGTTCCCTGGTTCCACCCCCTGCCAACCTCCAAGGACCATTCCCTGGTTCCACCACCTGCCCACCTCTGAGGACCGTTCCCTGCTTCCACTACCTGCCCACCTCTGAGGACCATTCCCTGGTTCCACCACCTGCCCCCCTCTGAGGACCATTCCCTGGTTCCACCACCTGCCCACCTCCGAGGACTGTTCCCTGGTTCCCCCCCCTGCCCACCTCTGAGGACCGTTCCCTGGTTCCGCCACCTGCCCACCTTCGAGGACCGTTTCCTGGTTCCACCCCCTGCCCACCTTCAAGGACCGTTCCCTGGTTCCACCCCCTGCCCACCTCCAAGGACCGTTCCCTGGTTCCACCCCCAGGCCACCTCCGAGGACCGTTCCCTGGTTCCACCCCTGCCCACCTCCCAGTACTGCCCTTTATAGAGAATACAGAACTAAGTATAAATATTTTTAGTGCCAAGTAATTTGTATAGAATTTGGTAATGATTGTTAATGATAACAAGAAAATCTGTAAAATAGATCCCCTGCAGCCAGCAACAACAACAGACCCTCCAGCAACAATAGATCCCCCCAACAACAATGCACCACCCACAACATAATATCCCCCAGCACACAAATAGACCCCCAGCAACAATAGAGCCCCAACAGCAACAACAGATCTCCCCATACCTAGCAACAATAGACCCTCCCTCAACAGTAGATCTCTACCAACATCAATGCACCACCCACAACATATTATCCCCCAGCACAATAATAGACTCCCCAGAAACAATAGAGCCCCAGCAGTAACAGCAGATCTCCCCACAGCCAGCATCAATTGACCCTCCAGCAGCCAGCAACAATAGACCCCTCCCTCAACAGTAGATCTCTCCCAGCAATGACTGACCCCCCAGCAACTTAATACTCACTCCCAAAAACAATAGATCCCCCACTAGTAACAATAGACTTTCCCAGCAACAAAGCCCAACCCCCCCTCCCCACCATGCAAAAATGGATCCCCTCCAGCTACAATAGATCCCCAGCAGCCAGCATCACTAGACCCTTCAGCACACCCCAGCACCACTTGTATACATCCAGGCCTGGAGTTGCCGGAACTGCGTTCCCCCACGTTCTTGCTTAAAAAAAAGCCCTAGTCTTCTTGTCTTCTGAGCGCTCCAGATAACATTGGGTCCAAAAATGTTGAGCTTTCCAGTGAGTTCAGACCAGACAGGAAAAACTGTTTCAGAGCTCGTGGTCCACTTTTACTGAACCGCTTGCCGCCCGCCAACAGTACATTTGGATCAGATACATCATCCTCATAGGTGTGCGCAGCCTATTGCATTAGGGTGTGCACCCCAAAGCTCAACCACTCATGCATGTGCATGTGTATATATATATATATATATATATATATATATATATATATATATCAGTGGATGGAGTCCGTAGAGCAGTGAATGGTGTCAGAAGGGCAGAGGTTGGTGTCAGAAAATTAACATTTTTTAGGAGCCCCATTGGGGGACTTTGGTGAAATATCAGGGGCCTAAACAGATCTTGATGTCTCCCTTTTGGGACAGAGAAAGGGACTGAGGACACTGGTTTCCCAGTCCCTTTTCTGCAGCCCAGCAGCAGGGGGAAATCTGTGCAGCGTGATTAGGGTGTGCCCAGGCACACCTGGCACACCCTGTGCGCACACCTATGATCATCCTCCAGCTTCTTCCGGGTTCGGGGGCCCACCTGCTACAGCGTGATTTTGTCAGCAGGTCCGGGACAATTGTTTTGGCCGTGGACCTGCTGATCATCTGTAACCAATCACAGCACAGAGTACCGTATTTACATAAACACAGGGCTCTGTACACAAAGCAGCAATCTGACTGTTTCTTCTCCCTGCAAAGGGAGAAAAAAAACAGCCAGGTCTGAAAGTAAAAGCAGCACACATTTCACATTGTTAGACACACAGGTAACCTCTCCATCGCCCCTAGATGTTAACCCCTTCCCAGCCAGTGTCATTAGCATAGCTCCCAACCGTCCCAGTTTTCGAGGGACTTTCCCTGATTTGGAACAAAGTCCCTCTTTCCTCCTCATTTGTCCCTCATTTTGATAGGATGAATATACCTGTATATAAAATGCACTTTTTATCTATCAAAAAGTGTTTCCCAGCGCTAAACCTTTCATCAAACTTCTAAATTGTTGCATTTGTATATTTCAAAAGCCAATATAAAGGAATAGTAGTGGTAAAAAAAAAACAAAAAAAACACTTGTATAATTCTCCTTTAAGGGGGCGTGGCAAGGGGCTGTTTTTTTTAATTGGATATGTTTTATAATGGAGTAACATAAGTAGAAATTATTGGCGTTTTTTCAAAATTTTCTGTAACTTTTTTTATTCATAGAATATAAAAAAAATAAAACAACCCAGTGGTGATCAAATGCTACAAAAAATAAAGCTCAATTTGTGTGAAAAAAATGACATACATTTTATTTGGCTACAGCATTAGAAGGCCGAGCAATTACCAGTTAAAGTAGCACAGTGCTGAATAGCAAAAAAAATGGCCTGGTCATGAAGGGGGGTAAAACCTTTCGGAGGTCAATTGGTTAAAGGAAAAGTTCAGAAGTAATTTACAGCTTTACCCTGTCACGGGGGTTTCCAACACTGCTTTACAAATAAAACAGGGCTTCCTCTTGCATTGTCACCGCTCCAGCCTCAAGCTTTGACCTTTCCTGTTCCTCCAGACCCATCCACAGAAGCGCTGTGCTCCCTCTGTACCGCCCCCTGCGGCGCTGCTCCACACCAAGATCTCTACAGGGTGGATATTCCCAGATGTGCACAGTAATGATGAGCTGCTTTTTTTTTTTTTTGGAAGAATTATCTGAAAATTAAGTTTCAAAGATGGACTTGTATTCCTTAGAGAAAGAATAATAAAAAAAAAAAAAAACAATTTAAATAAAATACTACAAAAAGAAATGTACTGAATTAACCATTTGATGCCCGTGTTATAGCCGAAAGACGGCTACAGGACGGACTTAGATTGCCGAGAGGGCGTACATGGACCTCCTCTCATCCTTGCACTGCCCTTGTGCCACCCTGCGGCGCGCTCTGTGATCACCCAGTCCTTGGGACTCAGTTGATCACAGATTGGAGTAAATGGCCAATCCCGGCCCTCTACTACGTGATCAGCTGTCAGCCAATGAGTGTAAACAGAAGCCGGTAATCGGCTTTTTTTCCCCCTCACACTGACAGCATGACGAGAAAAAAATAAGCCAATTACCAGCTTGTGTAAACGGGACCTCACACTGGCAGCCACTGCTGTTAACCAGTGCCCACCAGTGCCACCTACCAGTTCCCATCAGTACTGCTATCCAGTGCCACCTACCAGTGCCCACCAGTGCCACCTATCCGTGCCCAACAGTGTGTGCCAAAAAGTGCCCATCAGTGCCACCTATCAGTGCCACCTACCAGTGCCCATCAGTGCCACCCATCAGTGCCACCCATCAGTGCCACCTATTAGTGCCCATCAGTGCCGCCTATCAATGCCACCTCTAAGTGCCCTTCAGTGCCACCTATCAGTGCCCTTCAGTGCTGCCTATCAGTGCCCACCAGTGTTGCCTTTCAGTGCCACCTATCAGTGCAGTCTGAGCAGTGCCTCCTGATCAGTTGCCTTCAGTGCCGCCTCATTAGTGCCCATCAGTGCCACCTATCAGTGCCCATCAGTGCCACCCATCAGTGCCACCTATCAGTGCCCATCACTGCCACCTATCAGTGCCGCCTATCAGTGCCACCTCTGAGTGCCCCTCAGTGCCACCTATCAGTGCCCACCAGTGTTGCCTATCAGTGCCACCTATCAGTGCAGTCTAAGCAGTGCCTCCTGATCATTTGCCACCAGTGCCACCAGTGCCGCCTCATTAGTGCCCATCAGTGCCACCTATCAGTGCCCATCAGTGCCGCCTTATCAGTGCCTATCAGTGCCCATCAGTGCCACCTATCAGTGCCGCCTATCGGTGCCCATCAGTGCCGCCTATTAGTGCCTCCTATCAGTGCCACCTATCAGTGCCACCTCTAAATGCCCTTCGGTGCCACCTATCAGTGCCCTTCAGTGCCACCTATCAGTGCCCACCAATGTTACCTATCAGTGCCGCCTCATTAGTGCCCATCAGTGCCCACCAGTGCCGCCTCATTTGTGCAGTCTTATCAGTGCCCATCAGTGCCGCCTCATCAGCGCACATCGGTGAAGGAGAAAAATTACCTGTTTGCAAAATTTTATAAGAAATTATGAAAAATGTTTGTTTTTATTCAAAATTTTTGGTCTTTTTTTTAGCAAAAAATTTTTAAAAAACCCAGCGGTGATTAAATACTGCCAAAAGAAAGCTCTATCTGTGTGAAAAAAATGATAAAAGTTTCATATGGGTACAGTGTTGCATGACCGCGCAATTGTCATTCAAATAGTGACAGCGCTAAAAGCTGAAAATTGGCCTGAGCAGGAAGGGTGTGAAAGTGTACGGTAAGCAAGTGGTTAAAATAAAATTCAATAAAATCTGGTGTTGCTTTCTTTTTTAGTATCATTCTATTATAACAGAGCCTAACCATCTAGGGTTGATAATCCCAGCTATGCAGCTAATGCTGGGCTACCTTATTAGAAAGCCCAGCAACATCTGAAAACTGAATGTCTAAAATCAAAACCGAATGTTGAATATGAACTTCTATTTGTTAAATATAGCATTTTTTAAAAATAATTTACATGCAAGAAGGACTCAAAAAAAAAAAAAAAAAGAATTAAAGTAAAATAAAACAGAATAAAATCTGAAAGGGTTGATAATCCCAGCTAAGCAGTTAATGCTGGGCTACCTTATTAGAAAGCCCAGCATCATCTGAAAACTGAATGTTGAAAATCAAAACCGAATGTTGAAAATCAAAACAAAATGTTGAATATAACCTCCTATTTGATTAATAAAGAATTTTTTTAAATAATTGACATGCAAGACTACAAAAAAAAAAAAAGATTTTAATTAAAATAAAACTAAAATCTGAAAGGGTAATCCCAGCTATGCAGCTAATGCTGGGCTACCTTATTAGAAAGCCCAGCATCATCTGCAAATTGAATGTCGAAAATTAACTTTTATTTGTTAAAGTATTTTTAAAAATAATTTAAATAGAAAATTGCAAAAAAAAAGTATTGAATGAAAATAAATCGGAATAAAATCTGGTGCTGTTTTCTTTTAAGGGTGTCTTTCTAATATAACAGAGTCTAACCATCTACTGTAAAGGGTTGATAATCCCAGCTATGCAGCCAATGCTGGGCTACCTTATTAGAAAGCCCAGCATCATCAATAAAACTGAAAGTTGAAAATCAAAGCCGAATGTTAAATAACTCCTATTTAATAAATAAAGCATTTTTAAAAATAATTTACATTGAAGACTACAAAAAAAGAACTGAATTAAAATAAAACCGAATAAAATCTGAAAGTGTTGATAATCCCAGCTATGCAGCTAATGCTGGGCTAAGAAAGCCCAGCATCATCTGAAAACTGAATGTCTAAAATCAAAACTGAATGTTGAATATGAACTCTTATTTGTTAAATAAAGTATTTTTTAAAGTAATATAAATACAAAATTGCAACAAAAAAAAACTATTGAAATAAAATAAAACTGAATAAAATCTGAAAGGGTTGATAATCCCTTAATAAGCCCAGCTACCTTATTAGAAAGCCCAGCATCATCTGAAAACTGAACGTCTAAAATCAAAACTGAATGTTGAATATGAACTCCTATTTGCTAAATAAATTTTTTTTTTTAATAATTTACATGCAAGACGTGTTAAAAAAAGTATTTTTTAAAATAATATAAATACAAAATTGCAAAAAAAAAAAGTATTGAATAAAAATAAATCTGAATAAAATCTGGTGCTGTTTTTTTTTAAGGGTGTCTTTCTAATACAACAGAGCCTAACCATCTAAAGGGTTGATAATCCCAGCTATGCAACCAATGCTGGGTTACCTTACTAGAAAGCCCAGCATCATCTATAAAACTGAAAGTTTAAAATCAAAACCTAATGTTAAATTTGAACTCCTATTTCATAAATAAAGCATTTTTAAAAATAATTTACACGCAAGACTACAAAAAAAGATTTGAATTAAAATGAAACTGAGTAAAATCTGAAAGGGTTGATAATCCCAGTATGCAGCTACTGCTGGGCTACCTTATTAGAAAGCCCAGCATCATCTATAAAACTGAATGTCTAAAATCAAAACTAAATGTTGAATATGAACTCCTATTTGCTAATTTTTTTTAAAATAATTTACATGCAAGACTTGTTAAATAAAGTATTTTTAAAAATAATATAAATACAAAATTGCAAAAAAAAAGTATTGAATGAAAATAAATCTGAATAAAATCTGGTGTTGCTTTCTTTTAAGGGTGTCTTTCTAATATAACAGAGCCAAACCGTCTAAAGCAGGGATCTTTAAACTATGGCCCTCCAGTTGTTCAGGAACTACAATTCCCATCATGCCTAGTCATGTCTGTGAATGTCAAAGTTTTACAATGCCTCATGGGACGTGTAGTTCCGCAACAGCTGGAGGGCCATAGTTTGAGGATCCCTGGTCTAAAGGGTTGATAATCCCAGCTATGCAACCAATGCTGGGCTACCTTATTAGAAAGCCCAGCATCATCTATAAAACTGAAAGTTTAAAATCAAAAACCGAATGTTAAATTTGAACTCCTATTTAATAAATAAAGCATTTTTAAAAATAATTTACATGCAAAACTAAAAAAAAATAAAAAATTTTCAATAAAAATAAAACTGAATAAAATCTGAAAGGGTAATCCCAGTATGCAGCTACTGCTGATCTACCTTATTAGAAAGCCCAGCATCATCTATAAAACTGAAAGTTTAAAATCAAAAACCGAATGTTAAATTTGAACTCCTATTTAATAAGTAAAGCATTTTTAAAAATAATTTACATGCAAAACTACAAAAAAAAAAAAAAAAATTTCAATAAAAATAAAACTGAATAAAATCTGAAAAGGTAATCCCAGTATGCAGCTACTGCTGATCTACCTTATTAGAAAGCCCAGCATCATCTGCAAATTTAATGTTGAAAACTCTTATTTGTTAAAGTATTTTTTTTTTATAATAATTTAAATAGAAAATTGCAAAAAATAAAAAGTATTGAATGGAAATAAAGCTGAATAAAATCTGGTGTTGCTTTCTTTTAAGGGTGTCTTTCTAATATAACAGAGCCTAACCCGCCTAAAGGGTTGATAATCCCAGCTATATATCACAGGGCTCTACCTGAGTTGGGTGACGGAGACAGGCTGGAAAGCACAGATGATGTGAGATTTAGCGGTGCCATAAGTGTAAATATCATGAACAGAGAGGGATCATTCCACACCTCCAATCACTAAAACGTGAGAGCGGATTACACATCCACCAAGCACTGAATTCTGATATTTTCCCTTCCTTTTCCCTTCGTCTGTAACAGAAGAATCGGTCTGTTCTACTCTTATAAACTCCTCACTCCTTGGGAACAGAAAAAAAAAAAAATATATATATATATTTATATGTGACTTGTCAATATAATGGACAATAATTATTTATTTAAAGCAGAGTTTACCAGAAGTTTTCTCTTAAATAGGCAACATAAATCTCTTGTATTCTCATCAGGCACAAAGAAAGTCCAAGAATCCCTTCGGTACATAAATCTTTATAAAAGCTGTCAGCTTGTACTTAGTCCCTGGAACATTACAACTCCCCAGAAAAAAAAAAAAAAAAAAGGACGGCAAAAAAAAAAAAAAAAAAGTTTAATAACTATTTTTTTTTTTTTTTTTAATTTTACATTTTGTCATCATCATCTCATCCACACAATACTAACATGACATGATAATTGATAAGGCTAGTCCATATGTTCTCTATAACAGTGACAGCTTTGAAATAAAGAAATAATAGTTTTTATTAACTGTCTGTAAGTTTTTATGACTAATGTTTTAAACCATTTTTTTTATTTGCGCAAAATCTTTTCTTTTTTTTTTTTTTTTCCATACATTTCTTAATGCAGGGAGCATCTATGACACGTGGTTTGCAAAGCATGCTTGCCATTGTAAAAGGAAAAATCTGGCACTTGCCTGCATGCTTTGTGGAAGCATGTGTATAACTGACTACTCAACCTGGGGCCCTCCAGCTGTTGCAGGAACTACAAGTCCCATGATGCATTGCAAGCTGCTGACGGGTCAACCACTTGCCGCAAAAATTCACGATGTCACTTCCGGTTTACTCGGCGGCCAACGGCACCATTTTTAAAAAAAATCCACAGTATTTAAAAACGCCACCGATCTTGGCGTTTTGAATCCTTTCAGGTGCAGAGGAGAGGTTTGGGGTCTTTTAGACCCCAGATCCCTTTATAAAGAGTACCTGTCACCACCTATTACTGTCACAAGGGATTTTTCACACTTTTTTTTACATTCCTTGTGACAGCAATAATTTTATTATTTTTTTTTTTTTTAAAGGGACAGTGTAAAAAAAAAAAAAATAAAAAAAAAAAATTTTTTTTATTTAACCACTTCCAGACCGCCCGCCGTCGCTATACGTCGGTACTTTGAGGTTGAATACCATTGTTACGGCAGCAGATAGCTGCCTTAACCCCCGGTATTTTCTGAAATGGCTCAACGGCTCAATGCCGTTGGATGACGGAAGCGACGCCAAACGTCACTTCCGCCCAACGGCCTTAAAGGGACATTTTTTTTTTTTATTGAAAAAATTATTATTATTATATATATATATATTTTTTATTGCATTTAAAGCAGTTGTATACCCGCACATCTAAAAAAAAAAAAAAAAAAAAAGCCTGCAAGGCAATGGCATAATGAGCTAGTATGCGGCGCATACTAGCTCATTATGCCTTTGTCTTGCAGGGGTTTTTTTTATATTTTTTATTTTATTAGTATTATGAAATACTTACTTTAGAACAAAGCCCCCATATTGCAGCCCAGACCACGCCGAGGGAGCTGACGTCTTGCCCTCTGCGTTTCTTCCGGGTTCGCGGCTCCGGCGTTGTGAGTGGCCGGAGTCGCGATGACGTCATTTATTAATTTTACCTACAGGTAAGCCTTAATATAGGCATACCTGTAGGTAAAAATGACAAATTAGGGTATACAACCACTTTTGTAAGACTTTTCAGGTCTTTTTGACCCCCAGATCTCACATTAAAGAGGTCCTGTCTGTTTTTTTTTTTCTATTACAAGGGATGTGTACATTCCTTGTAATAGGAATAAAAGTGATCCAAATTTTTTTTTTTTTTATTTAAAGAGACGGTGTAAAAATAAAAAACAAAAAGTAAAATACATAAGAAAAAAAAATTTAAAGCGCCCCGTCCCTCCGTGCTCGCACACGCAAAAGCGAACGCATATGTAAGTCGCGCCCGGATATGTAAACGGTGTTCAAACCACACATGTGAGGTATCGCCGCTATCGTTAGAGCGAGAGCAATAATTCTAGCCCTAGACCTCCCCTGTAACTCAAAACTGGTAACCTTTTTTTTAAATATTTTTTTTTAATTTAATTTTTTTTTTTTTATATTTGAAAAATTGACAATTTTTATTGAGTTTTTCCAAATAAAACAAAAAGTGACAACATAAAATACAAGGTAGTACAGTTTAAGACTTAATTGGTACTTCCAAAACACCTGTAGACATTTTTAAACGTCACCTATGGAGATTTTTAAGGGTCAAAGTTTGTCGCCATTCCATGACCGAGGGCGCAATTTTGAAGAGTGACATGTTGAGTATCAATTTACTCGGCGTAACATCATCTTTCATAATATAAAAAAAAAAAAATTGGGCTAACTTTACTGTTTTTTTATTTTTTAATTCAAGTGTATTTTTTCCCAAAAATATTGTGTTTGTAAGACCGCTGCGCAAATACGGTGTGACATAAAGTATTGCAATGGCCGCCATTTTATTATTTAGGGTGTCTGAAAAAAAAAATATATATACATATATGTAATGTTTGGGGTTCAAAGTAATTTTGTAGCAAAAAAAAACAGATTTTCACGTGTAAACAAGTTTGAAAAATAGGCCCGGTCCTAAAGTGCTCCATCCCTCCGTGGATGCAAGTCGCGCCTGCAAATGTAAACGGTGTTCAAACCACACATGTGAGGTATCGCCGTGATTGTTACAGTGAGAGCAATAATTCTAGTGCAAGACCTCCTCTGTAACTCTAAACAGGTAACCGTTAAAATTTTTTAAAGCGTATGGAGATTTTTAAGTCCCGCAGTTTGTCGCCATTCCACGAGCGTGCGCAATTTTAAAGTGTTACATGTTGGGTATCTATTTACTCGGCGTAACATTATCTTTCACATTATATAAAAAAAATTGGGCTAACTTTACTATTTTATTTTCTTTTAGTTCATTAACCACTTTGATACCGGGCACTTTCGCCCCCTTCCTGCCCAGGCCAATTTTCAGCTTTCAGCGCTGTCACACTTTGAATGACAATTGCGCGGTCATACAACACTGTACACATGTGAAATTGTTATCATTTTCTTCACACAAATAAAGCTTTCTTTTGGTCGTATTTAATCACTCCTGGGTTTTTTATTTTTTCCAAAAAAAGACCAAAAATTATATATTAAAAAAAAAATTCTTAGTTTCTGTGAGTAAATTTTGTAAATAAGTAATTTTTCTCCTTCACTGATGGGCACTGCTAGGCTGCATTGGTGGGCACTGATGAGGTGGCACTTACGAGGAGGCACAAATATGCCGCACTTATGGGCATTGATAGGTGGTACTGATATGTGGCACCGGTGAGCACTGATGGGTGGCACTGGTGGGCACTGGGCACAGACAGGTGGCACTGGTGGGCACAGATAGGCGGCACTGGTGGGCGGAACTGATGGGCACTGATGGGCATTGATGGGTGACATTGATGAGCAGCAGTGATGAGCATTGAAGGGCAGCAGTGATGGGCATTGATGGGCAGAACTGATAGCCAGCACTGACTGGCATCACTAATAGCCACTGATTGCTGGCACTTGTGGGCACAGATTGCTGGCACTTGTGGGCACAGATTGGTGGCAACTGTGGGCACTGGTTGGCACTGATTGCTGACAGTGGTGGGCAATCATTGCTGGCACTGCTGGGCACTAATTGTAATCAGTGCCCTGATTACATCCCTAGCTGTCCCCTGTGAGGAGATGCCGCTGATATATATATAATGTTTGGGGACAGCTTTGGAGCCCTTAGATCAGGACTTGTGGGTATCGCACCCCCCCACAACCCCCCCAACCCCTGGTGCATCCCCCCCGCCCCTCGGTGATTCCTGGGCTCCCTTGCTCCTCCAGGGACCACAACAAATGATGTCAGGATGGTGAGTGGGAGGAGCTCAGGGATCATCTGTTCTCCAATCACCTCTGTTGACTGTGAACCAGGAAGAGCTCAGCTCTGAGCACTTCTGGGTTCACAGCTGATCCAGCACAATCCTGCGCTGTAAAAAAAAAATGTAATAAAATATAAAAAAATAAAATGAATAAAAATAAAGTAATCTGTCACCCCCATGCACACGCATTGGCTGGATCAGAGGACAGGGGAGACATTGGGAGTCTCACTTGGAATATCTCCATAAAAATACCTGTCATCTGCCCAAGGCTATCACATGGGGGCTTTAAAAAGTTTTGCCTATAGTTCTACTTTAAATGCAAAAAAAACCAAAAAATAAATAATTTGGATTTTTTTTTTATATATTATGAAATATAAAAAAAAAATAAAAAAGAATAAAGTATATATATATATATATATATATATATATATATATATATAAACAAAAAACAAAACAAAACAAAAAAAAAAGCAACTTGTCACCCCCATGCAAACACATTGGCTGGATCAGAGGACAGGGGAGACATTGGGGGTTTCACTTGGGACATCTCCATAAGAATACCTGTCATCTCCCCAATGCTATCACATAGGGGGCTTGTAAGCCCCCTTGTAAAAGAAATAAAGTTAGGTTCAGATAGAGTGGAGAGGGATTCGAATACTTGTCAGTTTTTATTGCTGTCTGTGCCCCCCCCCCCCATTAGGGAGACTCGCCCTCTCTATTTGTCCCTTTTACCATTAATATTTAAAGTAAAAAAAAAACTTAACTGTTGGGTTGTCCCCAGAAAAGTAATAGGGCAGCACAGTGGTGTAGTGGATAGCACTCTCGCCTAGCAGTAAAAAGGGTTGCTGGTTCGAATCCCAACCACGACACTACCTGCCTGGAGTTTGCATGTTCTCCCTGTGCCTGCGTGGGTTTCCTCCGGGTACTCCGGTTTCCTCCCACACTCCAAAAACATGCTGGTGGGTTAATTGGCTTCTGGCCAAAAATTAGCCCCTAGTATATGAATGTGAGTTGGGGACCTTGGATTGTGGGCTCCTTAAGGGTAGGGACCCATGTGAGTGTGTGATGTATGTGTGGAGCGCTGCATAAATTGACGGCGCTCTATGGGTACCTTAAACAAATAGGGATAATTGTAGACACACACCCACACTCACTCAGGTTGAACTGGATGGACTGGTGTCTTTATTCAACCTTACTAACTATGTAAGACTATGTAATAGAGGCGAAATCTTCCAATGGGGACACTAGTTCTGGTGACCTGGGGGGTTCCCAAGGATTTATCTTAATTTGCAGGGATTTCCTCTCACTTCCTGTTTGGCTGTGGGCACATTAAGTGAAGGGAGATCTCCCCAATGGGACATAGAGGGCGGAAAAAAAAAATCAGACATGGTTTATAACCCTTGCTTGCTCTGTCCAAAATAAAAAAATAAAAAAAGTTTTGCCTATAGTTCTACTTTAAATGTAAAAAGAAACTAAAAATAAAGAATTTACACAAAAATTTAAATATTATAAAATATAAAAATAAAATAAATAAGAATAAAGTAAATAAAAAAATATATAAAAAAAAAAAAGAAAAAAAAAAAGAAGCAACTTGTCACCCCCATGCACACACATTGGCTGGATCTGAGGACAGGGGAGACATTGGGGGTCTCCCTTGGGATATCTGGATAAGAATACCATCATCTCCCCATTGCTATCACATAGGGGGCTTGTAAGCCCCCTTGTAAAAGAAATAAAGTTAAATGGAAAAAAAAAAAAAAGAAAGAAAGAATTTGGAAAAAAAATTCAATATTATAAAATATAAAAAACAAATAATTAAAAATAAATTAAATAAACATGACATAAAAAATAAATAAATAGGTGAAGCAGCCTTTCACCCCATGCACACACAGCTAGAGCAGAGGGCAGGGGAGACTTTAAGGGTCTCCCTTGGGATATCTGGGTAAGAATACCTGTCATCTGCACAATGCTATCACATAGGGGGCGTGTAAGCCCCCTTGTAAAAGAAATAAAGTTAAATGTAAAAAAAAAAAAAAAAGAAAGAAAGAATTTGGAAAAAATTTAAAATATTATAACATATAAAAAACAAATAATTAAAATACCTGTCATCTGCCCAAGGCTATTACAGGGTACATGTAAGCCCCTTTGTAAAAGAAATATCGTTAAGTGTTAAAGCAAAAAATAAATTGAAAAATATATATATATATATATAATATAAAAATAAATAAATAAAAATAAAGTAAGAAAAAAATGAAATATAAAAAAGCATAAACAATAAAAAAAGCAACCTTTCACCCCATGCACACACATTGGCTGGATCAGAGGACACGGGGGACATTAGGGGTCCCCCTTAGGATATCTCCATAAGAATACCTGTCATCTCCCCAATGCTATCACATTGGGGGCTTGTAAGCCCCCTTGTGAAAGAAATAAAGTTAAATGTAAAAAAAAAAAAAAAAAAAAAAGAAAGAATTTGGAAAAAAATGTAAAATATTATAAAATAAAAAAAATAAATAAATAAGAAGGAAGTGAATAAAATATAAAAACTATTACAGCGCCCTGTCACCACATCCACACACATCTGAACAGAAACTTATTTGTAGGGTGTGTGTATTTAAACAACAATTGCGTAGCACATATTGGTTGTCGCTGCACACATTGGCAAGAGAGAGAAATAATTCTAGGTCCTTCAATTAGGCTGCATTCACTCTCGTGTGAAAAGTCGCAGCCCATTGTTTTCAATGGCACCCGTTCAAATCGGTCGATTTTGAACAGGTGCCTGCACTACTTCGACGCCACTTTTGATGCGAATTTGGTTCAGGGAGTGTTAAGTCGCATCAAAGTCGCACTCAACGTCATGCTCCAAAGTCGCAGTGGAAATCGCGAGACTTTGGAGTCATGCAAGTTAACCCTAAACCGACTATCACCTACTAATAATTCAGGGTACAGTCATTTTTTTCACCATGTGGCAGGCCACACAGTTTTGAGGTCTGACACTTTTGGTATCTATTTTACTCGACACAACCTCATCTTTGATTTTGTACAAAAAAATAGTGTTATTGTGCACTAAAATAAATTTTAGGGTTTTTATTTTGTAATTTTAAAAATTGCAAGTCTCATCTTGTTATTCTACAGGGCCTCTGCGATCAGAAAAAAAATAATTAAAATTATTATAATTATATTAATAATAATAATATATATATATATATATATATATATATATATATATATATATATATATTATATATATATATATATATATATATTATAATAATCTACAAAAAAATATTTGAATCCCCAGAATATATATATATATATTCTGGGGGATTCAAATAATTTTTTTGTAGATTATTATAATTATTATTATTATAATTTTATAAAAGATTATTATAATTTTATAAAATTATTTGAATCCCCCAGAAAAAAAAAAAAAAAAAATATATATATATATATATATATATATATATATATATTCTGGGGGATTCAAATAATTGAGGGGAAGTGGTTAATAAATTTAATACATTTTCACTTCAATTATCCAATCATGTGAAAAGCAATAAAAGTATATTTATTTAATCTACACATATTAGGTTTTTAATAAAACACAGTCAGGTACAATTGATTAGGTGAAGATTTTGAACTCCTTTAGTAAATCAGACCATATCAAAATTCTGAGTTACATTGTTAGAAGTGTCAGATTATTTTTAAGAATTCTTTTTTGTGTTCAAGTCTACAATCTGTGACCTGGTCTCTCTGTTTAGATTTAGACTTTACAGCACAGCTTCAAATTTGCCAACAGAAAAATTTTTAAATTATTGACAAATACATTTATTATTGCATGATTATTAAAAATGATAAAATTAGGCTACCAGAAAACTTTTTTTTAATATTATTTATTGACACATATCCTTTTTGTTACCTGATTAAAAATAATAATAATTAACCACTAGAAAACTTTATTTTTTATGTTTTGACACACATTTTTTACTACCTGATTATTAAAAATTATAATATTAGGCTACCAGAAACATATTTGTTTTTATTTTTTTATTGACACATATCCTTTTTGTCACCTGATTAAAAGTAATAATAATAATAATAATTAGCCACCAAATATAATAATTATAATATTAGGCTACCAGAAAACTTTTTTTGATTTTCATTTTTTGATTTATTGACACCTTTTTTGTCACCTGATTAAAAATAATAATATCAATGATAATAATAATAATTAGCCACCAAAAAACATATTTGAGTTATTAGCACATACATTTTTTGTTGCTTAAATAACAAATTAAATAACAATAATATAAATAATTAGCCAACTTTTTTTATTTATTGATACATACCTTTTTTGTTATCTGATTAAAAAAATACAATAATAATAATAATAATTATAAATACTATAATAGTTGGAGTCAGTATATAGATTGCCGCTTCATCCCCTGATATCCTTTTAGATGTTCAGGACTATTAATAAGTATCTTATACAGAATAAAAAAGATAAAATAATTAGAGTTTTTTTGGCTAGAACCGAGTAAAAAAAAAAAAAAACAATTTTGTTGTTCTAAATTTGACATATTGCAAATGAATATTTTGTATTCCATTTTCGAGCCAGCAGGGGGAGCTTTAGGCTCCTTTTCACATGGTAAATTCTATCTATTTTTCCTGTTGTTTATAGAGATCAACAACTCAAGGTGAACATTCCACACATAACTGAAGGACAGATAGCAATACAACCTGACAGAGGCTCAGAAAATTCCCTGCTCGTTTTTTGGCTGGAGTTGGCCTTCAACTTCACGTTGCCTTTGCTACAGCAGTGGAAAATCTCCCCTTCTGTTGCCTTTTAAAACTCCAATACTTTTGCACAGTGTGGGAACAACCTTAGCCACTCCGCTGGCAACAATTTCCCTGATATCTTGTTGGCCTTCTATTCTATGATGTGTTTGTGTCATTGTGTGCGGCCAAATGATCTTATTATTGTGCATTGTGAGCCGGAGAGTGTTCCTTCCTCCTCTACACAATTCTACTTCCTTGTAGCCTCTGCATGGTGGCAATTGGATCGCAAATTCAGAGGGAAACCGACAGACAGAAAAATAGTAAAATAATAATAAAATAATGACTTATTTCCACAAACAGAAAAAAAACAGAAAGTAAAACAAAACAATAATAATAATAATAATGAAAATGTAACACAAATAACAATCAAGTGTACAAATAAAATAAAATAAAAAATGCAAAGAGTTGAAAATATGGATCTTTAAATTGACCCCCAATAAGAATGAAATACCTAAAGGAAAAAATTGAATGGATAATCTATCTATCTATCTATCTATCTATCTATCTATCTATCTATCTATCTATCTATCTATCTATCTATCTATCTATCTATCTATCTATCTATCTATCTATCTATCTATCTATCTATGTATCTATCTATCTATCTATCTATCTATCTATCTATCTATCTATCTATCTATCTATCTATCTATCTATCTATCTATCTATCTATCTATCTATCTATCTATCTATCTATCTATCTATCTATCTTATCTATCTATCTATCCTATGTTTTATATATGCTTCTTTCTATCTTT